>CM060607.1:42733939-43156439 GCA_030578255.1 Tiaroga cobitis | reverse complement strand
GCCTCTCGCGTTGACTTGTGAAGTGTACATGTCGGCGTCTGCATGTGTTTAGTCTTCACTTGTTCATTCCTTGCGAGTGTTTGTTTGTGAATTGTTTGGTGGAGTGTGATTGTAGGTGTGAATGGAGAGTTTGTGTGTTTGTGGGCGCCGCAAGGATAGTAAAACCTGAAATTACCCACATTGGGTCCACCAGCCAACAGTCCCTGTGAGGAAAACGGCTTAATAGACAAACTAAATGATGTCTTAATGAAATGTATAAATGCTAAATGGTTTGTGTGAAGGTTAACAGTAGGTTTACGGGGATAGAAATTAACCTTAGTTCAGCGTAAAAGAGTAGAGGTCAATGGAAAGTCCCCATCATGATAGAAAAACAAGCGTGTGTATGTGTGTGATGAGCTGCAGTCTAGAGGAGGATGTGGGTTATTGGAAGGAGAGCCAGTAAAATGGCCCATTACTATTCTGAGCACTGTGCGTGTGTGCATCAGTGCCTTTCAAGGAGGCTGACACATGCTTGGTAATATGAAATGCTTTTAAAGTCGGCATGAAACGGAAGTTTCAATCATTTTTTTTCTTTCCTGTTGCGATGAATATCCGAGTGAAACGACTTCTCGAACAAGAAAAAAATTTGGGCGGGACTTGATTTTGTCCATGGGCGATTGATTTGATCGCTGAATGGTTGTGGTTTACTATTGGCTGATCTCATCATTTGAGTGACAGTTTGCCCCGCCCTTGTGCCACTAAACGCATCATCAGTGAATAGAAGAGATGTCATTACAAAAGGGAGGCGAATTTATTGTGATTTAAAGATTATGATGGCACATGAATTAAAAAATAAATTATGTGCACGGAAAAATCATTTATTATAAATACCGCAACGTTCCATAAAAAAAGAATCATCAATTTTGATTTCATGGTTTAATATGGGATATTCAACATTTGTCCAGCTGTTCCTGAAATTTAATCTTAGATTATGGGTCTCGGAATGTATTTCAAATATTTACCATCAACAAATTGTGGCCAAGTGCTTCGATTTTAATTTTCATGCACATTCTTGTTTGCAGTTCTGTTTATATAAACAACACCATATCACATTAACAAAAGGGCAAAGATCGACAATCATATCCAATATCCAAGCTTTTCCTAATATAGTCCTTCAGCCATTCTGAGTTACATTTACAGCTTCCTTTTCCGCCTTTTACTCAATCGGTTGCTGTATGCCACTGATATGGAGCAATAAGCAGCAGTTATTGAGCTATGACAGAGTTTAATTGTGTCCTCCTGCAGCAGACACTAAGGCTGCATCACCTCTCTGAGACACCCACTCAATTCCTCATCCTGACCAAACCGTAACCCTGCAATACACACCAAAGAGGTATTGTGCTGCATCCACACACAGCCATATCCAGCAATCACCACCTTCCCACTGCAGGGAAAGATAGAAATGGAGAGAGACAAACATTAATTCACATGCAAGACTGGCATCCCACACCTTTGGGAATGCTGCACCAGCCTTAAAGACAACATGAATTTGAAATTGACTTTCCGAATAAATGTGCCTGGACTTATTGTGCATGATTTTTTTAGTCACTATGGCTAACTTACCTTGCCTTATAATGGAGTGAGTTTGAATAAATATTGTATCAAATTAAAGTTCATATAATCCATTTGTTGTTGATGTTGTTGTTTATTAATTTTCCATCCTACAATCTAGATATTGTTATTCGCTATAATGAAATCCCTGGTTTGTGGTAGTTAAATGGTTGCCAAACGTTAAAGTCTTTTTCTTACATTTTTATTTTGCTGCATTCAATGAATTACAAAGTCAGTGGCTGGTCAGACCCAAATTTAAATTCCCGCTAAGATTTTAGTCACCCTGTAGATGTTTTCTGCCATTCGGATTCAAATGATATGACGGAAATGGAGAAAACCGACACTGGTGTCCGGTGCCTGAAGTCAGAAACAATCTTCTCTGCAAGAAACATCACAAAAATTGGAACGTGGAATGTGCAGACCTTAAATCAAAGTGGACAACTCGCCCAACTATTACGTCTTTGACGATTATCATTTGGACATCTTAGTGGTCTGTGAGGTCAGATGGATAGGAAGGGAGTGGCCAAATTAACAGTGAGGGCAATATATTTTTGTATACGGGACACGATGTATGGTAACTTTGAGTCGGACTGATCCTGAATAAAAGAGCAAGGAAAGCGCTGGTCGGCTGGAAACCCGTTAGCAACCGGATCTTTATGGCCTGTTTTGCTAATGGACACGCCAAAGCAACAGTCATGCAAGTCAAAGACAAGTAGTACGAGCAGCTCCAAGACACTTGATGACATCCCAAATCACGACTTGAAGGTCCTGATCGGGGACTTTAATGCCCGGCTGGGTGGTGACCGACGAGTATTCCAAATTTCTCTGAGCCCACATGTCCTCCGATCACCTTCGTGACAATGACGAATGATTGGTATCGTTGTGTAAATACCAACGGGCTATGTGTCGGAGACACGTATTTCCAACATCGTCAACTCCACAAGGGGATATGGTTGGCTGAGTGCAAATGAAGCTTAAGCTCATAATCCAAAAGCAGTCAATATCAAAGAGACTGTTTGCAATGGAGAAACTCAAGAACCAAACCATCTCAAGCACTTTTAGTTCGAAACTACGTAACTGTCTCAGTATGCTAGATGCAAAATATGTGGAAGAGCTCTCGACTAAGATCAAAAACACCACAAAGGAGTGCGCCCGAGACATCATCGGGAGGCACAGAGGATGCAGAGGGGAGAAGTGGATCAAAGACCGATCATGGAAACTGATAGGCGAGAGGAAAATCGTAAAGCTAAAAAGAGACCAGGCCATGGATGCCGACGATAGAGAAGCAGGAAACCAGAGATACGCAGAACTAGACCGACTTGTTAAGAAAAGCTGCCATATGGACAAGAAACATATGGTTCCAGCTGAAAGGCGATGAAGCACAAGAAACAGCAGACCGAAATGACACGAAGACCCTCTATTGCATCGTCAATGAGTTGACTGTAACAAGGAAAAGCACCAATGTCCAAATTAAAGATAAAAATGGGAGACTTCTAACCGTACAAGAAGAACAAAACAAAAGATAGATCGAACACATCTGGGACACACTTAATCAACCAAACCCGACAACCACCTATGACTTCAATGCTGACATGGCTCTAGAGGAGCTTCCAATTAACACTGGCGAGATCACCATAGTAAGTAAAAAATCGCGAAAGAACAACAGGACGTCAGGATTGGACGACATACCGGCGAGATCCTTAAACATGGTGGCCAGATAATAGCAGAAAAGCTGTCAATGCTATTCAACAAGTGCTGGCGATACGGAGACGTCCCAGGGGGCTTGTATTTGTCCTCCGCAACATAATTGAACAATGCGTTGAGTATCGGAAACCCCTGGCTATCAACTTCATCGACTTTAAGGAAGCATTTGACAGAATTCATCGAGAGTCTCTCTGGCAAATCCTGCGATCTTACGGTGTGTCAATAGTCTTCATCAACATCTTTAAGAACTGGGTAAAAACTGACAGAGGCCACACAGACTTCTTTGAGATTGTCACCGGCATTAGACAAGGGTGCATTTTGTCCCCGCTGCTCTTCCTTGTCATCATGCTGTTCCTTTCATCATACGACAAGCCGGAAGGTGTTGGGGTCGGCATCCAGTGGTCAGAGCATGACTGCTTGGACTACCTGGATTTCGCAGACGGCATCGCCCTACTGGAGAAAGACGAGGTGAGGCTGCAAAATGCAACAACCAATCTGTATACAGAAGCTAGCAAAGTTGGCCTTTAGAATTAGTGCAGAGAAATCAAAGATCATGGACGTAAATGCCATGGCCCAGACTAGAGGGATAACAATTGGAACACAACTGCTTGAAGAAGAGGACAAGTTTACCTATGGGCAGTGTCATCAGACTCAGACTGGCCGGCCACATCTTTCGGATGGAGAACCATCGGATTCCAAAGATTGCAACGAGGGGGGCACCTCTAGGTGCTAAACGCCCACAAGAATGCCCCCGCGGCACTTGGCGAAGAACCTTCATTCAGGATTTAAAGACATTAAACATTGCATGGAATGATGCCAATACCCATGCCGGAAAGCCCCTGAAAGAAGTCTCTTATGCTCACCAAGGCTGCATTTATTTAATAAAAAATACAGGAAAAACAGTATATTATAAAATATTGTAAATATTATTACAAATTAAAATAACTTCTATTTTAAATTTTCTATTTTAATATATTTTGACATGTCATTTAATTCCTGTGATGACAAAACTGAATTTTCAGCAGTCTTCAGTGTCACATGATCCTATTGATTTTATTATTATTATTATCATCAATGTTTTAAAAACGTATTGCTGCATAATATTTTTGTGGAAAAGTTGAAAAGAGCAGCATTTATTTAAAAATATATATACATATTTGTAACATTCTAAATGTCTTTACTGTCAGTTGTGATCAATGTAATGCTTTCTAGCTGAATTATAAAGTTTAAAAAAAAAAATTGCACTGACCCCAAAGTATTGAACGCTAGAGTATAATTGAACATTTATGATTACAAAAATGCAATACAAATGGTTGTTCTTTGTTAGTTTGATACCTAATGCATTAACTCATATTTCAGAAGTGAACCTTATTGTAAAGTGTTACCAGTTTTTCCACTATCACGGGTGGATGATGTTCTGCTCGGTTCTGTTCACCTCTCTCTGCTGTAGGACAGCAGCTTTGTGCCTGAGAGCACAGGGAGAGGTATTGATGAATGTGTGCCTTGCGCTGCTCAAAGGAAAGCAAACGCTAATGGATGAGCTGTCTAGTCCTGTGTACTCGAATGTCACTCTAAGGTGACTGGTGGTAACCGAGTGGTCTTCGGGGCATATTCTCTTAATCTGTTCAACATCTGGACACAACTATGAGTTTTCCAGAAATCTAAAATGGAAGTACTGATCTGATAGACTTGAATTGGTTTATCATCGATCAGTTTGTAAGGCCCTGTTTATACCTGGTATTAAGATGTGTTTTAGTCGATCGGATCCCAAGTAGACGAGAGAGGCACATTCCCATTTATATCTGGTGTTTTAATCCCTCTCCATTGTCCACTTTTGACCACTTCTGTCCTGATTTGTGTAGGGGGAGGGGTCTATGTGTAGGTAAATGTATGGGCTTTTTCAAATCTTTCGATCTAATGGACAGAATAATCCTGCACAATTTATATATGAAACATACAGAGAGCAGCAGCTTAAGTTTCTGCTCTGAAAGCCGAACGTGGTGTTCATGTTAGAAATCAGGAATGGTGAGAGAACATTGTGCTTGGTATGTTTTTTGTCTTCAAACTCAACTTAAGTCTTCAGCCTTCAAGTCTGGCTAGTGCGCTTCCCATAATGTTTAAGCATTAGGTCAGTAGGCGGAGAGTAGGAGGTCTTTTGTGGCTGTTTGACACACATTTGACCACATGAGAATCTACACCACAAAAGCAATCAGGTCAAATGTGTTTTCGACTACCTGTGGAAGTGGTCGAAAGTGGACAAGCTCAAAGCGTTTTAGAGCCCGTTTACACCTGTATTTTGCATCGTCCACATGATCAAATTGACGACAATGCTTTTTAATACCAGTGGCCTTTTTTTCTCAAGACTGGTCATAACTATTTTAAGTCAGTTACATAAAAAGGTAGAGTGGTCTAATTTGATCTGTTTAGCCCAAATAATTGATAGATGATCATACTAGTTCTTAAGTCTTAACTTAGCAGCTATGTTTATGCAACTGGCCCCAGGTAAAACAGGGCCTAAAATACCTTGATAGTATGTGAGAACGTTCTTCAAAATTTCTCTTTTTTTGCTTTACAGGAGAAAGAAGTAATGGATGTTTGGAACAGCATGTAATGAGTAAATGACAGAATTTTCGTTTTTGTGTGAACGATCCCTTTTAAAGGTTCACTATGTAACGTCTGGCCCTCTAGCGGTTAAAAACAAAACTGCATGCATTTTGCAGAAGAACATTGTTTTGGTTGTGCTTCCGCTCTGCCTGACTATGCGAATGAATACGTTTATCCTTCTGCTCATAAAACATTTACTACTAGGCTTAAGAGAAATGACTGGTTTAGATGAAAAGGATCTTAAGCTGACTAGCTGAAGACGTTAGTAATAGACAGATATGAGGCACAATTAGGTGAAGTCTTTTCAAAAGACATTTCATGTAAAAGAAAAGTCCCCGTGTTTCCCCAGAGGTTTGAGATTTAGCTGCTTCATGTCAACCTTCCTCTTTCGTTGTGACAACTAACCTATATTTACAAATATGACGAGACGTGAACTTATGAGTGAGGTAAATTTGCAATTTCGTGTGAAAAGCAATAAAAAAACTAAAAAACATTACATAGTGCACCTTTAAGAAAGAAAATCTTATTTGATTTGTAAAAGCAAGTGGACATATTCTATTTTTATTCTGTGTTCCCCCAGTACCCCCAGTAATATTTTATTTAATATTCACTTGAAGTGTTGATCATCTCCGCTATCCGCCGAGATAGCCAGGCGCTTTACACAATTCCAATTAAAGTTCAGAGTCAGGAACGAGTGATCATACGCACATAATCTTGCATCGTGCATTTTCCTGCCTGCCAACTGGCTCCAAATAAATTAAAGTGAGTTCTTCATCACACTTATATCTCAGTTCTGTAATCACCCCTTCTAATATCTCTTGTCTGTGCCAACAAATAACGCACACACACATTACAGTCTCTCTTCCCATCATCCTAAACACAGTCTCTCACACACATTTCGTCTGTGTGGACCCCCACAGTGCTTCTGTCACGGCTTAGATGTTTCACACCTTGTTTCCTTCTCTCTCTCACCCTTGACTACCCGTAATAAGATAATTAGTGATTTATGGCTACCTTGCTTTGTTTGCTCGAATATAATGCTTCTGGCTGAGGGAGTTGAGCTTTTTTGGTAGCATTCTTAGTTTGCAGTTAATTATCTTATGACGTTTTTTTCCTTTGTAACGAGCCATTACTGTAATGTGCTGAAGTGAGTGCAGAGTGTAAATTTAATGACTGTGTAGCCGTTGCTTTATATATGGAGCATTTCCTCTTAACTTAGAGCGTCTGAAGGTAGTGTACAGTAAGTGGGTATTCGGTGTGTGAATAGTTTTTTCAGAGCCATTCATTCATCCATCAATCCATTCATCCATTTTCTGTCTGTCAAATTTAACTCTATAAATACACTACCATTCAAAAGATTTGGGTCAGCAAGAATAAAAAAAGAATAAGAAGAAATTGATAAATTGAGCAAAAGACATTTATAAAGTTACAGAAAATTTCTATTTAAAAAATGCTGTTCTTTTGAACTTTCTATTAACCAAAGAATACTGAAAACGCAGCACTGATTTCAACATTGATAATGATAAGAAATAATTCTTGAGCAGCAAATCAGCATATTAAAATGATCATGTGACACCGAAGACTGGAGTAATGATGCTGAAAATTCAGCTCTGCCATCACAGGAATACATTACTATTTTAAAATATAGTAAAATAGAAAACAGTTATTTTAAACTACAATAATATTTCACAATATTGCTTTTTTACTGTATTTTTGATCAAATAAATGCAGCCTTAGTGAGAATAAGATGCTTCTTTTAAAAACATTTTTAAAAAATCTTAAGAATTAAAGAATAGCGTGTGTAATATATATTGCATATATTTCATATTATATATATTAACTAACTGCTACAGAGTTCCAGTTCCCATGTAGACAGCATACAAAAAACTACAATAAGAACAGCAAATATTTACCGCAGGGAAAAATGTATTTCATCTGTTTGAAAATGTTGTTCTGGCAATATTCCTCAAGGCGTAATTGATACTGAAATACTCAAGTATTGACTTGTAATAAAAAATAATTTTGAGGGGGTATGTTAGATTAGGCTTTTGTTTAATAAGTCCTCCGGCCTGGTTCTTCCATAATGAGCTGTTACGAAGCACTCTGTGTTTGTTTATGTGCCTGTGTACGAAGTGTTTATCCTCTGATTGTCATTTCCCATGTCTAGGGTCTGTGTTTGGTTGCGTGCGTCAGTGATCTGTCTGTGGTGCCCATGACAGATGCCAGCTGTGTGTCTGAGGAGGAGGTGTACACTGGCCTGCTGGTACTGTCAGATCCAGCCCTGCTCTCCACCTTAACCCTACTGCTCACCCCAGACTGTTTGTGCTACGGCTGTGAATGAACCTCAGATCTTGTGAAAAGTGATTAAACTTGCGGACTAAAAACATGCAACAAAAAAGCACACAAACTACTCTGAACCCCTCAGAAGATGTATACTGTAGCAGTTACTGTATATCGCATACTACACAACTTTTCAGCTATTTACTTCGCCAGACAGGTTTGTGCATATTCATAATTACATGCAACTTTTTCATAATTGTTGCATTCAGTTTTTTTATGACAGTTGCTCATACAACAGCAGCATTTAATTGCTCCATCAAAGTAATTTTAACCATAAGTCATGTAATTTTTTTTTCTTAGGGACTGCTTTTGTCCTGTAAGGCAGCAATTTCCTCTTTCTGTTCTTTTCTATGCATTTTCTGAACGAATCTCTCAGTTTACCATCCCATTAATCGGTTTAACCCTGTCTGCCCTGACAGTCTTAATGGGTTAAAAACCATTCACGAGCCCACCACAGAAATTTGCCTATGTAGAGATATAGATGTATAGAAAAAAAAATGTTATTAAAAAAAATAAATATATATATATACATATATATATATTTTTTTTTTTTTTTTGATTTATATATTAGATGACTATGGCCACTTCACGTAAGTGAAATACATAGGTGTGGATTGAAGTATTAAAATAAAAGAGTACTAAAGCTAAAATAAAAATAAAGGTAAATAGAAATATAAAAAATAAATAAAAATGACAAAAGCACATAGCAAATTTACTAAAACGATCACATCTGAAAATATAAAAATAAAAGCTAGTAGAAATTATAAATAAATGCTATATATAAATACAAAATACAAAAATGAACCCTGAACAAAGTCAACCAAAATTCAGCATTCAAATAAATTCAATAAAGAAATTCAGTAATTGCAAAAATGATGGTGCCATAATTGCTGTTGGTTACATTTTGAATGCTGATTTTCAAACGCAATCTTACAGGCAGGATAGGCCGAATGCAATGATACGATGTCCTACCTGCTTTATCAACTTATGTATTTCCATATCTCTGCACACCTGCTCGCACAGACATCACACGTCATCAGCACGTTTCATTCTATGCACAGTTAGACAGATGTCAGTCACAGAGCACCGCAACAGAAAAACCAGTTCCTCCAGAACCAAAACATCCAGTTTATGCTGCGTTCACGCCATAACTACCTTAGTTTTGAAGAGATGGAAACCTGTGACGTTTTACTCGGAGCGGTTCGTGACTAGAATTGGTTTCAATGGCAACACTATCAACGTCGAAATGAATCTGCAGCAGTCAGGTGGTACAACTAAGAGCTCTTTAAGTTGTTTATGTTCTTTATTATTGTAAGGTTATTTGATTTGAGACACAAGGTATTTTAACGCTGTCTCTCGTGCCACTTTTGTGGAGTGTGGGATCTGATGCTTTCAAAGTTAACTTGCTTTTGCTAGCCTCTCCGAAAATTGCCTACACTGCCTTTAAGTTTCTTACGAAGTAAATTGAGGAAAAAAATAGATGACATACCTAAAACTGAAATGATTTAAAAGACAAATCGATAACTCTGCTATTCTTTTATATTTAGAACGCTTTTTAGAACAATATCTTTATAGTTATCATTAGTTATCATCCTTGATGTGAACTTTCCTTAATTGTAGTTGTTTTAAGGAATATTTTTAAGGGAACTTTTGTTTTACGTGTAAAAATACCCGTGTGTCATAAAGTTCAGTGCGAGGCTTGTGGTCTACAACCTGGGAACGGGAAATGAGGTGAGAGGAAGTGATGTAACACTGCTCTGTGGTTACAGGTGCACATCTGAAGGGAATCACATCAGCAAGGAAGAAATAAACAGATCTAATAGGGATGATAATGATGTAATAGATCATAGATCTCACACAGGTTTAGAACGAGTGTGTGTATGTATATCTCCCATAAGAGCTGAAAGAGCAGTATTTCTTGAACTGTACGGTGCAGTTGCACTCTGGAGATGCAGCGCTGCTTTATAATCGCGATCGTGCGGCACGGAGCTAAAATCTCAGAGGTGTTTTTAGGATTGAATTTATGACCTGGTATGAAATGCACTGACTTTTCCTTTATATGGACACAAATTGCTCAAAATATTTTGGGGAACAGGTTTTTTTTTTTTTTTTTTTTTTTGGTAACACTTTACAATAAGGTTCATTAGTTAAAGAATGAACAATACTTCTACAGCATTTATTAATCTTAGTTAATAATAATTTTAACATTTACTAATACATTATTGAAATCAAAGGTTGTATTTGTCAACATTAGATAATGCACTGTGAGTTAACATGAACAAATAATGAACATCTGGATTTTTATTAACTTACACTAACAAAGATGAATAAATACTGTAACAAACATATTGCTCATTGTTAGTTCATGTTAGTTAATACATAAACTAATGTTAACTAATAAACCTTATTCAGAAGTGTAGCCATTTTTTTTTTTTGTGGTGGGGGGGGGGGGGGGGGGCGTACCTTGGTAGTACAAAAATATGCCATGCAAATAACACTTTAAGAATGGTTTGAGTATGGTTTATTGTGTTAAATCATGCTATATGAATTGTTTATCGCTTTGTGCCATGGTATATATATCAAAGTATTATAGTATTACCATCTGACACTACTGCACCATGCTACCGCCACAGTGCCATTTTGTAGTAGTACCTGAATACTACATCGCTGTGTATATTAGAAAAGAAAGTCTACAATAGTATTACAAACTCCGAGACCTTTAATATGCAGTGTTTTGCATTTATTGGTTGTAATATATTAATATTATTTATGAATTCTGACATGCACCTATTAGCATCCCCAGAGTCAGACTGTAACCATAGAAACCAGCTCTTTATATGGCAACCTCTCTCTCTCTCTCTCTCTCTCTCTCTCTCTCTCACTCACACACACACACACACACACACACACACACACACACACACACACACACACACACACACACACGTTTTCAGCACCTGTTAAAGGTCCTGTGTATCACCCATTGTTGTTGTAGGTTACAGTAGGGTGGTCTTACTTTGTTTTATTTTGGTACTGAATAGATTTACATGATATCCATATAGACAACATCTAATAGATGTTCTGTTGTTCTAATGATTTTCTGTAGATATTTATAAAAAGGAATGTGCATTTTTTATATTTGATGTAAAAATAGGCTACTCTTGTATCCCAGATTAATATGCAAAGAAACTATACTCTCTTTCAATAAGACTTAAAGGAATTGTAGGTAGGAATTGTATAAAAAAAAACTTTTTCCAAATTTGTTTAAACTTTCTGTATATATCAATGCATAATTAAAATGTAAGTACTCTGAAAAAGAAAGTATAAAAATCGAGTGTCTGTAGACCTCTCACGACTGTTTTAAAGACAGCTCATTATTTCCATTCACTCCACCCCCTCCCTTCTGGGCTCCTCCCAAAGCCACGCCCCCAAAACACATGAACGCGCGACTCCGACCGCTGAGCTGAAGACGCATTATTTACCGGAGACGAGCGGAGAGGAAGGAGCGCAGTGCATGTAGTGACATCATGTCAGAATCACATGTAATAAAAAAATCTAACTTTATCATTATGAAGATAAACAAATAAGATGTATTTTAGTACTCACTATCAAGTAGCATATTGATATTGGTCAAGTTTAAAATATATATTTATTGATTCGCTAACGAGCTAGTTATCTATAAGGCAAAGCTAAAAACAGGTTGCATGATACACGTTTTTCCATTGCCATCATTTACACTTTGATGAAGATGAATTTCGTGTAACATTCATAACATATATGGTGTTCTGCATGTAAGAGTTTCCATGATGAAAGCATTGTTGACTCTGATGAGGACTACACTCCAGAGACAAGTACCGCATCGTCAGGTCGAGGACAGATCCGGGGTCGAGGGATTTTTTGTTTAAAAACAAAACAAAGGCGAAAAAAATGTGCAGGTAAACATGGTAAAAGAGTTAGACAGAGGGTAAATATAATTCTAAGAAAAGTTCCTGAATGCGGATCGGCCTACTATCTGTTAAACATGTATTTAGTTATCTAAAGCAAAACTATGCACAATTCAACACTATAGCTATCATCTTGATCTAGGCATATATATTATTTATCATCTCTACTACGGCTCGCTAAGTAATGTAATGTTAGCTATATTAGGCAGCTACGTGTGCTAATGACACATGCTTCATGAAAACATAAAGAAAAAAATATGTATGATCAAAATACAAAAAGAAAGATTTACCTGTCCAGCAGAAATATAGCCATCCAGGCGTCACTTTTCAGCCCTTTGAGGTCTCTCAGTTCTCGCCATCGCTGGAAAGCCACGCCGATATTGACATGCGTTTTATTTTGTTGTTTATCCAAAGACTTTTTGTTCATTACCTTTTCTAGTAACGTTACTGTCTTCCTTTCTTTGCCCGTTTTGCCTTCGTGAACTGCATATGTGAATTTTGATTGGTCTTTCTAATCTCTGCCATTGTTTTGCTATTCCTAGGTTCCGTGCCTCTTGAATTCCTCAAATCAAACGGATGCGCGCGCAAGTGGGCAGGTCCTGTGTGGCAAAAGGGTGGTTGCCATGGTTGTGAGAGAGTGACAGTCGCCTAAGCCAATCCTGTGTTTCGTCCCGAATGGAAATAATGAGCTGTGTTTAGTGCAGATTAAACGGTCTAGAGTCACTCGATTTTTATACTCTTTTTATCAGAGTAATTACATTTTAATTATGCATTGATATATACAGAAAGTTTAAACAAATTTGGAAAAAAAGTTTTTATAAAATTCCTACCTACAATACCTTTAACACACACACCAAAAAAAAAAAAAAAATCCGGACGAGCAATTTTTTTACTCAGACAAGTGAATGACAGATTTACTTGTCCGAAGGACAAGTGAAAAGGCTTAATGTCGAGCAATGTTAGCAATGTCATCAGGTAGGCAGTGGCCCGCCTTACCGGGTGACCACGTCGTGGTCCACCAGAATTTATAGTTTACCCACCTCTTTTTTTACCACTACACCTCTGCTCACATCCCAGCACTGCTGAGCATTAATCCCGTCTACCGCTGGGCTACAGCAGAAATGTCATTGGTTACATGTTAATTAGCTTAACGACAGGCTTAGCTTAATAACTTTAATGCTATTGTTCAGGCAGTGTTGCAGCGTTTTTATAGGGACGATATAAGACCCTATTTGTTTAATTAACTGAGCATTTGTGTAGTTCGTGTCTGCTGAAATGAAGGGGCAATTTGCTCTCTCTCTCTCTCTCTCTCCCTCTTTCCCTGCAGTTTGTCAAATTTTCCAAGACTCCATCTTTCAGCGAAATTAGTTTTAGCTGTGATAATCAACCTTTCTTTCTCTGCATTTAATTGTAATTACTGTGCAGTGGTAATATATTCATGATGAGTAGGGAAATGCCACATATATTCATTAAAAATAGCAGGAATTATACAAAGTGCCTCCATAGAGTGTTAGATTTCACTGGTGAACTCGTTCAGTTAGCTTGACGTGTGTGTGTGTGTGTGTGTGTGTGTACATACTGTTTGTTTGCAGTTTGTTGTATCTTGTTCTCTTTGGACCTATTTATTATACAATCAACCATCCGTCAAGAGCAGCATTTTGAAGCGGTTTCATATTTTGGCAGATTCATCTCCTATAACATTGGCCAATGGAGAATTTCAGTGTTTAATTGAAAGATATTAGCAATGGAAATGATCAGATGCTCATAACTTTCCCAGGTCTAAAGACTTTACGTACAGTGTTGGGCCGTAATTCGTCACTGGTAACGGGTTACAGTAATAATATTGCTTTTTGCAGTAACTAGTAGTGTAACTAATTGCTAATAAGATTTCAGTAATAATATTCCAATCACCATCCAAAACAGCTTGTTGCAATGCTGTTTTTGTTGCTTTAACCCCTACTGATTTGAAATCCCACAATCCAAATCCTAGATTCATTTCCGTAATCTTCACGACTCGTGCATTTACGTGACATCTCCATTTTAAACAAGCTAGCTTGGAATATGGAGAAGCTTACATCCAGTGGCTGGAAATATTGACATTACTTTCAATGAATCAGGAGAAGTGATGGCAGATCACAGATGTCAAAATAATTTAAGTTGTGGCATTACATTACTCTAACATTACATCGCTTCCCCTTCCTTATCTCTTTGATGCTGATATACATTATACTGATCTATTATTATATAATCTTTCTAGAAAACATAACAAAACATTTTCTTATGACCTTACGTGAATTATTTTGACAACATACATCATGAAATAATTCCCATCAGCCTCGAATGAGGTTAACACTGAACGAAAGTTAAGCAACTGCAGAACCCGACACAACATTTTAAAATGCTGTGATATTAATGCACTCTGAATGGATTTGTATCTATTCTCCTGCATATAATCGTATCTTACTCTCTTCCTTTGTTCTAAGAATTTTTTTTTTTTTGTACATTGCAAGAAACAGTGAAACAAGTGCAAGTATTTCAAGTAAATTTTATTTGATCTGCTTGGCATTATTCATCAAAAAGAGCATGAAAAAACGCATTGTTTAGAACAAGTTTGTTGCATATGAATATTTCTGTTTCAATTTGAGTGGTAAAGCTGCATTAAAACCCAAGTTATTTGCTAGACTTAGGAAAGAGTCTTTGAACTTGGTAAATTTATGTTCTAGGATTAATTTCTTGAACAATTTCCAGTCCAAAAAAAACCTCCTGTCAGACCACCGGCAGAATCCTTGAACAGAAAACTGAATGTTGAACTCCCACAACTGGGAAATCAGCTTTTGGCTTAATTTTACTCAATGATCCATTATGTAACTCAACAAGTTGGATCTTCATGTCTCCAGCGGTGGACCACCACTAAACCTGCACTGGTACTCTCGTACTGTTGTAAATAACGAAACCTTGCAGTGTTCCTTAATGATTTATCTACAAACCCAGTAACTTGTTTTAAAAATATAGAAGTTTCCACATCTTGCTCAGGAAATATTCCTCTTCAAAATGGAATTTTCCAGAGCTGTAGAGTTTAGATAGGGAGCAGATCTTTGCTATCTATTCCTTGTATAGAGCTCTTCAGTCCTGACATTATTTATAGGCCGTTTTAGAGTTCCCAATGTTTAATGGGTTTTTAGAATAATGGTTTTGTGGAAACCATTGTGTGGTTATAGTCCTTAAGTGCACAATGGTTTCAGAATTGATGTTTGAGATATAACTGATCATAATTTATGCTGTAGAACAAAACATGAAAGTCTCTTCAAGTAATATTCACCACAGACCTTATTTTCCGCCAAAATTCCAAAACTGCTATTCTAAGAAAACCCATTAGAAATTCCTGAGGGAACACAAGGCTCAAAAATGCTATTCGTGTCCAGGTTTTAGGACTACAAACTGAACAGCTCTGTTGTAGCAAATATATGGCTTTTTCTGTTTTTCCCAGGCTGGTCTTGATAAAGGGCAGCCATGTCTCCTCTCCTCTCACGTGTACAGTAGTCTCAGCAGAAATTCAATAACCTTTGATTCCAATCAATACTTCATGAAGACTTTCTCTCATTGCTTGTACTAATTATGTGTATATGGACGATATTGAGTGAGATGCTGCTTTGAGTTTTCTTGAAGGTCTTCCTCCTGCACAATTTATGGCAGGTCTCCTTCTAAATGGACTCGGAGAGAGAGCAGGAGACGGAGCAAATTATCTTGTATATAGAATATACCCGTTTTGGTCACTTTTGAGATAAAAACTCAGATTATTAAGATTTAAACCGCTCTCTTTTTGTTGGCCTACATGATAAGTGACTATATGTCAGATTATTGGGTCAGTAGAGTTTGAAAACATGGTGCCAATGGTGCAACACAAAGTGGATTCTGGGAATTTTGTTTTCCACTGATGTATTCGTCCAACCCAAAACAGCAACATTGACTCAACCAGTGGTGTGAGTTTGTGGCAGAACTGTATTTATTCATTTGTTTGTTTGTTTGTTTGTTACATTTTGTGTTGCAAATATTTCAGATTTCATTTTTAAAGTTAAACACTAATACAAAATCTAACAGTATTTCTATAATCTATGTTTTTCAATCTTACTGGTTTTCTTTTCAGTGTGGGTGTTTAATGGATGTGTATCAATAACTAACGAGGAACACTTTTTCAGGGTTTTTTAAGCTGAGCTTTTTTGCAGACCAAGAGCATTTCCAAGTGGTTCACAGGTGCTAGGGAAACCAAACCGGTCATGCAGTGGCGATTTCTTTAAGACTGCAAGGGAAGCTCAGCTTCCCCTATAATGTCAAAAAATGAATGGTCAAATGTGTACTATTGTGTTAACATTTTATTGACTAAAAATGCGTTAGAACACGTTCATCTCGAAGACGAGTTCGTTCAGAATCAGCTCCATATAGCAGGTCGGCTGACTCGATCTCACATTCCCGTAGCGTCACAGTGCATTTCCCTATGGCATTTCCCCGTTGAAGCTCAGCGTCCATTGACTTCAATGGGGCTGCTTTGAACAGTTTTTTTCAGTGCTTCGAAACTAGACGGTCATTGGATAAATGCTGCGATCAGGGGCGCCGCTAAGGGGGGGGGGGGGGAATTAGGACGATTCTAAGGGCCCACAAACTTTTAGGGGCACCAGAGATCGATTTTATTAATTGAACGGGTGCAGTAGGGGCCTTACCTCATATTTTTTCATGGGGCCCAAAATCCCTGGCCGCACCCCTGGCTGCGATTATGCCCCGCCCACGGACGCTCAGCGTCTCTGGGGTGAATAGGGAAGTGGGCTGGCCTGGAGTCCGGGCGTCTGCGTGCTGATTGGAGGACTGCATCTCCTTTTGATTGACAGCGATGTCGCACAATAAGAAGTCACTGACGCGGAAGCTATTCGAGATTTTGAGCTCAGTCTCATCGCGGATTTTGCAAGTGTACTCGAAAGACGAACTGCTGTTATATTTCTTGGTATTTGCAATTTTCATCATACATTTCACAGTTTAACCCAATTCCCACATTTCCTCCGTCGATGTCAGGTGCCTTGTTAACGTTACATGTGCGAGCGTGGTGTTTGAATCACGGCACATCTTGGTTTCGGTTTTGTGTCGGGATTCAGACATGCGTGCTCTGCTTGTTTGTTTTCTGTTGTGAATGCACAGGATGAGCTTATGGTCGTTCTCGTGCATAACGTTTTGTCTTGTGTTCGCGTGCGGTTTCGTGTTCGCTCTGTTCAGTGTGTTGTTTTTTGTGTAGCACGCGGTTCGCGTTTACATCGGTGGTGCTTTCATGTCATGTTTTGTCTTGTGCTTTGTAGCACACAGCTTGTGTTTTACACTAGCTGTGTGCTTTCATGTTGTCATGTTTTGTGGGAACACGTGGGTTATGACTGTTCTCATTGTTCTTCATGTCTCATTTTGTGTGAGCACAATTGCTTGTAATTTGTTTTACTGGCCATGTGTTTTTGTCATGTTTGTTGTAAGCACATGGCTTGTCATGTGTTTTCCTTGTGCCATGTGCTCTCCTATCAATTGAGTAGACTCCCATCTTGTTTCCTGATTATTAGTTATTTTGCCCCACCTGTCCTCCCTCATTACCTGCCTTTTTTGCTCCCTATTTATTCTCCTTGTCCTGTGCTGGTTCGTAGTTTTTGTTTGTATTTTTTTATTTTATTATTAAAATAAAGCCCATCAACTCTGCACCTGAGTCCTCGCTCTTTTCACCATCCCCACACCTGAATTATCGAGTTAAAAAAAAAAAAAGAGCTTCCCCTCTTTGAAAGACCAGCAGCCGCCACTGTGGTCATGGTACCATCCAGAACAAACAATGAGCTTATACATTGCAGGAATGTGGCAGAATCACTTCATCAGACATCTGCTTAAGAGTTCTCCAAGTGGTTTAACAAGACGAGTTGTGTATGTCATGTTGTATTTTGAAGGGATAGTTCATCCAAAAATGAAAATGTTGTCATGTATTTACTCTCCCTCGTATTATTATTCAAAACGTATGACATTCTCTTTTTTGCAGAACACAAAAGGAAGTGTTTTAAGAATGCTCATGCTGCTCAGTGGCCGTCATGCCTCAGAAAGATATGACAGCAATTTAAAAGTACAAGTGATGAGCAACAGAATGAATTTTAAGTCGTTATTCACAAATAATCATTCCCTCTCTCTAATTTAATTTGCATTTACACATGTTCAAACTTGGGATGTCATGTTTTCTCAATACAGAAACAGTGCCTTGATGTGTTCATTTTCATTATATGCATGTGCAAATGAAATCTAAGCACTTGAGAGGGAAGTGGTAAATAACAACTCATTGACACGTATTGTTATATCACGTTTTTTTTTATTATTCTTTTATTTTTCTTTTATTTTACCAATATAGTATCAGAGATGCTTCTTTCAATAAAGATTTTACACCGGAATTAATTCATATTTGACACTTGAGACACATTGTTAATTGTGAAAGGACAGATGGAGTAATCACTCGATTTAGCAGAATAGCTTTTCTCATCAGAAGTTCTCCCAAAAGACAGCCCCGTACTTGAATATTAAGAGCCGAACCAGACAGCTATAAATCACTAGCCCCGAATGTCCGAAAAAAAACTCCTGACAGCATATGTTTGCAGAGCTACAGTTTCAATAGAACTGGGCCAGGAGCTCTGGGGATCTTCCTGTCTTAATCGCACACACAAGGGTCTGTTTTTCTTATGAGGTTGCTCTCGTTCTCATCGCATCTCGTCCTCTTCCAGGGGCAATAACAGGCTAATTCTGGAGTTCCTTCATCCTGAGATAATTCCGAGGCTGTTATCCTCCCCACCTTTTTCCATCCTGTTGTTCCGGCACTCCTGCTGAGGGCTCTTGAGATGCTCTGAGGGCGTCTCGAAAACCTCACTGAGCCGGAGTTGCCTTTGGGCCACCTCCAACATCTCTAACCAGTAAAAACCCAGGAGACGAACATCTTAACATTTTAATGAACATCTTGATTTGAATTTACACATATATCTGCCAGACGCACACTTTAATAGCACACCTCTCGGGTTTTTTTAGTTCACTTTAAGGATGCCTGGGTTATTTCAGGTGATGTTAACAGTCTGGTTATGATAAAAAAAATAAAAGTTATTTTATTGGATAATGGCACTGTAGTTGTAATTCCAAATCTAATGAGCTTGTTGTCTTGTATCTTAGATAGGCATAAATATAACTATGAATGAATAAAGGTGCAGTCACATTTACCAGTATTCGGCAAATTTTCAAGTAATTTCAATAGGAATTCATGCAATCGTGACTTCTGAATGAGGGTGAAAGATTTTCCCATCAGACTTTGCAACGAGTTCAAGTTGGTCATGCAAATTCACTGCATTAACCAACAGAAAGCTTTATGGTTTGAAAGAAGGGCCACATTCAGGTTCCTGAAGTAAAAACTGCATTAATTTTCTCCATAGGAAAACTGATTTTTAACAATAACTTTTAAACCTTTAAAGGTTGTTAATTGAGGATATTTGCTTCTGTTAAAGCCATCAGCCCACATTATATCAACGTATTTGTAAAGTAAAGATGTTTAACAGCCGAATCGTGGGGAAAAACTACATACATTTCTACTACTAACTACACAAAAAATGTCAAGCTTTCTATAGATATACTGTATTTCTCATGTCTGTGAGGCAAGTATACGCTGAGTTTCGGTTAATTTATGTGATGCGCTCTAGTTCAAGACCGAATCGACAGAAAGCGCCATTATTTTACAAAAGCACAATGTTTTGTTATTATTGTGTTTTTACAAAAATAAAAGTAGACCTTTTACAGTTTGCATTACTCCTATCTGTATGACCAAAAATGGAGTAGTTTAAGTTAAATGCAAGTGATCGCGCCGGCGCCTGTATGTCATGTTCTCCACACAAACACTGAATATGCTCCTAATAATAGTGCACATTTATCTAGGTTAACATTTGAGGGCAGCCCTACAAAACACTTAAATATTTGTATATGCATATTTTGCTTAAATATATTGAGTAGTTTTATACCTTTATATCTTTGTTTTTAATTTGATTATGCTGTTCGCAATGCTTCAGATTGTAGTTCTTTCCCTCACTAAAGCCGTGAAGTACACAGTCTTTTACCTTTGTATTTTTGTCCTTTATAATTTTAATAAGCACAAAAATGTATAATAATAATATAATTTCATACAGAAATGTTGGCTGAAAATGATTAATCCAGTCTAAACTGCTTTGCTAGTTGGTCTTAACTGTTTTAAGATTGTCTCTCTACCTGGCCAAGCTGGTGCTGCCAGTTTCTCTGTCCGACCAGCTAAAAAATGCCCAAAACCCAAATCCAGCCAACATACCAACCTGAAAGACCAAGACCAGCCTTAAAATATTATCCAGATGATTTTTTTGTCCAGCAGGGAAATAGTGCAAGATAGACATTTGCTATTAATATTTAGTATAATATTTCTTTCTCTTGACTCAACTGTCCTGTATGAACATGCTTAAGTTTGTTGGATTGAATTTTGAGCACTATTTTTTTAAAGTATACATGCAATGTTTCATTTGATATTGGCCCAAACAAAGTATCTTAATCAGTGTTTTAGTTAGCACGGATGATGGCTTAAAATATTATCAATCAGGTTTTTGCTTGTGTTTGTTAATATGGAGTGTCATATAGATCATCTCGAGTCACAGTCTCTATAGAGCTGTTCTGCTTGTGTATTTTTGTGTGTCGATGGCAGTCGTGTATGGTTGGGTACTTGGACGGGATTCATGCTTAAATTGGCCTTCCTCCCAGGATGCATGCATGCACCAGTGCTCTTTTTGGCCGGACCCGAACATCTCTGGAACAGAGATGTCACGCCGTTGAGTGTTCTGCCATGGTATCTAGAGCCGTTCTGAGGGTGTGGAGGACTTCTGGTGCTCTGCCCAGACCCACAGAGAAAGAAGCAGCCGAATGAAGAGCAAATATCTGCATAAATGAGCTGAGGGAACATGGCATTTACAGAATTACACTTGACTGTTTTGTTTGCCAGCATGTTGGTGGCCACAGTCATTGGCGCAGGCTTAAAAAACACTGCCAAAATGTGGAAAACCTATAACATAACAAACTTGAGGATACTGTTTGTCCGAGTGTCGTGGAATAGGTTTGTTATTGTGAAGTGATGAGATCCAGCGCATTTGACATACAGAACAATCAGATGGAATATGCGAAAGGCCTAATTCTTTCTGTCTTTCTCACACAATTATATATGTGCTCACATAAATTCACACACCGAGAGTCTCAGAGCATGCTTTTAAAATCTGCACACGTCCACATTTCTCCGCGGCGTCCAACAATTTGTCATTGTGATTGGCCAACATCTCTCTGCTTCCATTCTCAGATCGCCAAGGCAACAGAACATGCATTCTCGCTACTTTCTGTGCTTGCTTGAATGTTGTAGCAGCTCATTTCCACATCAGAATAAACCTTTAAAGTCATATTCTTTTAATAGCCGTCTTATATGCTAATTAAGTTAGCATTTCAAAAACTCAACTTAAGTGGCGCTCACCAGTTCTTTATTACTTTTAATTTTACATTATAAATATAATATAACATGTATCCTGCCAGGTCATTGCATTGAATATTAACATTTCGTATTGAACGAAGTGCTGATGTTGAAGGGAATCTATAATTATCTCATTGGCACTATAGCTTCCAGCAGTATATGACTCTTCACTAGAAGGTCCTCGTTTCTCATTGGTCGAATATCACCGTCTCCATGGAGATTTGACAGATAGAAGGACAGATAATAAGGAAGTGAGAGTCTTTTGAAGTGAAGGTCTGAATGTTATTTGATAACGATTCCTGTGGTGGGGAAAAAAAGATTAGAAATGATCCCATAGTGTGCTTATAGAAGAAAATACACGTTTTTCAGTAGATGCTTTTGAAAAATGCATTAGCACCTTGAGATACAGAGCCCGATCTCCCCTTGATGAACAGCTTATTTGAGCTCACATGTAAATGGACTAATTACTTTGAAATGCACAAAAGAATTCTTGGAAGTGAATTCTGGAAACATCTTCATGATAATTTTGTAAAAGGCACAGACCTAGAGCAGATATGAGTGGTCACTTTTTTCACTATTTCTGGTGATATGCTTTGAGGATGATTCATTCTTTTACTATTTTATTAGACTATATTAATATATCTTTCCTGTTCAACGATGCACAGTAGTTGAATTGGTCCTGGAGAATTTGTTTCATTGGTTTCATTATCTTAGATCTCACTCAAACTTGATCTCACTAAAATTCTTTTGATTTTTTTTTAAATAGATTGTACAGATTGTTTTACTGATCAACGAGTGCAACAGTTGTGTTGTGGAAATAAAATCCCCATTTGAGTTCTCCACACTGTAAAAGAATATTGTTGGTTTAACTTAAAAATGTAAGTTACGTGGTTGCCTTAATGTTTGTATTTCATTGAAATAAAAAAAATTGAGTTAAAGCAATGAAGGAGGTCGGTTTCATAAATAGAAACTCCAAATCAGGCCCGTCGCCAAGGAGGGGCATTAGGGGGCCGTGCCCCCCCCCCCCCCCCCCCCCCAGATGACACAACGTGCCCCCCTAATCATATGGTCATTGAGCAAACTTACTATTGAGAGCAAAAAAACGTATCCACGTATTCCATAATGAAATGTCGTCAGCAGCATTTAGCACACAGGTGCACTAATCTCTGTAATTTTAAATAACACATTGTCTTTAGAAATATGAAAATTAGTCGGAGCGTGTAAGGCTCTGCGCAAGGCTTACCTTCCCCTGGCCAAGCGGGCTTGTCGAATTTTCTGATTCATTTGCCTGCTAAAAACAGTGTACTGTTTCCACGTAAAAAAAAAAAAAGCTAATTTTTCTCAGAATTGCGTGATATAAAATCAAAATGGCGAGTTATAAGGTCAGAGTTGAGTGATATACAGTCACATTTGCGTGTTATGAAGTCAGAATTGTGAGAAAAACTCTGAATTGAGAGAAATCCATGTGAGAATTGTGAGTTAAAAAGTCGCAATTATATTATAAATTTAATTTGTTTTATTCCGGGGCGAAAACAAGCTTCCATATACTTCTGATTGCTTTTAGAGGGAAAAGCTGTCCATAAATGCTGGTCTAGGATCAGTTTTCTCCGTAATAAAAGAATATTGGCTAAACTCCGGTGTTTTGAGCGGTTGGTGGATTAGTTCTACACGCGTGCAAATCCTCTCGTTATAATAAGCAGAAAAGGTGATGGTACACAGGGCAACTTTTTGAGCAATGTTGCTGGGCAATGTTGGTGTCAACGGGCAACCAGATGAGACACAGGGCCCACGACCGATCTAAATTATCCAGATAGAAATGAATTGCCCATTTTCAATGGGAAAGTGCCCAAGCAACAATCGCTCGGCAAGATTGCCCAGCAACATTGCTCAAAAAGTTGCCCTGTGTATCATCACATTTAGGCTATGTAAATAAGGCATTATTGTGTATCAGCTTTACTGGCCTAGGAACTTTGTGAGATCGCGATGAAGTTGTAGGCTATAACCGCTTTTTAAAGATAATAAAATAGGCGCTCTTTGCGAGCTTTCTGCCATGTCAAATCCTGCATATAGCCTAAATGTTTTTAAAGGAGAAGCGCATATCCTCATGGTGTTGGTTCACCCTCCGCCTATGATCAGAAACTTCATATTTTGTGTTTTGGTGTTGTTTAAATATAGAATTTGGTCTATTTCAGTTATATAAGACTAAATAGAGGATGTTATTGTTTTTGTGACTGTCTGTTTTGTAGATCATAAAAAGTATGCCCCCCCCCCCCCCATGAAAATGAAATGCCCCCCCATTCTATATGTTCTGGCGACGGCCCTGCTCCAAATATTGTTATCTGAACCACATTAATTATCTCAGTTGATTTGACAAAAGAAAAAAAAGTTGCTGCCTTAATTTTTGGATGTTTTAGTAATTTCAACTTAAATTACATTAAACTGACTTAAAAAACAGCGACTTCTCTCAAGTCAGTCAACTCATATATTTGTATTTTTTATATTGCATTTATACCAATTTTAATGATCCCTATTTTACTTTTTAGATTATCAAGATGCAAAAAGAAAGAAAGAAATGACATATACTAGTTCAAAAGTTTGGGGTTTTGGATTTGTTTCCCTTTAAAGAAAAAGAGAGAAAAAAGAAATCGATACTTTTATTGAAAAAGCATCGAGTTTATCAAATGTGACAGTATAAATGTTTAGAATGTTACAAAATATTAATATTTCTTATAAATGTTGTCCTTTTGAACTATTCATCAAAGAATCCTGGAAAATTGTATCATAGGTTCGTATCAAAACATTAAGCAGCACAACTGTTTTCAACATTGATAATAATAATAAATATTTATTGATCAGCAAATCAACATAGAATGATTTCTGAAGGATCATGCGACACTGAATACTGGAGTAATGATGCTGAAAATACAGCTTATTTATTTACTTTTTATTTACAGTTGGCATCAAATAAATTCAGCCTTGGTGAGCATAAGAGCATTCTCTCAAAAGCATTAAATAATCTCGCTGACCCTCAATTTTTGAACAGTAGTGTACTCTTCAGTGGGTTGAATGACTGTAAGCCCTGTAAAATGATGTAGAATAAGGATCATGTCCACCAATAAATGATCTGATGATGTCTCTGTGAATAAAAGACATATAGTCTTCCTAGTTTTCACTAACTCACTATCTTACTATCTCACTATCTCACTAACTGTTGACAATCCTTGTCCATACTGTACTTGGAAAATTACTTAATAATTTTATATTATATCAATGTTGCTTATTCAATAGAGTCATTCATAATTCTTAATGGGATGAGTAGTTAATTTCCTCATGGAAAACAAATGTCTTTTTGAGCACTTTTTGCTCGGAATTGAATATTGTGATTCATCTTGGATCTGGTTGGTTTGTTTGAAGGCTTAGATCTCCTTACTGAACAATGTTTTTGGAAATGCCTATGGACTATATAGATTCAAAAACACGGTTGCGCTCCACTGATATTCAGGTCTCAGAACAGGGACTGTTTCCTGAAGGCCAGGACTGATTTCCTTCATTTTCTAACAGAAAAACCCACTTAAGTGTTGTGTATTGATCTCATCTCAAACCCGTATCCATGCGTAACTCTCCCTAGCATACATCAGCACTTTCAGATCCAGGGATTCAAGGGTTCAGGAAATGAGAGCTCCATCTTGAAACCCACTGAGACCACAAACACAGCGCTATTACACTCTGAGCTCTGAGAAATTAATTGACTCTTCTGACCGGTATCGGAGGGATGCAGTAGATGTATTCAGGTTAGCGCTGGCGTGGGCCAGTGTTGCTTTAATGATGCAGGGTTTCGCTAAGCCGCGATGCGCTAGTACACATGTAGCCGGGCCGAGAGGGAGCAAATTAGAGCAGAGAGCTGACGCAAGAGTAAGGACATGGTCACCGTTTCTTCCCAGAGGCTTTATTTGGATCAGTAAGGGTTTTTATTTTTGTGCAGTGAAGAGGGTCATTTAGCTTTTCCTTTAGTTCACCTCATTGATCACCTTAAAACGTCCTTCAGTTTGTTTAGCTCATTGCTAATTAATTAAAATTTCACTTGAACGTGGGATTGAATTGCTAAACACCCCAGAAACACAAAGGGATTGTTCTTTTTTGGCAGTGCCAGAGAACTGCAGATGCCCCCGTAATGTATTATGCATGAAGCATATCATCAGATCGGGACAGTTTTAGCATGTAATTAATTTAATTTCGCTGGCATCGCAGTCAAACAGCTCACTTAATGTAGCATTATGCCTCTGCCTGCTTGTGTTCTCACTGACCAAGGGTTTGCATGGGATGTCCGATAAATGCCTGATATTAAAATGATGTTTAAAGATAAATAAAATGAAACGCAAATTGTAATCAGTTGTTTGAAAAAGTTCATTTGGGCATCGCAGAATTATAATGTGGAGTATGAAAAATAGACATTCATTTTGAGATTTGGTTACATTTACTGTTTTTTTTACCCCACTGATGAAAGTAGAGCCTAAATTGAAGTGGTTTTGACATCTTGATCAATTGTGTGTTGACGCTGTTGGTGCGTCTGTGCTGCAGGCTGTATGTGTAATCAGATCTTGAAACATGCAACACATCAGTCATATGTAATGCTGGTGATGCCGATGTTGAGTGATCATTGTCTTACCGCGGTGATTTTTCAAAATCTAAAGCACGTTATCAAGACGCTTTGGTGGTTGATTTTAGGATGTACAAAGTATCTTTATAAATATGATCTTTGTAAACATGATGCATGTTTGATGATCAAATCATTATGGCTACTGGCTAGACAAAATCATTGATGCTTATGGATTAAGAAAAAAAATCATTTTTGAAAACACACCTGCCTTTTCATGTTATTTAAGCCTTTTCCCATTATGCTTCCATATGCTTTGCTTGAATTTATATTTCATTTGAATTCATTTCATTTAAATCCTCTCCATTGTAATTCTACTACTACTAATAAAAAAACAAAACATTCCATTTTAAATGATTGAATGTAAATAATTACATTTAAATTTCAATTTAAATAACTAAATAATAATATTTCTCATAATTGATGTACAGTCTAAATGTATTACTTTAATAAGTAATATAGTAATGAGATTAATTCTGTTTTTTTTAATGCTACAGTAAATGTAATACAATTGTGGGAAATATGCTTATTTGTCATTAAAAGATAATGCAAAACAATCTTAATCGGACTAAAAAAGCTTCAAAACATGACATTTCCTCATTTAAAACATAATTGTTCATTTGACCTTTGGGGTGAAATTAGACCCAGAAATGTTCTTGAAACATCACATTTTAAAGATCTTCAGGAAAAATAAAGATGCGTAAAATGGCTTTCTGGATGTTGAATCAGAATGCGAGCGTTGTAGGGCTTGTTTATGCGTGAGCATTTGATTATAATTTAAGGTTGTGCTGACGATTTGTCAGTCTCTCACAGGCCCTCTGCAGCAATAACAGCTTTGGTAATGCTTTCCTCTTTCTCTCTTTATCACTTTCCCTCCCTCTGTCTCTCAAAAACCCTCTGCTATATTTCTTGCCCATTCTGTCCTGCTCTCGCTCTCTCTTCGCTGCAAGGCCTCGGGGTCTCAACGGCAATGTGTTTTATGAACAGTTCAACCAGGGGAGGCAGAAGAGGGAGGGAAGACAAATGAAACCTCTGACTGCACTACATATAAACTGTTTTGGCATCTCTTCACCTCCCATGGTTCTTGAGTTCATCTGTACCACACACCAAGCTTTATTTTAGGCGTATAAATAAATGACTGATAAATGTTTTTCCAATCTGTTCCCTGTCTTTGTTAAAGTCGTACAAAAGTCTATCTATCTATCTATCTATCTATCTATCTATCTATCTATCTATCTATCTATCTATCTATCTATCTATCTATCTATCTATCTATCTATCTATCTATCTATCTATCTATCTTTCTGTATGTCTGTCTGTTCATATCTGTTTATATCTGTCTGTCTGTCTGTCGTTCTATCTATCTATCTATCTGTATGTCTGTCTGTCTGTCTGTCTGTCTGTTTATATCTGTCTGTCTGTCATTCCATCTATCTGTCTAAATATCTGTCTGTTTGCTGTTCATTTCTGTTTATGTCTATCTATACCTCCATCCATCCATCTATCCATCCATATGTTTGTCTGTCTGTCTGTTTATATCTGTTTATATCTGTCTGTCTGTCATTCCATCTATCTGTCTATATGTCTGTCTGTCCGTCTGTTCATATCTGTTTATGTCTGTCTGTCGTTCTATCTATCTATCTATCTATCTATCTATCTATCTATCTATCTATCTATCTATCTATCTATCTATCTATCTATCTATCTATCTATCTATCTATCTATCTATCTATCTATCTATCTATCTATCTGTCTGTCTGTCTATCTATCTATCTGTCTATCTATCTGTCTGTCTATCTGTCTGTCTATCTATCTGTCTATCTATCTGTCTATCTATCTATCTATCCATCCATCTGTCTATCCGTCTGTATGTGTGTCTGTCTGTCTGTCTGTCTGTGTATATCTGTTTATATCTGTCTGTCTGTCGTTCCATCTATCTGTCCGTCTGTCTGTACATATATTTTGTCTGTCTGTCTATCTATCTATCTATCTATCTATCTATCTATCTATCTATCTGTCTGTCTGTCTGTCTGTCTGTCTGTCTGTCTGTCTGTCTGTCTGTATGTCTGTCTGTCTGTCTGTCTGTCTGTCTGTCTGTCTGTCTGTCTGTCTGTCTGTCTATCTATCTATCTATCTATCTATCTATCTATCTATCTATCTATCTATCTATCTATCTATCTATCTATCTATCTATCTATCGGTCTGTCTGTCTGTCTGTCTGTTTATATCTGTTTCTGTCTGTTTATATCTATTTGTCTGTCTGTTTGTCTTTCCATCCATCCATTCCACTTCAAGATCACGCACGCATATATATATATATATATGTACAGTATATAAAAATACAGAAAGAAGATGAGGTGAGATATTCTGAGCTGATACTGAGCACTGCAGTGTGACAGACAGACAGACAGAAAGCACATAATGATGATGTTTATGAGGCAGGTTAGTGCCGTCAGTCTCAGACTCTCCTCTCTTATTATGAGAGCGTGATGAGCTGGGTCTGACTCCATGTCCAATCAGCATTGAGTGCTGTCATCTCTACAGCAGAAAACACTGCAGCCTCCAGGACTCGTCCTTGAGGAGACTGATCGGTTCCCGCTTTCTCTCTGTCTCATATATAGTTGCAGTAAATTCATGGGCGTAGGTTTGGTCTCAGCTTTGGTGGGGACATCCCATAACCCCCCATACCCCCAAACCCCCCCCCCAAAGGGAATTATTTAGTAGTAAGATAAGTAACAGTGCTTTAATGGCGATTTCCTTTGTCATTTCAGAATATCACAATACAGAAGTGAATCTGCTTCATCTCATTATATTGTATCCTGACCTCGATACACCATCCTGTGTACTGTCAATAAAGAGCTAGTATAACTGTATAATCTAAAAAATGCATACCTGAGACTGTGTAATGCTGAACAACCTACCATTTTATTTAACATAAATTCTTATGTACATTAGTATTTACACTAACAAAAAATACTGTCACAAGGAAGTACTTTCAGAACTTGTGGAGCAAAACAAATCTAAATAAATAAATATAATAACCTTTTTCTGTTATAAACACTTTTTACCCTCTAGTACTCCAGTATTCTATTAATACTAAAATTGTATCTTCTATTCTATATCAATTTTTATTGATATATTCTATTCTTAAAAAAAAAGAATTAGATTAAACTGGGAAGGGTCATAAAACTTGCATATTGTTATCCTAGGTTTACTGCTTCTATTGTTCTCAATTGTAAGTTGCTTTGGATAAAAAGTGTCTGCTAAATGAATAAATGTAAATCTGTTGTGGTTTGATGCTGTCTTTCCTGCATACAAAATGGTTAATTCATTTTGTAGTCTATCCTATGGCTAGCAAGTTTAACCCTACTAACAGATATTGTTATTTGGATATTATCAATCAAATAATGATTCATTATATTTGAATAACCAACAGTGTTAACTTTTGCCTTTTTAACATTGCCAACATGTTTTTCCAGCACATGTGTCTAGCAAGTAGGCTACACTCACAAATACATTACATACACAGAATGTAGAAACGAAAAATGTCTCAGATGATCCACTGTTTATGACTGCAAGATTCTAAGTTAAGGTAGGCTAATTAAAGTCACTGTAAAGGCAATTCTACAAAAAAATTCTAAACACATTATAAATGTTACAAATGTATTGCTAAAACATATTACAAAGACTGTGAACTGTGAAGTACTGAAATGCGGAGTTAGACCGTTAAACAGTTTTTCACCATTGCTATTTTACGGATTTTTTGGGCGGGGCTAAAACAGGGCTCGATGACGCACTGGAGCCCATGAGCTCGTGGACACGCCCCTATTTGATGACACACCGAGGCCACTGAGGCTGATCTCTCCCGACCCCATTCGCATTCGCCGCTCAAACGAGAGTTACTGTCAGTACTATTAGTTACTACAGCCTGCTGTTTGCTAGCTAGCTATGCCTTCAACACGGAAATGCATATAGGCTACTACCTGGATGCGATCATGTACAAAACAGATCGGTGTCTTTATTTAAATTTCCTAAAAACGATCACATCAAGAAGAGGTGGATTAATTTTGTGTAGAGCCAACCTTGATGAAGAGATGAGAATCACCGCCAACACCCGCCTCTGTAGTGATCATTTTACACAGGATCGTTTTATAAACTTTCCTCAGAGACAACTGGGATTCACTGATAATCCGCTGTTACTGGTGAACGGGGCCGAAACGACTATCCCCCGCCAGCGTTCATCCTCCCGTCCCGAAAGCAGTATCACCTAATATCGCCGTCGACAGCTTTCCCGCTAGTGGGCGTGGTTTCAGGGCAGCCAGTGGACACGCCCCCAGCGTTTGAGAGCAGAGAATAATGCTCATTTTTTCAAGATTTTGATAGCTTATTTAATGTACTTGCCGGCTTTTTTTATCGTTCAAATTTGGCTGGATGGCTAATAACACATTTTTCTGTGGTGTGACATACTCAGAACACATACTTAATTTTGACTTTACAGGGACTTTAACATTCAGTGACTTGCTAACGTAGCATTCTATCATGATAGCGCGACTTCAATGAGTCTATCCGTGCTGCACACCCCTAATTAATGCTCCTAACCTTGAAAGATTGCAGAAGCTAGGTTTAACGGTAACAATATCCTGGGTAACCAGGATTACCAGTTAATACTATTTTCCACAGTAGAATCTGCATTTGAAAGCCTGGTCAGTCACTACTACTGCTAGTTATTTGTGTGGCTAGTTATTTTGCCTACTTACACTCTGCTTTATGAAAAAGCTTCGTATGTGTCCCCTTTCTTCTTCTTGGGTGACATAGCTGATCTACAAAGTACAAAAAGGGGCAAAGAAACGGAATATTAAAATGTTTTACTCTGGCCTTTGTATATGGCAGGCAGAGAGACAGCCCTGGTAACTTACCGTCGGCGTCGTCACGCGCACACACACACACACACACACCACCCGCTCGCTGCCAGTGAGTGCAAGCACAAAAAGTAGTCCCGGCCCGCGCGTGTAGCCTGCCTGTCAGATACCCCGCCGCCAATCAAATTACAGCGTATCTTGTACATAGACAGTAAAAGAAATGGACAGAGCGATCTCATTGGAACTCAGTTGAGACAGTTGAAGCCCACTTTTAGCGATTTTTGAGCACTTCCGTTCCTGACGCGCAGACTCAGACCGACTCAAACTAAGCTTGATGACGTGAGCAACCTGTCTGACAGACGTTAATCTTCTAGTAGCTGTGCGTGAAAACTGCCAACGTTAATCTTGCAGAGACGGGGAACTTGAGCAAAGAGTTCTTTGGCGTGAGTGAGCAGGAGTAAGTATTCCGTTGCTTTTATGGACTCATTATCTATGGGCTTCTCCCTTGACGGGACGTCCCCCCGATTGCCTGCGAGCTTCTCCTGTCTGTACGGTAATTTCTGTACAGCGCGACAGAGAGTCGAGTGGTTATGACGCAATCGTTAGCCTATTTTTACAAAAACTGTTTCTACGGGGCCATAATGTAACATAGAAGGTAATGGAGCCTTTTATACATTGTCGTGTTTCTTTAGAAATAAATAATGGACAAATGGAGTCTTTAAACGCCTCAGATGTAAAGTTATTCGCTGTCAAAGTGACGCCAAAATGAATGGGAGTCAATGGAAATGCTAACGCAAGTGAAGTTCTGCTACAAGATGGCGGCACCCAGCCGACTTCAACTTCCGGTCGATGGATTACCCCCTTGATCTTGTACTGTCGTCGTCCTGGCCGTTGGAATCGATCCAAATAGCAGCGCAAAGATCCAAATGCAGCGCAAATATCAAAATAGCAGTTCAAAGGAGCTTGCTAAATATTGGTGGGGACAAATTTGTCATCTCAAAATATTGGTGGGGACTAGTACCTAGCGTCCCCCCCTAAACCTACGCCCTTGAGTAAATTAGAAGATAATTAATACATCAAGGTTTCTGTCTTCAGGGTCTAGACTGAGAGGTAAATGTGGGCACATTTGTTAGTAAATGAATTGTTTTTACGCTGAAATATTCTGCACATTGCAAAGAAATTATGCACAAATTATCAGATGAACTGAGCATTTTTTTCTTTTTAAAAGTAAAAATAAAATGTATAGTTCTGACTAATTTGGAGGAGCCTCTCATAGCAGTTACAGTAGAGACCACACATCAGTTCAGACTGAACCTGCGGTTGTCTGTTGTAACAGGAGAGACTCTGTTATGGAGACCGCCCTCATCATTAAACATTAGTTTGGACAGCGTTAAACTGCTCTCTCACTCGCCTTTAGTTCATAACAACACTCCCTCGTTCCTGCCCTTGAAGAGAGGGCATTAAAGATGAGGGTTCAATTATCTACTGCTGCTATCATCTTCAGACCTGGGCGTTTCAGCATAACGCATTAATATTTCACAGATCTATTTCATAGGTGTTAATCATCATTAATTGGACCATTAGGGGGGATGAATTTGAATTTAAAAACCTTTCCTTTGTGCCTCGTTTAAATGGCAGTGCTAATCAAAGGCAGTTAATATCTCTCTTTCTCATCAAATGTATTACTATTGTTCAGCTTTTGTTCTCAGATAATATGGTGTTAAAAAGACAGCTGGTCATGTTGACCATAGCTGCGTCCCAAAGCTTAGAGGATGCATTGCAAGGTAGGAAGGCATCAAGGCACGTCCGAATTCAAGCTTCTCTTCCTGTCTCCTGATATACCTTCATCTGATCTATTTTTTAAGGTAGATGTATCCTTCGCTGCCTTTGATATCCCACAATCCTGTGCTTTCCATTCCGTGACAGTTAAGCTATACGAAATATGGCATCTGAAAGTTGCTGTTGTGTGTAAATGTACGTTTTTGACCAATGTTCTTTGACCAACGTCCAACCAAAAGAGATACTGATATTGTAGTAATTAAATATCCGCTAATACTCTCTCCAGCTTGCTGTAGATGATTAAACCGTTACGCTGCAGAAGTTTGTTCGAAATGAGTTTCGTGTGGTACCTTCATGCGCAAACACTGTCTACAAAGACATTGCGCTGACTAAGTTTTCGGACGCAGCCCATGTCTACATGCCTAAATGCATTGAGTTGTGATTGTCTAATTAGATATATGCGTTAATAAGCAGTTGAACAAGTGTACCTAATAAAGTGGCCGGTGAGTGTTATATACGGGCAATATTCTAAATGCACCTTGAATGGCACTTCAGGAAGAGGACGCCATTTTTAGGGGCGTTCCAAACAAAAGTGAACAGCTGAATCCCTTCACGAGGAGCCCTTCCACAAGTCCGTTAGTGAAGGGAACAAGCAATGGTCACTTCAATGAAGTAATTTAATCGTTTATGGTCATGTGACACAGGGTGACAAGTCCTCGCGATTCATTTTAAATCTAGATATGGCGGGAGAGTTATCGTATGAACAGAATAATTCAAGTTGTTTGGTTTTGTTGTGATATATTCACACATTTTCATAAGTAAAAAATGTGTTTTATGTGTTGAATGCAAGCGTGCCGCACAAGCCCTCAAAAGTGAAGCCAAAACATCTCGATCGCCCCCCAGAGGCCGGTCCTAGTATAGGTCATAAACCCCGCCTCCCCATGTTATTCAATGGGACGCGAGACCAACTAAACAATTTAATTACACTTCACATATCCTTTTCCCAAAGATAGTTTCTGTCATTTACTGTAGTTTCTATCACGTTGATGTAATTTCAAGTGTTTTTTTTTAGAATAAGTTTGTTTTTAGTTAGTTATTTGATGCTATAAAAACAGTGCTGTGACATCATGATTGACAGCTGTGATTGACAGGTTCTCTGTGCGAAGTCGTCACTGAAGCACCAACGGACTTTTTTTCATAATGTTGACTATGTGGTTAGTAGCTGTATTTACCTTATTTTAACGAAGTACTGCAATCAGCAGACATCATTGGAGAGGAACGGAGCAGACTGAGGCCACTTAAGAAAAGTGCAGGGGCGTGTGCTTGCGATTGATTCTGCTAGAGTGAGGGCAGGGCCGTTTGGCAGGGCCTTGATTTCGCGGCTTTACTTCCTGCTCACGACTGCGCATGACTGGTCCCGAAAACGCAAGTGCGCAGACTCAAGTTCCAAGATGTCAGCGCCATATCGGGACTCTGGCGGCTTCAGTTCTCTCCGATGGAAAAGAGCGAAGGGGCGTCGTCCATTTTTTTTACAGTCTATGGTTGAATGCTTAAGCTAGTTACGATAGATAAACTTTCCAAAACAAAACATATGATGGTGACCAGCAATGCCTTCCATATGTTCTTTAGGCATATGAAAGGAGCAACGAGATACCCTAACCATGACTACAAGCCCAGTTTTCAGCTAAGGTAGTCTAAATAACAACTGAAGTGTCATGTGACTCTGAGCACAGCTTAATCTGCTGACATCAGCGTTCTAGTCTTACATTCATACTTCTCCAGATGAACCTCATCTTGCCACACACACTCCTAGTCAGTATTGCAAACATGTTTTCAATATAAATCCCATTATTTTGAGGGATCGGATAATGGAAAACAGGAATTGCTCGGCAGTAATAAAAAATTAAAGAATTCAATGAAGGGCTGTGAAAAAAAGAGGCATTTATCAAATGTTTAGGGTTTGGGGTCAGTAAGATTTTGGTGTAATGATACATTTATTCAGCAAGGATGCTGTTTTAACATTGTTAAAAAAATTCTATTTTAAATAAATGGTGTTCTTTTTAACTTTTCATTCATTAAATAATGCTAAAATCATGGTTTCCTCAAAAATATGAAGCATTACAACTGTTTTTTAACATTGATAATAATAAGAAGCGTTTCTTGAGCATTAAATCGGCATATTGTTAATGATTTCTGAAGGATCATGTGACACTGAAGACTGGAGTAATAATGCTGAAAATTCAGCTTTACCCTCACAGGAATACATTTCATTTTTAAATATATTAAAATAGAAAACAGTTATTTTTAATTATAATAATAATCACAATGTTACTGTTTTACTGTATTTTATAATGAACAAAAGGAGCCTTGGTGAAAATAAAAGACTTATTTTAAAAACATTTAAAAATTCATACCCAACCAAAACTTTTGAATGGTAGTGTATATAATAAAAATATAGAAACTATAAATACTAATTTCCATAGGTGGTATTTTTTAATCACTTATGTCATTAATGTTTCTGAAAATATATTTAAACAATTAAAATTTAGATCAAAATCTTCTGCTTTTTTCCTGCATGTAGCATAATCGAAAAATGGTAACAAAAAACTAAATGACAATGAAACCTTGACCAACATAATAAGTAGACTAGACATTAGGGACTTTCACATGTTTTATTTCAATATTTTCTCTTTAATGGCAACAGTACCATTTCTTCTGAATAGCAAATGTCAGACAGTGAAAGAGTGCACTTGGGCCGTTTATAGAATATTACCTCTCATAATTCATACATAAAGCCTTGATAGGTTGACGAGAGATATTGCATAATGGAGCTGGTGACTTTATAAGTTTGTGAAGGACAGAGGGGGGGTAGAGCATCGTATTTCTGCTTGATGAAGCATATATACCAGCTGCACAGAAAAGAAGAGTTTCACCTATATACTGTAGTGTAAAATTTAGCAAATAAGCAGTAAAAGGCCTGTCTGTCACGGATAAATGCGTGTCTCAATGTTAAGTGGGTAAAAAAGGGGCATATTTTGAATCACATACTGAATTCACAGAGAGTGTTGACTGGTAATATCTGCTGTACGTCTCTTTAGACATATTTAGTCTGGTCGGGGATGGGGTCTCTTGACACAAGAGTGAGTGAATGATGAAACATTTTTCATTTTGGGACGAACTATGCCTTTAAATCTGCATTGAGTTACGAGATGGGAATGTTCTCCAAGGATTGGCTCTGAGCTGGAAGAAAGAATAGAAAATATAAGCAGGAGAATTACAAACGGCTGTTGAGGACATGCAACCTCTCCACCAAACTACACCAGATGACTGTAAAATAGTTTTCACCTGAGAGTTCAAGTAGAAATGTTAAATCTAGATACAGCCCTCGAGAAAAAAATTAAATAAAACAGAGTTTTCATAGTTTAACATCTTTTGCACTGATAAGACAAAAAGCGAGCTGGTCACGCCGGTGTGACCGCCGACCCCAGGGTGTTAAATATATATATATATACACCAGGGGCGGAGTGGGACCAAAAAATCTACCGGGAAATTTCATATACCACCGGCCCTCGTCGCCGGCAGGATTTTAATATAGGCTAGCATTTACCGTTTTACTGATTTAAAAGGAACTTTGTTGTACTATGCTGGAGTAAAGTTTATAAATGGTCGTTCTTTCCCTTAGGAATTTGTGAAACTATGTTGGGTGGACTCTGTGCCTCTAGCGGGGTTCGGGGGCATGCTCCCCCGCAAGACAATTTTGTACATTTTAAGGTTAAATGCATCAATCTTGTGCTCTCTGAGAGATCAAAATTAAGAGCTTCAACCCATGAACTGCTCGTTGAACAAAGAAAAAGCCTTGATTTTAAGAGGGCTCAAACATCTTTTTAGTTATGAGAGTGTCAGTCTGCATTACATTATCAATGGTGTTTTAGGATGCCAAACAATTATTATAATAATGTAATAATGATTTATATAATTATTCCTATGACGTAAAATCCATTTAGCCTATAAATGTACTATATGTAAATGAAAATGAATATTTCAAAAGTATATTTTAGCCTACATTACACTATAATATAGGAAAATTAAAATACTTTTGTCCTAATTTCTTCACTATAAACCCTTGAGCTTTTATTTAGGAGAAAACACCATGCTGATCGCGTGAGCAAGTAATCACGCAGCACAAACAGGATGCTATTCTAAACGTCTTGTGCTGTTTTATAAATGCACAAAGCCATATCATGTTTCAATTTTAGTTCGTTGGCAAAATATAACGCTAGAGACCTTAATGTTAGGTTATAAATTTTACATCTTTACATATGTGCTGGGAAAAGGGAGAAGAGAGAGTTCGGCAAAAGGCGGATTCGAACTCGCGTCGAGCGCATCAAAAGCTGCACTCGAGCATCTTAGACTCTCACCCTACGACCTACGCCACTAAAGCTTAGTGCAAAACTACGTTTCGTTTTAGATAATATTCATAAAAAAAAAGTTTTCTTCCCCTCACTTGGGCTCCAAGTGCGCATGGCGAGCTTCCAATAAATACATTTTATCAGACCGGCCCTCGCGGCCTCGAAACACTACCGGCCCACCGGGAAAACTCCCGACTCTCCCGATTGCCACTCCGCTACTGATATACACACACACAAATATACATACATGTTAACATAAGTTAACTTTGGCCCCTAAGCACATGACTGAAAATGTATTCTGAACATTAAGAAAGGTCTCTTACAACTGAAAAATGTGATCACAACAAACATTATGTAAAGCCCAGTAACAGGATTACATCCTGCGCTCACTAGTCAGTCTAAACAAGGAATATGCCTACAGGAACAGGACACACTCTGTTGTACAAGGACACGTTCAGCCTGGGGCTGGGTTTACTCAATGTCATATCCAGTCAGCCCTGTATTTGATGTGACCCCCTCATTGGCTTTCTGTGACGGTCACTCTGAACTCATAGCTGAGGGGGCTTTCCTATCAACAGCACAGCACAAGGATCTAACAGGGATGAAGTGTGGGCTTCTTCCCAAGTTAAAAATGTCCTCTCTAGCAGTTATTGATTCATAGAGCTGCAGTAAGCTCTAGATATTAATGTTGACCCCTGAAGCACTGAGGTCACAGCCACTATGTAATGCGAGGTGTGAATCCAGCCAGTTAAAACAGGAAGACTTCACAAAAAAGACAGAAGACGAAAAAATATGAAAGTATATATACGTATGTGGCAATAAACAAAAATGTATAAGTATGCTCACATACACTACACAATACTGTTCAAAAGATTGAGCTCAGTAAGGTTTTTTTTTTTAAAGAAATTAAATCTTCAGCAAAGACCACATATTACAAAAGATTTATATTTCTTTTAAATTATGTTCTTTTGAGCTTTCTATTCAGCAAAGAAACCTGAGGAATAATGTATCATGGTTTCCACAACAATATAAATCAGCACAATTGTTTTCAACATTGATAATAATAATAATAATAGTTTCTTGAGCAGCAAATCAACATATTCGAATGATTTCTGAAGGATCGTGTGATACTGAAGACTGCAGTAATGATGATGAAAATTCAGCTTTGCTATCATAGGAATAAATTACATTTGAAAATACAATAAAATATTCTGTCTAAAAATACTAGGCATACAAGATTGTTTTGTGCAATCCTTTAATTCATGGCATAAATGTGTCTGTCTCTTGAGGCTCTCATTCAGTGTAATTCCTGTATTATTCCACAGATCTGGAGCATTATAGTGAATCTTTGCCACCGCTGTCACGCAGGAGCACTGAATAGAAACCGCTTCATTGTCAATGCTGTCAGTGAAGGGATCGTACACAAGTGTGACAGAAAACAACCGTGGCAAGTAAGAAGATGCTGACATTAATTGTGCCGGTATGTGCAGGAAAAAAAACCTGTTTAAATTTCCATATGTCATACTTACAGCATGCAGCGACATAGGCTGGCAACTTTGAATAGATTATATTATTCTGTAAAGCTCCAAATCAAACGCTGTCTAGGTTTTAGGGGAATGTGGGAACTGAAGCATACACTGTAAAAAAAAAATGTAAATTTACAGGTAATGGTCTGTATTTTTTTACAGAATTTTGCCGTTTTGTCATTATACAGTGAATGCCTGTTATTTTACAGATATTTGCTGTAATTTAAAGGTCCACTATTGAATTTACAGGTAATTGCTTGTATTTTGGCTTTACATCAATTTTACGTTTTTTTAAAGGAAATTGTCTGTATTTTTACAGGGTTGTGTGTAATTTTACATAAAATATTCCGTAATATTTTACAGATTTTTTCTGTTAAATTAGAAAACACAGAAAAGAAGGTATAACTGCAGAAATCAGCAGTCATTTAACATGTTTTCCTTGAAGATCATTAAGTATGTGGGTGTTAAAGTGAGTTTTAAGGTTAAATAATAGTATTTCCGTACTAAATACCATTAAATTTACAGTTTTTGAAAGTGAAAAAGAACAACTCATTGTATAATTTACAGTGAAAAACCGTAAATTGACATTCCCACAATTCCCTGCGTGACACTTCACATTGTATGTGTTTTTGTTGAAATAACTATGTTTCTACATAGTTTTCTTATTTTTTTCGAATCAGTTATGTATATTAGGGTTTTATGTTACATTTAATGTTGTTAAACTAATGTTTATTGCATTTTTAAAATTTCATGTGTTACCATGATGGTGTTTAATGTTTCTGCGAATGAGACTGTGCAGTTTCTATATATTAGTATTAACTCTCTTGTGGAAAAGCTGCTTGTAATGAGCTTTGAATGATCATGTGACTCTCATCACCACTGCGGTTGTCAGTGTTACAATGGTACAAAACAGATATTAATACTTCAATAGGTCAGTAAATTAACATTATATCAGATAATGGAAGATATTTTTGTGTAGAATAACAGTAATAAACCATAATTATAGAATAAGAAATTACCATTTTTTTACAGTTTTTTACAGTTTTTTCCGTTTTTTAACAGACATTTTCTGGCGCCCCTGCTGCCAGAAAATTACCGTTTTTTTACAGTTTTTTTTTTTACAGTGTAGAAAAAAAAAGAGAGAGAGAGAGAGAGAGAGAGAGAGAGAGATTTTTTTGACTTTACAAAGACCTTTAATTTCCAGTTAAAAAATAGATTAACATGATTCAACAATTAAACACACACAAAAAAACTAAATTAAATAAATAAAAAAATATATAATAAATAATAATAAAAAAAAAATATTTTACAACTTCTTTTCTAAACACCCATCACTTATCTTGCATAACATTCCATTTACACACCAAACTTCCTCAAATGTTACCAATTTTCCAACAAGTTTGTAGTAAGCAAATTCAACCGTTAAACGAGCAGAAATCAGACCTTTACATGTTAGAACAATATTGATGGAACCTTTTCCTTCAATCTTAGCTTTTCTTGTCAACCATATACTTAGTTTAGCTTGTCCATACAAATAATTAAAAAAAACATCAACATTCCTTGATTTATAACGATACTTAGGACCATAAATAAAACCTTGTTGACTAAAAACATGACCCAACATATCACACCACTCTTTTAACATCTGGAAAAGTGGCTCTAATCTGTTACACTCCGAAAACAAATGAAAGATAGTTTCAGTCTCTGAACAAAAAGGGCAAGTATCAGTTTCACTGGAATTCAAGTGAGCTTTATGCTTATTTGTGGTTAATATTCCATGTATAATCCTCCACTGTAAATCGCCAGTTCTTTTATCAGTGGGAATCTTATATAAAGTTCTCCAGCTGCGTTTGGGTGAGAAATCTGTTCCAAATATCTCCTGCCATTTGGACTCACGTACCAGTTTCAATTCTTGAACACGCATCACTTTCACACAGACTTGATACATGGATTTCTTGCCCACCTCACGAAAGCATTTCAGTTCTGGAGTACTAAAAGTGAGCAGTTTTCCTTCCTCTTCCTGCCACGAAACAACACCAACTTTTACTTCCAGTTCTGGAAAGTCTTTAACTGCATCATCATCATTTTGTTCAGATAACTCTTGATCCAAGGCACATTTAAAATCAGAAGGTACAGCAGCCACAATTTCAGTTAAAAGTCTCTCAGAAAAACGCAAGGATTTCACACCAATCTTTGTCACAATACTTTCTGGTGCTATCCACCCGTCCTTTTCCAGAAAACATGACAGCTTGGTGAGACCTGCTCTTACAAGAGCATTTCTCATTGAAACAGAGTTTAAACTTTTCACAGACAGCACAGGGTTATAAATGATGGGTTCTTCTTTACCCCAAAAACCAATGACAGAACCTTGTTTTCGAGAGTTTGAAAAAACTTTCCAAACTCTAAGCATCGTCTTATAAAACAATCCACTCCATCAAGGTCCATTAGAAAGAGGTGCCGATCAAGTCCCAGCTGTCCTCCTTTTCTCAACAATCCACAGGCCACATCTGTCCAGCTGATGTGCCTGTTATACAGCAGTCTTTGAGCAGCCTGTAGTCTAAAAGCAGCAACTCTGCATTCAATGTCAATGAGTCCTTGTCCTCCTTCACAGGTTGGTAGATACAGGACAGCTGCCCTCAGCCAGTGCTGCCCTGACCAAAAAAAGTTAACCAATTGTCTCTGAATGTCTTTGATGAGATTACAGGGAGGGTCCAAAACGGCCATTTTATGCCACAATGAAGACGCAATAAGATTATTCACGATCAAGACTCTTCCTCTGTACGATAGTCGAGGAAGTAGCCATTTCCATTTGGACAAACGTACACAGGTCTTTTCTATTATTCCATCCAAATTTTTAGTCTTATACAATTCTGAACCTAAAAAAAACCCTAAAAATTCTCTACTCTTAACTTTATAAGTTAAAAGCAGATTTTAGAATATACGTCTCTATTTTCAGTGATTTTTGTAACACATTCCAATCATTTGGTGCAGCAAAGTTGAAAGCCGAACAGCCATAAACACTTCTCTTTCTGGGAATATGATTAGATGATCTAGTTGTATATACCTGATATTGCACCATAAGCATATCTTTATAAATAAAGATATACCAGTGCAATTCTCATTTAAAGGTGCTCTAAGCGATGCTGGCTGACGTCACTTCTTGTTGACGTTCAAAGTATTGTCAAACAAAACGGAGGCTAGCTAGACCTTCCCTCCTCCTCATCCCGTCCCCTCCCCCTGTAGTTTTACTGATACTTCTTTCAAGGTGTAATGTCGCCAAGTGAGATAAATGCTTTCATATAATGAAAAAAAAAATAAAAATAGAAACATTACCAGAAAAACACGATAAAATGTTTCGCCACCTGAGGTTATAACTTTAGCTCTACCAGGACGCAATAATAGCAAGATAACGTTAGCTTCAAATTTAGTTGTCAATAGGCTATGAATGAACATTCAATTGAATTTCATAATAAATAACAATCATTCACACAAACTGTCGCCCTACTGTGAGTTTGTTTGATTATTTACAATGGAGATCGATAGCTAGCTGCTAGAAACCTATATGTTGTATTCACCAAAGTTAGCGCTGACTGCATTGATCAAGGGGCGGCGCTTAGTTGGCGGCCGTGGAGATCTCGTGCAGGAGGAAAGTTTGTTTGTGTTTGTCTATCGCACGGAGCTAGAATGAAAATTACCTACACCCGAGATGAACTTCTAAACATCAGCGCAACTTCATCCCTTAGTTGCCACCCTGGTTTGCAGGGTTTTCATTCGGATATCCTCAGAAACTCCAGAGATTGTAGCCCATACAAACACTCGAGAGCTCGTCCATGGAGGCTACTCCCCCGTAGTAGAGCGAGGGGTAATCGAGCCGGCTGCCGTCGCCGCTTGGAGAAGAAAGGGTTCCGTGCACCTTTACCTGGACTAGTACTGGCTAACGTGAGATCACTCAGCAACAAGCTGGATGAGCTCCAACTTCGGTTGGAGACAGACAAGGACTATTCTCATATTGCCACGTTCTGCTTTACGGAAACCTGGCTTCACTCCAATATTCCTGACAAGGCGGTGAACCTGCCCGGCTATCAGCTCTTTAGAGCGGACCGCGATGCGACAACCACTGGGAAAACAAAAGGCGGAGGTGTCTGCGTTTATGTGAGTAACAAGTGGTGCAGCGATTTAACAGTCATTGCTGAATTATGTTCCCCCGATCTGGAACTGCTGGCCATACATTGCAAACCTTTCTACTCGCCTAGGGAAATATCATACATTATTCTTGCGTGTGTCTACGTTCAGCCACAGGCGCACGCCGACACAGCGCAGCAGCTTTTAGCTGATCATATCACGGAAGTAGAGATTAAGTTCCCTAATTCCACTGTATTTGTCTTGGGTGATTTCAACCACACTAATCTGAGATCTGAACTTCCTAAATACCATCAGTTGGTGCGCTGTGCCACCAGGGGAGAACGAACTCTAGATCATTGCTATTCTTCCATCAAAGAGGCATATCGTGCTTGTGCGCGTGCGCCACTAGGCAATGGCGATCGTGCTGTGATTAAACTCATCCCCACATACCGGTCTCTATTCAAAAAACAAAAACCGATCAAGAGGGCTGTACAGAAATGGTCACCCGTTGCAATTGAAACACTACAAGCCTGCTTTGATATTACAGACTGGGATACTATTAAATTGGCATGCAATAACTTTGATGAGTATGTAGACACATGCTCGTCCTACATTTACTTTTGTGAGGAACTTTGGATTCCCAGGCAATCTATTGTCATTTATGGGAATAGTAAGCCATGGTTCAATAAGGAAGTAAGGCTACGGAGGAAGGAGAAGGAGGCGGCCCACAGGAGTAGAGACAAGGCTGCCTACATCAAGGCCAAATACGCACTCAGCAAAGCCATTCAGCATGCTAAGAGGCTGTATAAGGCCAGGATTGAAAAACAGGTCGGGGATAAGAACATCAGAGCTGTCTGGAAGGGCCTACAATCTGCCACGGGTTACAAAAAGCCAGCCTCCAACGACCCAAATCTACCAGACAAGTTCAATGTGTTTTGCACTAGGTTTGAAGCCCCGGGTGGGTCCCCCCACTCCATCCTCCCTGTCCCTCCTTCCCCTGCCACCACCCCAACTGCTCCACTGGTCATCACGGAGCATGAGGTTCGGAGGCTCCTTAAAGTTCAGAACATCAGGAAAGCGTGTGGACCAGACATGGTGTCACCTGCTTCCCTCCAGCACTGTGCCAGCGAGCTGTCCCCAGTGTTGACAGACATTTTTAATCAATCATTAGAACTATGTCGAGTACCAGCATGCTTTAAATCTGCCGTCATCATTCCGGTGCCGAAAAAGCCCAAGATCACCTGCTTGAATGAAGGTCGCCCTCACCTCTGAAGTCATGAAAATATTTGAACGCTTGGTCCTCTCTTATCTCAAAGCATCTACTGACCACCTCATGGACCCCCTTCAGATTGCATATAGACCCAACCGCTCAGTTGACGATGCAATCAACATTGCACTTCACTTCATTCTACAACACCTGGACAATCGGAACACCTACGCAAGACTCCTGTTTGTGGATTACAGCTCTGCCTTTAATACCATCATCCCTGTCCTCCTCCACAGCAAACTGACCCAGCTGAACATTCACCCCCTCCTCTCCTCATGGATTACAGACTTCCTCACCAACAGGACCCAGTATGTCAGGCTGGGCCCACATCTTTCACAGCCCCGCACAGTCAACACCGGTGCCCCTCAGGGGTGTGTGCTGTCCCCCTTGCTATTCTCACTGTACACCAATGACTGCACCTCTGGAGACCCTTCTGTCAAAACCATCAAATATGCGGACGAGACCACCATAACAGGCCTCATCTCCAACAACGACGGGTCAGCGTACCGCAGAGAGGTCAGTCTCCTGGAGTCCTGGTGTGCAGTCAGTAACCTGGAGCTTAACATCAATAAAACAGTGGAGATGATAATGGACTTCCGCAAAAAGCCCCCGACTCATCCTCCTCTGGTCATTAACAACTCATCTGTGACTGTGGTTGAGCACTTTAAGTTCCTGGGCACAACCATCACCAACACACTTAAATGGGACAATAACATTTCCCAACTAGTGAAGAAAGGCCAGCAGCGCCTGTTCTTCCTCCGCCGCCTGAAAGGCTTACTGCTCAGTCCACCCATCATGGTACAGTTCTACAGAGCGGTCATTGAGAGTGTGTTAACATCTTCCATCATGGTCTGGTTTGCCTCTGCGTCAGCCCGTGCAAAGGCCAGGCTACAAAGAGTCGTCCGGGCGGCAGAGCGGATCATCGGCTGCCCCCTGCCACCCATCATGGACCTGCACAGTTCCAGGTCCATTAACAGAGCTGTAAAGATTGCGGCCGACCCCTCTCATCCTGCCAATAGTTTGTTTAATCTTCTCCCCTCTGGAAAGCGGTACAGGGCCATTTTGCCTAAAACATCACGCCACCGACACAGTTTTTTCCCCCAAGCAATAGCCCTCCTAAATGACTCTTAAACCTTGAATACATTGCACTCTGTTTTTATTAACACAACACTATTTATACTCTTATTAACTTATTGCTCATAATGTCTCTGTTTGTCCTTGCACTGTGGTTTTGTCCTTATTTTTTACTTACTTTTTTTTTTTTTTACCTTACTTTTGTATTCACTGTGTGTTGCCTGCATGGAGAAAACCAAATCAAATTCCTTTTTATTTTTTTTATACATGGCGAATAAAGTTGAATTGAATTGAATTGTTCTAGCTAATTATATCCTTGTGTTTGTTAGGCGAACATGAAAGTCCATTTAGAAAAACCAAACTGGATTTACCCTGTCCAGCAGAAACAGAGCTAACGTTCCCTGAATGTCGGATTGGAAGCCCTTCTGCCGGCGGAGTTCTCACCACCTTTCGAAGGCTTTTCCAGTGTAAATTCGGGCATGCGTTCCTTCTCCTTTTCCCTCTTCTTTGTATTTTTGCAATCTGTTCATCAGAACGTCGTCTCTTTGGTCGTGTGTCGGCCATATCAAACTTAAAGAGTTAAAATTCTAACTTCCCTCTTCATGCGTCTCTCCTCCACACCCCTATGTACGCTCACTAACCCCTCCCCCAGGCTGGAACACTGTTTGTCATGTTTCGTGGAGCGGGTCGCCGCAGTTTGTTTCTGTTGCTGTTTGTGGAGCCTGGGCTGTCTACAGAGACCGCATTTTTTTACAGTGTGTTCAGGGGACAGGCAGCTAGCGGATAGTGAGGAGATGTTTGCTGTATGTGACAAAAAAATGTTTTGGCCTAAAAAACGTGTGACATCGCTTAGAGCACCTTTAATGTTATGATGTCAAATTTAAAATAGAATGCAATTCACAATGATGTTTCTATATGGAGTATAGTTGTGTGATATGATATAACACATCAATTTGTTCTAGGACACCTTTGCGTGCATGTCTATACACCAAATAACCATAATTGAATAAAGATGAAATAGTTGTTTCAACAAGATATTTTTTGGCTGATGTAGTTAACACAAATCTATTTCGGTATAAGAAGCCAAGTCTAGATTTAACTTCCTTCTGAAGAATGATTATATGATCAGTGAAAGTCAAGCCAAATCCCAGATATGTATGGGAGGTTACCATGTCAATTTTTGACCAAACTATAAAAATCATTATGTCTGTGGAATATCTCCATAAAACATGAAAAAAACCAACGTGTGTGTGTGTGATGGGTACTGTGTAGGGGGATAGAATATAGTTTACACAGTATAAAAATCATTGTCTATGGAATGTCTCCATAAAACATGAAAACCCAATGTGTGTGTGTGTGTGTGTGTGTGTGTTTGTATGCTTCACAAAACTCAAAGGATAACTCTGATCAACCGTTTTCAAAGTTTGTCCTCTTTGAAAAATGAAAAAGCAGTGGAAAATGGAAAAGCAGATCTCCGTCATTATCCACACTCGACAGGGAGCCATGCATGTGTGATTTTATCCAAACATAAAGATATTTTCCTCTTCAAACGCTCTTATTTTTGGCTGCTCCTGACTGCCCCTCTGAGGAACTTTCTTACGAGAATGGAAAACACAAATATGCCATTAGAAGCACACTGTCATTTTGCTCATTGAAACAGCTCCACTGGTGCCAAACATAACATCCAGTGAAGTTCGGTTCAGGTGATTATACTTTTTTTAAAATAAAAGTCAGAGAAGAGTTATTTCATTCAGTGTCGTTAGGTGTTTTAATGGCTTTTCATGAACTAGAGTAAAATGTTTCACATGTGTTTTACCTCCTCTGTGAGGCCTGTTTCACACAACTTATGGAAGAGTTTACTATTTGATAAGTGAAAAAAACAACAACAGAAAGATATTAATATTGATCAGATAGGCTAGTTACTTCTCGTGCATTAAAGAAAAACAAAAGTCATTCTTGCGGAGAGACAAGCAGCCAATAGAATGGATTATTCTAATCAGCTTTGAGAAGGAGTTGTCAGATCCTTTATTTGACTCTGTTAATGATGAGATGGAAATGAACGGCTTGATTAATTGCTATCGTGACATTTGACTCAGTCTATATTTTTGATCCAGGTTTTCAGTCTTGTCCGCTGTGATTTTTCTATGCCGTGCTGTCCAATAGTGGATAGACTGGATTTATTATAGCTACTGTGTGTTTTGCTTCTCTGGGGCTGAACGACGCAAACGTCAAAGTCGAAGAATAGATCAGCACAGAGGGGCATAAAGTTTATAGGACTGAAGTAACAGATTCACTCTTTTCCAACTCAACGTGTGTGTGTGTGAGTGTGTGTGTGTGTGTGGTACCAGACAAAAGTTTGGAAACCTGCATTTATTTGATCAAAAATACACAAAAACAGTAATAATGTGAAATATTAATTACAATTTAAAATAATGTTTTTCTATTTAAATATTCTTTAAAATATAATGTATTCCTGTGATGGCAAAGCTGAATTGTCAGCATCATTACTCCAGTCTTCAGTGGCACATGATCCTTCAGAAATCATTGTAATATGCTGATTTATTAGCAAAGTTGGAAACAGTTGTGCTGCTTAAAATTTTTTAAAACAACGTGGTACTTTTTCCAGGATTCTTTGATAAATAAAAAGTTTAAAAAAATATATAAATATCTTAATATGAATTACAATTTCACAAATCAGATTTGTGCTCAGCATTTTGAGAAAACTCACCAATTTTGATTGCATCACACAATGCATCAGACGGTCCAGGAATGTTGCATGTGTGGTCTATATGAATGAAAGACTCAATGAGTCAGTGCTTTGGAGAACTCAAGAAAGCCCACGTCCACAACCTGTTCTCAGTCACATTCATCTTAAATGCCGATAACACCCAATACCAGCAGTTTTGTCCTTGTGAGACGGCCTATTGATTACTGTTTACGTATGCAGCGAATCTGTGAAGGCAAACTATTTTTGAGCATCGATCATTGTTATTTAGTGTAGTTCTGTGATCAATGTGTGATACATCACCATTGCACAAGAGTATGACTGCCTGATATGATTGATCACGTTGAAGAAAGCACACGCATATATACAGAGGGTGACCTTCAAGTATGGAGTTCAGTGTCTGAGAGCGAGTTTAAAGCTCTTTGAATCCCTCCATCAGAGGAACGGGGCTAAAACCTGTCTTCATGGATCACAGGCTGATGGGCCACATACGCAAGGTTATGACACCAGTTTGAAGAAACTCCTCGACAACTTTTAAAGCTTTCACAGCTTTATTTATGATAATAGACACTTGCAATTTCCGACATGCATACCTTGGACATTTATGCACTTCTGTTCGTTTATAAGGGAACATTCATAGGACAGAGGGGAAAGGAGGTGTGTAAGTCAACGGAATATTCTTTTGATGGTGTGCGAGTCAGAGAGGTGGCGGAGGTGATGCTGGCTGGCTTTGATGGCTGTTGCCGAGCAACACAATCCATCTGTCTGACTGTCGGGGGTTAGAAAGGCCAGATCGACTTCATTTCACTTATTCATGCCACGTTTACCTGTTACTGGGTGGTGGGTGGTGGGTGGTGGGTGGTGGGGTGGAGGTGGATGGCCATAGTCATTTGCCAAGATGAACATATACAGGTTTGAACATGTTACATGAATAGAACTTGGGTGGTTCAAAGCGAAAAAAAGACATTTATATCCAACAAAAGTGATTAGAGGCTCTATAGAAATAGAAAATTGCAATACAAGTTTGAGACAGTAATTGAATTTGTCAGACTTGCTTGTGATTGATTGATTGATTGATTGATTGATTGATTGATTGATTGATTGATCGATTGATCATTCTTGTGCATTGTGCATAGATTTGATTTTGGATTTGATATTAAACTTTTAATTTTATTATATTTATTAGTGACCTTTAGCTCTCACTGGATCGGTTCGCAGCAGAGTGTGAAGCGGTTGGGATGAGGATTAGCAACTCTAAATCTGAGGCCATGGTTCTCAGCAGGAAACCGGTGGAATGCCAGCTCCAGGTAGGGAATGAGTCCTTACCCTAAGTGAAGGAGTTCAAGTACCTCGGGGTCTTGTTCACGAGTGAGGGGAGATTGAAGCAGGAGATTGGCCGGAGAATCGGAGCAGTGGGGGCGGTATTGCACTCGCTTTACCGCACCGTTTTGACGAAAAGAGAGCTGAGCCGTAAGGCAAAGCTCTCGACCTACCGGTCAATTTTCGTTCCTACCCTCACCTATGGTCATGAAGGCTGGGTCATGACCGAAAGAACGAGATCGCGGGTACAAGCGGCCGAAATGGGTTTCCTCAGGCTGGTGGCTGGTGTCTCCCTTAGAGATAGGGACCCACTGCTCCTTTGCATCGAAAGGAACCAGCTGAGGTGGTTTGGGCATCTGGTAAGGATGCCTCCTGGACGCCTCCCTAGAGAGGTGTTTCAGGCACGCCTAGCTGGGAGGAGACCTCGGGGAAGACCCAGGACTAGGTGGAAAGATTATATCACCACACTGGCCTGGGAACGCCTCGGGATCCCCCAGTTAGAGCTGGCAAATGTGGCTCGGGAAAGAGAAGTTTGGGGTCCCATGCTGGAACTGCTGCCCCCGTGACCCGACCTCGGATTAGCGGATGAAGATGGATGTATGGATATTTATTAGCTTATATTTTTGACTCAAATTAAAATGAAACTGAAAAAAGGAAATGAAATGATCTCATGTTATTTTACTTTATCGATCAATTTATAATATCTAAATATTTTATGACCAAGTGTCGAGGTGTCCATGAGCAAGACACCTAACCCCAGCTGCTCCCGACGAGCTGGATGGCGCCTTGCATGGCTGACACTGCCGTCGGTGTATGAATGAGTGAGTGAATGGGTGAATGTGAGGCAAAAATGTAAAGCGCTTTGGTGGCCATTGGGTCTGTGAAAGCGCTATATAAATGCAGTCCATTTACCATTTACCATTGGCTTCAGTCTGTCTCCTCTCTACCAATAAGCTGGTGTGTGGTGGGCATTCTGGCGCAATATGGCTGCCGTCGCATCATCCAGGTAGACGCTGCACATTGGTGGTGGTTGAGGAGATTCACCCTTCCGTGAGTACCCAGGATAGCGGTATATAAATGTAACATATTATTATTATTATTAATAAAAATAAATAGCTTCAACCCTATGAACTAAAAAAACAATCCGTGGCTACCGTGTAAAACTAGACCAAACCGCGGACTTGGCAACTCTGCTCTAAACGGTCCAGGTGCTGCACTCTCGCAGTTGACCACCGCCGCCATTGTTCCGACAACAAACCTTTTGAAAATCGATTTTTGACATTTGTGAATTGATTTGAATCAGTAGAAGATTAAATCGCGATTTATATTTTAATCGATTTTTTTCCTCGCCCCTATTGTGTGGCATGTTTTGGCATGCATCCTATTACTTTGTTAGAGCTTATTTAATCTCTGTCTGCATTTGTTCACATAAGCAAGATATGTATTTGAGCACAGTCAATAGGAGCATAATAGCTCTAGTTGTTGAATGCCTCTGAGATACTCTGGTGTTGACCTGTGGTTAATTAGTTTGTGATGGCAATTTGTTAGCTGCTAGCACAGGCTTGACTCGTTAGCTTACACTGAAATATTCACCATGAATTATTTACTGTTTGTAAATCTAATGCATAGACTATAGTAGATTGGAAGATTGGGGAGACATACTTTTAATCCATAAAGAGGCCATCTAACACACGAGTAGCTGAATTTTCATTTTATTTTTATTGTATAATTGTCTTTTTTAACATGTGATATTCTGAAAGAGACGTGTGGTATTACTTTTGCAAGAGTCCTGTTATATTTGTTAATGGTGTATGATAAAACAAACAATCAAACAAACAAAAACTCTTACAATACACTTGTACAAAATAAAGGACCTCTGACTAGAATAACAGGGATATTATTCAACCTAGAAATCACCGGGACACATTAGCTACTGCATAGCAACGCCCTGGCAACCACCCAGAACACATTTTTTAATAGCAACCATCACTCAAAAATCTACTTTAGTAAACTGTATCTACTTTAGTAAACTGTAACCTAACTTCGAAGATTGTTTTACATGCAGTCATGAGGTTTTGACGCCATTCTGGTATTTAATGTGCTTTATGAAATTATGCATGTTTTTTTAAACGCACATTTCCATATTTGTCTGCATTGTAAATGATCAGGTTAGTGCATTTCCCTGGAGATATTCTAAAACTATATGTTGTAAAATGGTTTTGCATATGTTCATTTTCTGAAAGTTATATTAAGCATTTACGTGCTGATTCTGTTTATAGATTGTGGTAAACTAGTTAAATTAACATGTGTAAGCCTGGCTTGTCTAACTAATATATTACTCCCTGATTTGATTGATCTACTGTTCTTTGTGTAGTGAGAAGATGCAGTCCGCTGCTTAACTTAATGTGAAATATAACACCCTACATATTCATCTTACAGTCAGAATATAATAATCTTTATGTATGTATATATATTTATTGCTATGCAATTAGGCCTGGTTTTGTTTCAGTGATTTTCAAGCCATAATCACCACAGAAGGTTGCCTGAAAACCTATTACATGGACAATTTCTGGGGTTAAATGTCTTGATAGTCCAGAATCAAACGAGCAATCTTTCAGTACCTAGCCCACAACTTCCTTAAAATCTGTAAAAAAAAAAATGAGGGAGTTTTTCAGCTACATGATCCTTCAGAAATTATTCTAATATGCTGATTTGCTGCTCAAGAAACCTTTCTTCTTATCAATGTTGAAAAAAGTTGTGCTGTTTTTTTATACTTATGACGGAGAGCAACAACTGTAAACCTTGACTACACTAATACATTAAAATCTCTCAAATCGGTCAGTCAGTATTTTTTAGGTGGAAAGTCATCACAAAGCAATCACCTCTCCAATCACATGACCTGACAAGAAGACGACAAACAACCCCCAGTTCACAAAGTGCACTGATGGCTTAATTATGTTTGCCATAATATTTCATCCAGTCACGGCAGCCTGTCTTAGACACACCGAGACCATTACTGTGAATTATTTACACTGTTCTAGAGCCCTATATGTGACTACTGGCATGCACACGGTCCCTGTAGAAATACTTGCCCCCATAAAGGATATCCAGACACGTTTGGAGTTAAATAGCCTCATTTACTTGGTGCGGGCCTTTAATTCCCAGCTCTGACCATATAGAATGTTGCAGTTATGCCTGCATGGAAAGACCCAGGTTGAATAATTTGCATATTCTACTGTTTATGGCATTGAAGATTGATAATTTAGCTAATTTGAGTTACCTTGTTATCAGTTGCCTTTCTAAAGAGTGAAAATTTCAAGTAATCTACTGGCAACCCCCTAACCAGATTGTTACTGTAAATTGAAATAATCACAGAAATAGAGTGCATTTAATTTTTTAAGTTAAAGGTAAAGTAATTCACAGTATGAATATTGTAGAATTACAGTACATTGCTTGACATCTCTGCTGCTAAGCTGGAAAAATACAGCTGTATTTCATTTTTGCGGAAATATTTTGTAATTTCACTCTATGAATACTGTAGATTTATAGTATATTGCTAACATATCTGGTGCCAGTACTTTACCGTTATTTCACTGTTTTTTTTTTGTTTTTGTTTTTTTTACAGCATATGCAAAAAGTAGTATGCCAAATACAGTATAATGTCTAAATAGTCAATAATACTGAAAGTAATAGGGAATTTTGAGGCGTTGATATGTCAACTCGAACAGTATGTGACAGAGAGGTCTTTGGTATCAAGAGGCAATTTTTCGACACTGTAGTATGTCCCAATGGTTCAGTTCTGTTTTACTAAATGCACATACAGTACGTGTGGGGATGCAGTCGCAGATTTTGAGTAAGTGCCCTCATCTATACACATTTAGTGACACCTTTAACCCCAACCTGACATTGCAATATCTTTCACTCCCTGCATCTGCTTGTGACCTGTCTGCTTTTATTTGAACAGCAGAGAGGTGAATGCTTGTGGACAGCAGTGTGTCAGGCAGTGTGCTTAATACATTTTTTAGTAAATGAAGAAGTGAACAGGGCTTTATATTTAACACAGACATGGTGACTGTGGGTCATTTTACGCCGCTCCATTTTGCATCGATGCAACGCTTTGCCGCACCGCAAGATGGATGAGGGTAATTTTCATGGCTTTGGGGAGCAGTTTATCACGAGGAAACAAACAGAAGGCCTTAAATCACCATTTATTATGAAACGCTACACCAAACACACACACGGACAGGACTCCCACGTGTACATGCACATCTAGCTCCCCTTTTCACACACTGACATTTTAATGCATATTTATAGACTCAAGATACCTGTACCACAATTATGACAATCAAACATATTTGCATACAGATTTTGTGAACGTATTGCATGCTGTTAAAGCTTTATGTAAACCATCTTGATGTGTAAAATTGTCTATATCTAGCTACAACAAGGTCCAAAAAACAGCATTTATAGAAGTATTTATTTATTCATATTTCATGATTTTTAAATTTAATAAATAGATTTAAAAAAGATAGACATTTTATGTGTCTAAAGTATAATTTCATTCATTTAAATACATGTATTTAAATTAATGAATGAATTAATAAAAGTCCATAGACACTTCATGTCAAGTATCTGGATAGTGTATAAAAAACTAAAAAACAACAAGAAAGATACCAATCACAATTCAATATGCAAATAACAATATGCACTAAAGAAGACGCAGTTCAGTATGCAAATGTTGCAATGAAGTCATCGCTGCCATATTTTGAATTGGGGGTATTATGACAATGTTAATGGGATAATGTTAAAATGTAATATTATTTAGAAGTATAAGAGGAGGACTGTGGTTTGGACCTGAAGTTTTCTCTATAAGGTCGTCACATTTATGTTCTTTCAAGACTTCAGCATCTTTTATGTCTATGACATGACCCTTCAGAGTATTTCTGTTGAGGTCTGTGTATTATATAATAACACACACAGGGTGACCTGGGCAAGACATCACCGGCAGAGATGATCTGAAACAGCATAATTGTTCTAATTTACTATACTGAAGCTACAAAGGGTGTCTGTCATCTAAGGCTTGCTTGTAGGAGTCTATATATTGATTGCATTGTGCTGGTGAGGTGTCACAGCAACCTTAAATTGGCACAAAATAATAATCTAATGACAGTTCAAAACAGTGGAATTACCCTTTTCTTCTTTACCTGCACAAAAGAGACAATACTAATATTACTAGACAATACAGATGCTGGGAAGGATGGCACATATGCATCTTACTTAAACCATACATCCTGCACATTGTCTATGCTGTGTTGCATAGGATTTGCCGTCCCTTTTTAAATGTACACATAACGTAACATACCTGGGTAGTCTGTTATTGTTATTGAGCAACATATGCTCCAGATATTTATTTTCTTGTTAGACTGAATGAAAGGAATTCTGTAGAATGGAACCATAGAGTTCAGTGACAGTGATTATTTACAGTCTTGTGAGATCATTTGGTCTGCACTATTTAAATCAATCAAAGATAGTCTCTGAACCTCAAAATCTAAGACATTAACTGTGTATGCTAGATATATATATAATGTTTTTTTTTAAATATATTTTTAATACATTTTTTTAATATAATTTAATTTAGAAAAAAAAAACAAGAATAATGTTGTCCATGCACTGAAAATCAGTGGGATCCAGTTAATTGAAACTTTGAAAAAAAAAATGCTTTCAAATATCTTATTTTGTGTCATAATAATAATACATTTCTAAAAGGCTGCATTACCCACAACAGTAACGTCAAACAATGTCTAATATTTGGCTATTAGTTATCATCAATAGTACAGTTAGATATTCCAGAGTGCCAATTCGTCTCTAGTGGCAGATGATGTTGTTGATATTTTTTCCTTTGTTTTCTGGAAGAGAAAGGCTGTAAATGTGTATATACAGTAGTGGTCGACCGATATATCGCCATGGCCGATATATCGGCCGATATTTGGCTTTTTTTAAACATCGGCATCGGCCGATAAGTTTTTCTCATTGGCCGATGTGTTGGAAGCAGGACTTTTATTTTGACGGCGCCGCGGACTTTTATTTTGACGGGCGGCGCTGAGAACACCAGCACCTGAGAGAACGCAGCGCCTGATCACACTGCGCTCACGCTCACTCACATTCTCCGTCATCATTAGTTTACGATCTCTGTCAGTTATCTAATACTTTGTTAGACAGAACCGGAGGCTACAGAACTAATCAAAGAAAGTAAATGGTATGCGAAAAAGTAATGCGTTTGCTTTTATATTATTTGTAACCGAAAAGGCAAACAAACAGGCTTCATTTACCAACAACATTCAGCAAATGCGCATCTACATAATTTAAACAAATCTCTGAATATCTAATAAAAATTTAATTTCACAAACCTTGCAGATTTATTCGAATCCAGCTGTGATATCTTGTGAAATGTGCATGTGTAGCCTGCATAAACGTGTTCCCGCAAGTGACGGTCCGTGTGAAGTGAGTGAATGCGAACAGAAGATCAGCTTCACAGGAGACTCGATCGAAAAACTTTAAATCCTTCATTTTAAATATGCTGTGCTATATCCAGTGTCCCACTGTGTCATATTCATGTCGTTTTCACTGTGTGATGTATGTAAAATTAGCGTTACCTTGTCAAAAGTCAAAGTAAAAAAAAGTCTTTATTTGAAAAAATATGATTATCAGTGCGCATGAAATTACCAGATTACTAGTGCCCTCAGTGTTTACTTCCTTTTATTCACATATTCATACATTTTTAAACAACTACTTTATTTGTGAAAAATACTGTAATAGGATTGCAGATTCAAGAAGTTGCCATCTAAAGTATAGGGCCTAAGCATGTCTATTTTAAAGATTTTTAAATATTTATTAAATGTATCTAATTTATTAAATATTGATTTATATAAATATAAAGTGTGTGTGTGTGTGTGTATATATATATATATATATATATATATATATATATATATATCGGCTTTATATCGGCCATCAGCCACCCTGCTCTCTAAGATATCGGCATCGGCCATCAAAAAACCCATATCGGTCGACCACTAATATACAGTAAAATAACATTTTGTACTAGGAGTGAGCTAGCAAATAAATGGCTTCAGTGTTAACAGACACAGACTAAAAGCAATCCTGATTTGATTTGATGGGGTCTTTAAAAAAGAAACTAGCATTTAAAGTTCAGACAGGCACAAACACAAACGCACTATGGCTTTATCACATCAGTGTTTATTGCTTCATTCAAAGTGTCTGGACGGTTTTCTGTGCCGCCTTCCTGGGGATTATCTCCATTAGCATTCCATAGCCGCCCAATATCAAACCACTTTTCCCTCATTGATCCTTGCTGTGCATGAAGGCTGCCAATTTGTTTATATTTGCATTCAATTTTTTTATATAATACACAGCAGAAAAACGGCCATCCGGGTGTAATTGGATTGCGCGCTGTTGAGCTTTTCTATGTGGACACATTAGTGATTGCTCAAGTAGCAATGACCTTGGGCTAAACAGCGCTCGCCTCCCCGCCTGACAAACCTCGTCGGCCCTCCTTGACTCATGCCTCCTCGTTCCTTTTAGAGATGCAAATGGGATCAGGGAAGGTCCCGCGGGGAGGTTTGTTCACCTAACTCTACAGCGTACAAACAATTAGCACGTGCTAAGGCATGAATATGTGCTCACCTTGTGCTCTAACAGGGGCAAAGATGCACCCAAATCTCATCAGGGCTCAAGAGACGCTGTTGTCAAGCATTACTAGGAGATGTTTATACAGTGCGGTGTAAGTAAAGAATCAAGGTGAGGTTTTTGCTCATTTTTAGATACCTATCAGGGTGAACTTGTGAATATCATGAAGACATGCAGAACATTGACACTAACATGATCATATTTCACCCCAAAAATCAAAAAGAAAAAGACATTTTCTTTTGAACAGTATACTTAAAAAAATTATTATTTTTTACATGTATTCATTATTTTCATTAATCATATTTTTCCTTTCACCTTCAAGTGGAAATTTATTTATTTATTTATTATTATTAATATTATTAGCACCACTTTCATGTCTCTAATGGACATTTTACTATTTATTTATGTATTTATTTATATTTAATGATAGTGGTTGATGTGCTTAATATAATGCAAAAAGAGTTTCAGTTTCACATATGTGTGTATTTTTTTACATTATGCCATTATGTTATGAAAATTAAGCATATTTACCCTATTCCCTTCAAATCCACTTTAACATATCAAGTTAAATTATTTTATTTTAGCATTTTATGTTATTTCATTTCAGCCCCACTTTGTCATGTCTCTGATGGACACTGTACTGATTTTATTTTTATAATTGGTGTTGATGGTGATTAGTGAATGGAAATGGTAAGAGACTTAATGATCATGGTCAGGCTTCTTTTTTATTTTATTTTTTATTCCTTTTGATTTGGGGGTAAAATATGACCATGTACTTGATATGTTTAATGAGTTTCACCTAGAATGTTTGATCCCAAGTGAGATTCATTTTGATTAATCACATGTGAATAAAGCATTAAGAGCTCTTTTTAGCATATTTGGTTTATTGAAGTGACGCCTGCTTGCTTAAAATAAAAGTCACCTTGACACTTCCTTTGGCCTTCATACAGGAGAGAGAGAGAGAGAGACAGGAAGGGAAAGAAGAAAGCCAAGGGGATCCATCTAAAATTAGCTGCTATGAGAGCAGCATCATGATGGAGGAGTTCACAAGGTTCTCCATCTAATCCAATCAATCTAGAACAAAGCCAGAAGTTTCCTCCAAACTAAGCACTCGGTATGAAAGGAGCTAGAAATGTTTGATGTCTGTGTCCAAGCACAGCAACAAAAAGTTTGCTGAAACAGACTGTTTTTTTCTCTCGTACTGTGTTCGCATGATGTAAACTCTCATTACCAGAAGCATGAAATGATCAAAAGATTCATGGGGTTTAAACTCATTGACTTATAATCCTGTTGGTTTGTCTTATGAACATCATTTGACCTGAAATGCATTGCCTTTTGGAAAATGTACATGGCATGTCCGACGGGCATTGCCAGAGCAATGTTTTCAATTGCTAAAGCATGCATTCCTCTGTGGTCCCAGTGCATCATGGGAGCATTGTATGCTCTGTGCGTGTCACAGTGCTCTGTGTTTGTTTTTGTTGAGTCATAAACATATATGTAACCCATGAAAATCGAAGATCTGGCTGTCAGAATGACTCAGCTGGATGCATTAGTTTCCTTGGAACACAGTCATGCTCTTCTTCTGCATTGTTGTTCATTTTTACTGGTGCGTGTTGTTTATATGAGATGCAGCGATGTTGTCGGATGAAGTTTTGCTTGTTTAAGAAAGTAGATCACAACATGTTGTGTTTGATTTTACTGAATTAATCAATGCATTATGTGAAAAATTGAAAAAATGAAGATAAAAAAAAAACAGCATAACATTTTAAAAAAATGGACCTGGTGAGTCCAGACCATCCAATGCATCTAAAAAATGAATAATTAATAACTATGCCTAGTAGCTATTGTAATTTCAATTTGATTATTTGTGTGTGTGTGTGTTTTCTTCAATGCATACAATTTTAATTTTTAAAAAATATTGAATATATTGAATATATAAGTTTATGAAATTGCGCACATCCCAGAAAGTAGGGGTGGTAACAATATATCGTGTCGCAATGCAAAATTGCTGCAAATATGTATCGTGGATAGTGACAATCTGTATTGTGTAATCGTAAAATATGCATAAACAACAAAATGAAAGGAGCGTCCGATAATAAGCATTAGTTCCCTATCAGGGAACTCGAGCTGCGTGACAACGCATTGGGAACGCCCCTGCGTGAGTGCGTCATGAAGCACGTATGAAATCAGACCAATGGCGAGACGGAACGTCATAGGCGGGTGACGTCATCGACCAGGAAGCTATATAAGCACCCCAAAACACAAGCGCGTCAGCTTCTGAGTCTTCAGCAAGCGCTCTATGTGTGAATACATCAGTCTGTGTCTCAAGTGTTTTTGTCTGTCCTTTAGAAATTGCTAGGCAGGAGTTTTTTCACATATAAAAAAACTATAAGAGATGATATATATATTATGGCGAGCGAACAGCAGTTCAGAAAGTGTATGCATCCCTGCCCACGTTATATCACGGGTGGGGACACTCACGATCTGTGTGTTGTTTGTATGGGAGTGCAGCATGCCCAGTCAGCTCTCGAGGGAGCTGATTGTGAGCATTGCGAGCGTATGTCAATGAAAACGCTCCGCTCCCGCCGAGCCCTCTTCGAGGAGAGTGGTTCGGTGCGCGCTCCCCGCGGTTCGGGTCCTGCTGCTGCCGAGGCACAGCGGAGGCGCCAATCGTGGGGATCGCAAATGGATCTATCAGCGGGGATTGAGACGGGCTCTGCCTTATCTCAGCCCTTACCTGGTAGATCCAGTGCTTCAGATCCCGGTGTGGAAACACGCGCTGCGGTTTCTTCCCCCCGGGCTGAGGCACCAACACTTCAACTATCCAGTTCTGAGGAATTGGATGTTGAAAGTGTTGATACAGCAGAGACTGGGGACTCGTCACTTCAGTCTCCTGCTAGTGAGGAGCTGATGGAGGTGCTCACTCGAGCTGTAGAAAGATTAAGCATTGAGTGGCCAGCTGAAAGACAGGAATCTCGTTCAAGAAGCAAACTAGATGAGAGATTTCTGCCATCTCGGGCTGCACCTCCACGCCGGTGTCTTCCGTTCTTTCCTGATCTCCACACCGAGGTGCCGAGATCATGGAATAGACCGGTGTCAGCCAGAATATTTACTCAACAAACATCTGTTTATTCTAATATTTCTGGTGCTAAGAGTTTTGGTTATGGGGCGATGCCTAAGGCTGAGGAGATTTTAGCGAGCCATCTTTCTCCAAATACAGCGTCATCTTTTAAGACACCGGCGTTGCCCACCAAGCCATTAAGCAATACTTCGGCTTTGGTGGGCAAAGCTTACTCGGCGGCAGGTCAAGCGGCAGCGTGTTTGCATACTATGTCCATCCTTCAAGCATATCAGGCAGACCTGTTGCAAGACATTAGTGAAGGGGGTGAAATCGGTGCAGATGTGATCCGTGAACTACGTCAGGCAGCTGATCTTTCTCTCCGTGCCACCAAGGAGACGGCCAGGTCAGTCGGCCGCTCTATGTCAGCTATGGTGGCTACGGAGAGGCACCTATGGTTGAACTTATCTGACATGAAGGATAAAGATAAATCTTTTTTACTGGACGCCCCGCTTTCGACTGTTGGCCTTTTTGGTGACTCGGTAAACTCAGTCATCGAAAGGTTTCAGGAGGAAAAAAAGCAGGCGGCGGCGCTCCAGAAATTTCTCCCCCTCCGTGTCCATGTCTCCGGGGCTGCTGGGCGGGAGCAGCCCCGGCCGTCGAGTAGCTCCTCACACAGGGCGCAACAAAAGAAGAGTGTCGCGTCTCGTGCTCCTCCCCAGCAAAACTGGGCCGGGGCGCGGCACTCTCAGACGAGGTCTTCCAGGGGCAAAGCCGATCTGAGGACGGTTATTGTCGCCAGGAAGGCTTCGTCGAAGAAGTCCTGACGCCAAGGGTGTCAGGGTGCTGAGGGTGGTCCCCACCGAGAGAGAAAGGTGTTCGCCGCTGTACACGGCGCCCGTTCTGTCTCGGTGCCCTCAGGGGCCCGTTCTGCCAACCCCGCCTGCGTGCCGGGGTGTAGACGGTCCCAGCGAGCGCTTTCCCGAGGGACGCTCGCCCGCTCTGAGGAGCGGTTTAGAGCGGTCAGACCAGTTGTTCCCTGCCGGTGCGCCGTTACAGGGCACTGTGTCTGCCACTCAAAATACTCCAGAGGCCAGTCTCGAGAGACTGGTACCCTTAGTAGAATTTTTGGCAGAGTGGAAAAGCCTTCCAAATGTATCTCATTGGGTCCTGCAGACTATCGAGAAGGGGTACGCGATTCAGTTCAGATCACGCCCGCCTCGCTTCAGAGGGGTTCTGCCCACAGTGGTGGGCCCCGAGCAGGCTCTGGTTATGGAACAGGAGGTGAAAACTCTCCTGCTGAAGGAGGCTATAGAACGAGTTCTTCCTCCCAGCAGAGAGCTGGGTTATTACAGCCGATATTTCATCGTTCCAAAGAAGGATGGGGGGTTGCGTCCAATTTTAGATCTGCGCCTATTAAATCGCTCAGTAGGGAAGCTCAAATTCAAAATGCTTACTATCAAGCAGATCGTGTCACAGATCAGGTCCGAGGACTGGTTTGTCACGATAGATCTAAAGGACGCGTACTTTCACATTTCCATCCTTCCACAACACAGGAAGTTCCTGAGGTTCGCTTTTGGGGGCGAAGTGTACCAGTATCGGGTTCTTCCGTTCGGCCTAGCACTGTCTCCCCGAACGTTCACGAAATGTATGGATGCAGCTCTGGCTCCGCTGCGACTCCAGGGCATCCGCATTTTAAACTATATCGACGATTGGTTGATTCTGGCTCAATCGGAGCATCAGGCGATTCGGCATCGAGATTTCGTTCTCGCCCATATCAAAAAGTTGGGGTTGAGGCTGAACGCCAAAAAGAGTGTGCTTTCTCCAGTACAGAGGACCACTTTTCTGGGCGTGGTTTGGGATTCGACGAAGATGCAGGCACGTCTGTCTCCTGCTCGTATAGCTTCGATTCTCTCACCCGTCAAACAGGCAAAGCTAGGCCAGTCACTCACTGTGAAAGAATATCAGAGGATTCTGGGTCTGATGGCAGCAGCGTCCAACGTTATACCTTGCGGCCTGCTGTACATGAGACCAGTGCAGTGGTGGTTCAGGACCAAGGGGTTCTCCCCGAGGGGAAACCCGCTCCGCAAGATCAGGGTCACGCGACGGTGTCTCCGTGCTCTGGCTATGTGGAAAGAACCTTGGGTCCTGTCCCTAGGTCCTGTGTTGGGGGCTCCGTGTCGTTGTGTAACACTAACGACGGACGCCTCTCTCACAGGCTGGGGGGCGATCATGAGTGGTCGCTCGGCCCAGGGTCTGTGGCAGGACCATCATCTTCATTGGCACATAAATTGTCTAGAAATGATGGCGGTGTTTCAGGCTCTGAAACACTTCCTCCCAGACCTGAGAGGTCACCATGTTCTTGTCCGGTCAGACAACACATCGGTGGTCTCTTATATAAACCATCAGGGGGGTCTGCGTTCACGCCCGTTATATAAGCTGGCTCGCCAGATCCTTCTATGGTCCCAGGGGAAGCTTCTTTCATTGAGGGCAATTTATATCCCGGGATATTTGAATCAGGGGACAGACATCCTGTCGAGGCAGGGGCTGAGGCCCGGGGAGTGGAGACTCCACCCCCCGAGGTGGTGGAGCTCCTATGGAAACATTTCGGTCGTGCCGAGGTAGACCTATTTGCATCCAGGGAAACATCACACTGCCAACTGTGGTTTTCCCTAAGTCCTCCAGCCCCTCTGGGGTTGGACGCGATGGTACAGGAGTGGCCGAGGTCACGCCTGTACGCATTTCCCCCGATTGCTCTGCTCCCAGGAGTTCTGGAGAGGGTTCGCCGAGACGGGGTCAGTCTACTGTTGGTAGCCCCGTACTGGCCGGCCCGAGTTTGGTTTTCTGACCTAATTTCTCTCCTCGACGGCTCTCCCCTGGAGATTCCGATGAGGAGGGACCTTCTTTCTCAGGCGAGCGGGTCGATACTTCACCCCCGCCCAGATCTAAGGAGGTTGTGGGCTTGGCCTCTGAGGGGGCCCAGCTCATAGATTCTGGTCTCTCGACTGAGGTCGTGGAGACCATCCTCCACTCCAGAGCTCCGGCCATTAGGAAATTATATGCCTTGAGGTGGAAAATGTTCACCTCTTGGTGTTGAGACCACCAGTTGGACCCAGTCAACTGCCCGGTCGGTGCAGTGCTGGAATTCCTTCAGGAGCGTTTCTCCACAGGGTTATCCCACTCCACACTGAAGGTGTATGTGGCGGCCTTATCTGCTTACCACGTCCCTTTGAGTGGAGCTTCTCTCGGGAGACACCCACTTGTAACCCGTTTCCTTCGTGGCACTCTGAGGCTGAGGCCAGCAGTTCGCACGAGGGTGCCGACCTGGGACCTGGCGGTTGTTCTAGAAGGTCTCTCTCTAGCACCGTTCGAGCCCATTGAAGAAGTTTCGGAGAAATTCCTCACTCTTAAAACTATCTTTCTTCTGGCTTTATCTTCACTAAAAAGAATAGGAGATATTCAAGCTCTGTCGGTCTCTCCCTCGTGCTTGGAATTTTCACCAGGCATGGTGAAGGCTTTCCTCCTCCCTAGGCCGGGATACGTTCCCAAGGTACCAACCAATGTGGCCAGGCCTATTGTACTGCAGGCTTTCTGTCCTCCTCCATTTCTGACGTCGGACCAAGAAAAACTAAATCTGCTCTGCCCTGTTAGAGCCCTAGATGCTTAAGTCCACAGAGCTGCCCTGTGGAGGAAGAGTGAACAGCTATTCGTTTGCTTTGGACCCCCTAAGAAGGGTTTTCCTGTATCTAAGCAGAGGTTGAGCAAGTGGGTGGTCGAGGCCATCTCACTTGCCTACGAGTCTGCCGGTCAGCCTTCTCCTTTGGCTGTCCGGGCTCATTCAACTAGGAGTATGGCTGCCTCTAAGGCTATCCTGTCAGGAGTATCAATCCAGGACGTTTGTGATGCGGCAGGCTGGTCCTCACCGCACACATTCGTGAAGTTTTATCATCTTTACTTCAGCTCCACTCCAGGGGCGCAGGTGCTTTCGTCCGAATGTGCGCTCTGACTTCACACGACGGACATGCTCGTATGGCGACGTTGGTATTAGCGTTCCCAATGCGTTTTCACGCAGCTCGAGTTCCCTGATAGGGAACGTCTCTGGTTACGTATGTAACCCTAGTTCCCTGAAGGGAACGAGACGCTGCGTGTCTATGCCATACTCCCAGCATGCCCGTGAGCACTTGCTTCAGTCTTATCAGAAGCTGACGCGCTTGTGTTTTGGGGTGCTTATATAGTTTCCTGGTCGATGACGTCACCCGCCTATGACGTTCCGTCTTGCCATTGGTCTGATTTCATACGTGCTTCATGACGCACTCACGCAGGGGCGTTCCCAATGCGTTGTCACGCAGCGTCTCGTTCCCTTCAGGGAACTAGGGTTACATACGTAACCAGAGACGGTTACAAACAATCATACAAAAAAATTACATTTGAGTGTGTTGAAAAATATGTTTTAATGTTTCTCGGTGGCTGGTATGAGACACTTATTGCGCACTGCAGTAAGCTAGATCGATATTAGAATATCATATTAATAAAAGCTGGATGGACTTGTGTTGCTAAATGGCATGGATTTAAACATTGTTGGAATCATTTGGAAGAATGCAAATACACAAGACAACAAAATATGTAACATTGTTCTAGTAGTTTTTGGACATTTTAATCCAAAAATTGTTGCCTTTGTAAATGCACGACCGACTGTTATTCCTTCATTTTCATTCTGAATTTGCTTCTTATAACTAAACTATGTCACTCATCAGTATCTTGTTAAACTAAAATGTATGTTTTTAAAGTTTTTGCATGTAGTGCAGAAAGAACTGAACAGGACACGTGGGAGCTCATTTAACGTCGTCATTAGATTACGGGAATCTTCTCAACTGAGGATAATTGTGTAATATTCACATGAGGGTCAGTGCACTCTAAATCCCATAATCCACCAAACTCCATTTCAGAAGTGTGTTATTAGAGGAGAACCAGTCGACGTTTCCCTCTGAATGCATTAAAGAGGCTTTATTGAAATGCATTGTGGTGGTTCAGATATGCTGTTCCTCAGACAGTTTTCTAAGGCCGAAATGTTTGTAATAAAGTCTCAGCACTGGCACAGGCTGACACACGTGTACAGTATATGCACTGCAAAAACTAAAGGTTGATGTGGCCATTGATGACCTGCTTTTATAGTGTCTTAGTAATGATCCTTTAATGAAGCTGAATGAAGTTACATGCAACATTGGACCGATAATCAATAGTTCACACTCCTATTGTGCTGCAATTAACCCGATCCCCTGAGACACGCCAAAGGGCAAATGCTTTATCCTGTTGTTGTGAAGGGCTAACAAAGATGAGAAAAGTGCATTTAGCTGTTAAGATCCTTGTTAAAACCCTGGAGATGAAACATAGAACTACCCATATAGAAAAAAAAAGACATTTTCATGATTTTGGAACATTCCAGTAGCCTGGTTAAACCCAGACCATTCTCAGTTGTACCGGAGTTATGGACTGGCAAAGCGTCATAGACAAATCATTTCCAGAGGGGCGTCACCAACGGACGTCGCGGATAGACCTAAAACCAATCAGAGCAATGAAGGAGATGACGTATGCATAGCGGCGAAGAAACATCTAGTGCTGTTCTTTGCTCGATTTTTAACAAAAAGGAAACGTTTAAATCGCTTAAAACAGACGCGATAGCTGACTCGAACGAGTGATGTTCGACGGCGGCATCCATCTTTGTAATGTAGGCTACAAAATCTGCTTCAAAATCCCAGCGCTGTCGTCATCGCGTAAAGCCCGCCCCAACGTTTCTGATTGGTGCCTCGATTTCGACGGATTGGAAATGGGCTTGAATGAGCTCTTTGCCAGACTAACTTTCAGAGCAAATCTAAATTTGCCGGAAGTTGTCTGGGTTTTCCCAGGCTAACATTCCAGTGCTCCCAATGTTTAATGTGTACATTTTAAGCCTCAATAGCCTTCTATTTTCTGTGATCTTTTAATAAAAACACATGATTTTAGAGCATTAAAGTGTCCCATTATGCTTTTTTCAGATATTACCTTTCATGAAGTGTGTAATGTAGTTTTTTTTGTGAATGTAAAATGACTCAGAAGTTTCAAAGATCAAAGAGCAGGATAAATACATTTATTGTCTCCCAAAAGGAAGAATGGATTCTGAACTGCTTAAAATAAGTCGACAGTAATTCCAGTCATATTTCCTGCATGAACCTACATATGTTTGTAATAAATTTGCATAATGCAAGCCTTTTTATTGGCTGCCTGCAAACAGTGTCTACTTTGACCCGCCCTCAAACAATGTAGATGTAGCTGAGGCCTGGAAGAGTTTGGTTTGTGTTGTCGACATGTCAAGAAGACGCTTTCCAGAGATGCCAATCCACTTTGCATGTACTTCCAAAGGATGAGGACTCACGCTTGAATTGATACAGGAAAAAAAAATTGTTGCTGTTTGTATCACTGTGTTTACAAATGCAGAGAAGGCCTCCAGATGTGAAATTCAGATATGGTAATGGGCGTATCATTTCTGACATGCACTGTAAGCAGTAGACCAGTCACAACAGACTGGGCCATCTGACCAATCAGAGCAGAGTTGGCTCTCGGAAAACTTTAAAAAGTCTCCTACAAAAGTCTTTTGCATTAAACGTGTATTGTATTTGTATTGAAGTGTTTACATGCATTAAAGGTCAAAAACCAATTTAATTTTCTTAATGTTCATTGCAGCTTCACCTCTTTTCTCTAAGAAACGACTCGTTCAAAGATTCAGTCTCTCTAAGCCCCGCCTTTCCGACAGCCTACTCTGCTCTGATTGGTCAGATGGCCCTGTCTGCTATGATTGGTCTACCGCTTACAACGTGTCGGAAACTAAACACCCTGCGCCAGAGGCTTCCTAAATCTTCAGCGATTGTGCACACTGTGAAGTCAGTAACGATGTTGTTGATATTACCAAATCAATTCGAGCGCGTGTCTGATGATGAAACATTGAAAGAACGATTTAACCCGAACCTCCCACTCAAGTACGACTTGTGCAGGGCATTTCTCAGTGGCAAGTTCTTATTCAGTTTGAGGTCTCCTCTACATCAGCACTAACAATCGAATGTCCATCAACAAACCGATGTGTATATTTCTGATTTATTGAGGTGCACATGTGATAACTGTATCAATAACTGTATCAATAGCAGCGCATACGTTAGCCAAGCACTAACATGAATGACAGATGTAACATTAAAGTTTGTGAAACATATATTGCGCCATTCTTTATCTTTACTCAAAGTAGTAAGAATGACAGACAATCTGCATTAATAGACACAATTTTAGGTAATAGTGGCCCACAGCTAATTAGCTATTTCAGTATGACAGTAATAAAGTGAATTAGCCGGAGACATAGGCGTAGATTACGCGGGGGACGTCTCCCCCGCACTTTTTATACAATGTAAATTTGTCCCCCGCACTTTTTCATAAGGCAAGTGTGTCTACGACAAGCTGAGGTTTTCGCGGGTGTGTATACCCTACATCGAGATTTAAAATCCAAAGAGTCAAGGATAGTCTATGATAGACTGTCTATCTACATACGTGACTTTCAGGTTTCCATGGTAATCATTCACTCGTGCATTAGCCTACGACACGCCCATGCGCGCACCCGCGCCGAATCCATCAGTTTCATAGAGTTCAAAATGGCAAAAAACTCTTCACTCCTTTTTCACGAAAAAGTCAAGCACTGTAAGTAAGTTGTCATGTAGTATCCGAATTGTGTTGCACAATGATGAATAACTCCGCCTATTTCTCTTGTTGAATAATTAACAGGTTTTGTTGTAAATTCACTACCCGAACAAACATGCAATATTTTCAATCTATTTTACTCGTAATGCATTTTATTTTCACAGATATGTTATCAAAGCCCTTCAAATTAGAATACACATGCTAAATGTTAATGCTGAATTTTTATTTTCATGCATTAACAGCCACGATCTGCTTGAATCAGGCAGCGTGGTAACGTGTACATGATGTTTATCATAATTTGGTAACACTTTACAATTAGATAAAAAAGTTTGTAGACAAACTTTAAGTTATCTTGAAAAAGCCTAACTAGAAAGTTTGAAGTAGTTTTAAAAGCTCTAAGTTTGAAGGTTTTCAATTGGAAAGTTTTAGTTTAGTAAGACAGACTTTATTTAGGCTAGTAAGAAAACGTCTCGGTTACGGATGTAACCCTCGTTCCCTGAGTAGGGAACGGAGACGTTCCGTCGGATGACGACGAATGGGGGTTTCGCTTAGAAAGCCTCTCCGCTTCGAGTAATACAAAACGAGCCAATGGCAAAGAAATGCCATGGGTCTGCAGAATTTGCATGGAGCAGCTCCGCCCCACCTCGTGGGTATAAAGGGCGGAAATTCCAGCAAAGCAGTATGTTTCCTCGCTGAGGAGCCAAGACTGAGCTCAGGCGATCCCCGCGGTACAGCGGAAAGTGGCAGGAAGACGGAACATCTCTTTTCCCTACTCAGGGAACGAGGGTTACATCCGTAACCGAGACGTTCCCTTTCGTTGTCACTCCGAGTTCCGTCGGATGACGACGAATGGGGATACCAGTCTAATCACGCCACCTTCTCGGCTGTCTTCCAGTGCCCTGCGTAATCTGAGATCCCTGTCGTGAGACAGCACGGACGAAGGACTCCTATTAGCACAGGAATACCAAGGTACACTGGGGAGCATATCCCAAGGTTTTTAAGGGAATACGCAATTACTGCCAACCCAGAGGGGGGGGGGGGGACTTAGAGAATACACATATGACCCGAGGGATGCATATGGGGAATCACTGGGGTGTCCAGCCGCAGGTGGAATATTTCAACCCCAGGGGTGGCAAGGTGGCTTGCCAAGGGAAAGACACATGCTCAAAAGAGGCTTACAGTGGAAATACACATGTGGGGGTAGCTCAGAGGAGGTACCATGCACACGGGAGGCACCTAGCCGACGCGCAGGGAAAAGACACTGGCGCCAGCATCAGGAGTGCTGGAGGAACTCAGGGCTTTCGGGGAAGCTCACCTGAGGAGAATAATCGCACGTATCCAGTCCGTGGAGTGGATTGGCGAGCAAGCAAAGACACCTAACGGGTCCCATGTTAGCTTGAAAAAGACAGTACATGGGAGGAGACTGGCTCCACTCGGAGATTGTAGAATCTGGAGAATGTGTTAGGTGTCGCCCAGCCTGTAGCTCTGCAGATGTCTGTTAGCGAGGCGCCATGCGCTAGAGCCCAAGAGGACGCCACACTCCGGGTGGAGTGGGCAGTCACACCAAGGGGGCACGGTCGACCTTGCTGTTGGTAAGCCAAAGCAATGGCGTCCACTATCCAGTGAGACAACCTTTGCTTGGAGAGAGCCTTTCCCTTCAGTCTCCCACCATAACAGACAAATAGCTGGTCTGAGGTCCTGAAACACTGCGTTCTGTCTACATAGATGCGGAGAGCACGTACTGGACAGAGCAGTGCCAAGGCTGGGTCTGCCTCCTCTGGGGGCAGCGCTTGCAGGTTCACCACCTGGGAGTGGTAGGGACCTTGGGCACATATCCAGGCCGGGGTCTCAGGATCACGTGAGAGTAAGCCAGCCCGAATTCCAGGCACGCTTCGTCAACCGAGAATGCGTGCAGGTCCCCTACCCTCTTAAGGGAGGCCAATGCAGTCAGAAGCGCTGTCTTCATTGACAGGAAGTTAAGCTCAACCGACTGCAAAGGCTCGAAGGGAGCACTCCGCAGGGCAGTTAGCACCACTGCGAGGTCCCAAGAGGGTACGAGAGGAGGACGAGGAGGACTCAGTCTCCTCGCTCCTCTCAGGAACCTGACAATCAGGTCGTGCTTCCCTTCGGACTTACCTTCTATAAGGTCGTACTGTGCGGCAATAGCGGCGACATAGACCTTGAGGGTGGAGGGAGACAGCCTTCGCTCCAACCCATCTTGAAGAAAGGAAAGCACAACACCGATCGAACATCTCCGGGGGTCTTCTCGGTGAGAAGAACACCAGCTGACAAAGAGGTTTCACTTCAACGTGGCAGTGTCTCGTGGACGATGCTCTAGCGGAAGTGATGGTAGCCACCACCGCTGGTGGTAGGGTACTCAAAGCTGCCTCGTCCCATCCAGGAGCCACACGTGGAGGTTCCAAAGATGGGGACGAGGGTGCCATAGGGTGCCCCGTCCCTGAGAAAGGAGGTCCTTCCTCAGAGGAATCGGCCAAGGAGGTGCTGTCGCGAGGAGTACAAGTTCGGGGAACCAGGTCCTGGCGGGCCAGTAAGGCGCGACCAAAATGACCTGCTCCTCGTCCTCTCTGACCTTGCGCAGGGTCTGCGCAAGAAGGCTCACTGGGGGAAACGCACATTTACGGCCCCGCGGCCAGCTGTGCGCCAGAGCATCCGTGCCGAGCGTGCCCTCGGTCAGGGAATAAAACTGGGCGCAATGGGTCGAGTCGTGAGAGGCAAACAGATCTATCTGTGCGTCCCCGAACTGGTCCCAAATCAGCTGAACCGACTGGGGATGGAGTCGCCATTCTCCAGGGAGGGGCTGAAGCCGTGAGAGCTCGTCGGCTGCACAGTTCAGAGCTCCGGGGATATAAATGGCACGAAGCGACCTCAGATGCTTCTGACTCCATAGGAGGAGGTGGCGGGCGAATTGCGACATACGGCAGGAGCGCAGACCACCCTGATGGTTGATGTACGCTACAGTCGCGGTATTGTCTGAACGGACTAGTACATGCTGGCCCCTGAGCACGGCTCGGAAGCGGCGCAGGGCGAGCTGTACCGCTAGCAACTCGAGGCAATTGACGTGCCATAAGCGGTGGGGTCCTGTCCAGGAGCCCGCGGCAGCACGTCCGTTGCACATGGCGCCCCAGCCCGTGGCAGAGGCATCTGTCGTTACAACAACATGCCGCGAAGCTCGTTCCAGAGGCACTCCGGCCCGTAGAAAACTGAGGTTCGACCACGGGGTGAAGGTCTGACGGCAGGTCGGAGTAACTGGTACTCGGAAGCTGCCGTGATGACATGCCCACCTCGGGACTCTGTCGCAAAGCCACAGCTGAAGCGGTCTCATATGAAGCAATCCGAGCGCCGTTGCCGCGGCTGCAGATGCCATATGCCCCAGGAGCCTCTGAAAAAGTTTCAGTGGAACCGCACTCTTGCCCTCGAACTGTCTCAGGCAAGTCAGCAGTGATTGTGCGCGCTCGCTCGTAAGCTGCGCGGACATGGCGACCGAGTCGATCTCCATACCGAGAAAAGAGATCCTCTGCACGGGGCAAAGTTTGCTCTTCTCCCAGTTGACCCGAAGGCCCAGACGGGCTACATGGCGGAGTACCAAGTCCCTGTGTTCGCAGAGCTGATCTCGAGAGTGAGCTAGAATCAGCCAGTCGTCGATATAGTTCAGGATGCGAACCCCGTGTTCCCGGAGGGGAACAAGGGCTGCCTCGGCGACCTTCGTGAAGACGCGAGGAGACAGGGCTAGCCCGAAAGGGAGAACTGCGTACTGATATGCCTGCCCCTCGAAAGCAAACCGAAGAAACGGTCTGTGTCGAGGGAGAATGGAGACATGAAAGTAGGCGTCCTTCAGGTCGATCGCTGCAAACCAATCCTGGTGCCGCACACATTCGAAAACGCGTTTGGCGGTGAGCATCTTGAACGGCAGCCTGTGAAGGGAGCGGTTCAGCACACGCAGATCCAGGATTGGCCGTAACCCACCAGTTTTCTTGGGGACAATGAAGTACGGGCTGTAGAAGCCGGACCTCATTTCAGCTGGAGGGACAGTCTCGATCGCACCCTTCGCCAGCAGGGTAGCAACCTCCGCTCTCATGATAGGGCATTGCCACCGACCATAGTGGAGCGGACTCCCCTGATCATAGACATGGCCGGTTCGTGAACGAATCGTTCTTTTGAACCGGTTCTTTTTAGTGAACCGGTCGAACCAGTAGCCTACACTAAATCGAACTGAATCGTTCGAAACAGTTCGCGCCTTGCGTCAGTGCTGATCCACAAGTTACTAAAGTTACTCACTTTCAGACATGCCTGACAGTCCCTCCGAATCGAAATAAACCAATATCCCGAAGTATATTTTACTCCAGGAACAGTTCACTGAACTGAGTTGGTGCCACTGCTGAGAGAAGTGATGAGCACGAGCAGCTGATACTGCGCATCCGCGTACAGAACTGATAACTGTTGACTGAGCTTGTGTGTCATCTTCATGCCAGTTATTCAGCCAATAAAGTGTAGGCCTATATATTTCATAGAAAATTATGTCTAGTACTATATAAATACAAAGGTTTAATTTGCATCTTTTTTCAAACGACCCGACCGACCGCGACCCGAATATCATAAAAAATATTTTTGGATGACTCGTGACTGCGGGTAACCACGGGTGACCGCAGGCACCCGCTCATTTTGGATCAACCCGCGCATCACTGCAGGCTTAGGACGGGTGCTTAGGATCGCGCCGAGAGGAAGCACTCTGAGGACACAGTAGCATCGCAACAGAGCGTTCAACCGGGGGACCCCAGTGTACCCATGGGCAGCGGCCCCGTCGAGGGAAGGAAGGGCGAAGGAGATCAACGAGGGATCGCTGGAAGACACGGGGGTCTTCGAGGAATTCGAGATCTCCTAATGCACATCCGGGAAAAAAGGTATTGGAGTGGACGCTGACAGGAGTCAGCGGCCACGCCCAAAAACCAATCGCCCGGGAAAGCATGGCCGTCATCTCAGGATCTGACTCGACAAATGCCATATGCACACCCGAAAGTGGCAGCACTGTTAAATCTTCACTTCCTGAAAATTCTAGCCCACCCTGTGATGCTGCGATGGACAACAGATCCTATTCTGGAGCGTCAAGGGAAACCCGCGGGGCATCCGAAAATAGACCCAGGGAATCCCCTGAACACTCGCGGGTTGCGTCACTGAAGAGGGGGGCGTGGTCCACAGACAAACAGTCGGCGGATTTGTTCCACACACACACCCTCAGCCGAAGTAGCACCTCACGTGGAGAGTGTTAGATCGGGGTGTGGATGAGGGGACTCTCTCTCTAACGAGATCATTGAGTCTCGACCGTAATGACGCGATGATCACGTTCCCGCGGGGAGAACATGAGTCATCCACAAACGCTGCTCTAGCGTGATGAAGCCCAACTACGCAGAGCAGAGAATGTGCCCATCAAAATCGGAAATGAGTCGACCGCAACCAGAAATGCACGGGCGAGCCGTCTTTAAAAAGACGTGCCGCGTGCAAGCTCTTTTGTGAGAGGAGGAAGAAATTCCGCGATGTTGAAGCAAGCAGGGAGAAACACACTCATTGGCAGATCACTGCACAGATCAGCAGGCAATGTGAACTCGCTGCAGATCGCCGTCACACCAACACCGGAGAGAGTGGCTCGTCTCGTAGAGTGAAGTCAGAAATGGCTGTGGAGTGAAGAGATACTCTTGGCTCCGAAGCGAAAAGATACTGCTTTGCTGCAATTTCCGCCCTTTATACCCACGAGGTGGGGCGGAGCTGCTCCATGCAAATTCTGCAGACCCATGGCATTTCTTTGCCATTGGCTCGTTTTGTATTACTCGAGGCGGATAGGCTTTCTAAGCGAAACCCCCATTCGCCGTCATCCGACGGAACTCGGAGTGACAACGAAAGGGAATGTAATTTTGCCAAAAAAAGAACTTTAATTTTAAGTAAATGTTATTTTTAAATCAGCTTCAGTGTGATATTTAACCATATTATCATGCTTAACACTGATAATTTGAATAATTGTAATGCGATGATCAGATATCTAAATCAGAGAATATCATATGTTTGGGCAGTTGGATTATTTATTTTTAACAGTGGATTCGGGGGACTCAAAGTGCACCAGATTAATGAATTTATCTTTAAAATATACAAAATGTTCTCAGGGGGGGGGCATGCCCCCGGATCCCCCTAGAGGTACCAAGATCCACCTACAAAAATACTGTAGCAGACTATATGATGGTCTATGAAAAATACACATTTTATTATCTTTTATTATCACGATTTTACCACCTCCGCCTTATTTTAAGCCAGGAAAACCCTGCATGTGCAATATAAAGAACTGAACAACTTTCTTTCTGTTTTATTGCTTTAAAAATAAATAGCATATTAAGCTAATTAAGCAAAAACCTCAACAAAAGTCTGAAGAAAAAAAACTAAAAGCAATATACAGTGAAAAATTTGGGTTTGTGTATTTCTTATATATGGATTAATTTTAAAAGGCATCTCTAGAGGCATTATCTAAACATTTACTCCCATTGCTTTCCCTCCACCGATCCGTTTCTCTCAACATCCATCAGTGCTGCATCTCTCTGGAGACTTTAGAAATGATGAGATGTGCAATAACATGCCATGGTTTAATAATCTTGCTGGCTACCCCAATGTTGCTGAGATGAATTCCCAGAGCATTGTGGGAGGAGATCAACCAGCAACCCTAATGTAAATTCCATTGCAAAACCCTGCTTTAAAAATCCACACAAATTCGTCCTGACCAGCTGTTGAGAGATCCTTTGGGTGAATGTCCATAAGTTAATATGCAGGTTCCTGACAGGTACATGAGACCATCACGTATACTGATGAAGATGTGACAGACAGAACTGGTTCCCTGGATGTTCTGATGTCAAGGAAACGCCTTCTGTGGGATTTACGGTTAAGTTCTTTCCGGTTCTCAACATTAACAGAAGCATATGTCCATATGTGCCAAACTCCCAGTCACATGACCATGTGATGATGGGTTCATAAATTCTATCAGGTGATTTATTGGAATTGTATGAAATTATAACTGTGCTATTAATACCATTTGACATTTTTTTGGCTTGGGTGTTTAAAATGGTATTGACTGAGTTCGGATTGTGAAATCAATGCAAAAGATTGGGCTGATATAAGGCTGCCTTACCACATTCTTCTTGTAAAACAGTATTTAAATGTTATACATTTAACTGCTAGATTAAGAGAATTACGATTTTGAGATTTTAACCAAGAGTTATTAAATGGAAAAAAAAAAATCCCCAGAATGATAGATGTGGCTGGGATAAAGTGTGCCAGATGCTTGGGCCAGTGGCTCAACTAATAGTGACAGTAAGCTTTGACCACAAATAGAGAAAGAATTATATAAAATATTTGTAGCACTTTTTTCATGTTTCGCATACTATGTACTTATTGTAGTAATGCCACTAACTGGTACTAACCCTGAAACTACCAATAAAACTTAACTTAACCCATGTAGTTACCTTACAGTACTCAATACTGTTGGGGGTAAGTACACTGTTAGAACATTGAAAGTGCAATTTTGGAATAGGATTGTGCATTAGTAATTTTCTTTTCTCTCATGTTCATATTTTTATTTTTAATGCCAATTGATTACATTTTCCCCAATGAATCAGCTCTTTGAGCTGATCATTTTTTTATATATTTAAAGGTGCATTGTGTAATAGGATGATCTGTTGACATAAATGCAATATCATATACATAACTATGTTTTCAGTGTTTTGAGGAAAAGTTACTCAAAGAAAAGGTGGCACATCTTACCCCACAGTTATAGTACATGAATCACCCCTTAAATTTGTGCTTGCAATCTTTCTTGCAATCTATTCTATTAGAGTGTTTGGCATGGTAATGGATATTACAATGTTGATATGTTTGGTCTCATATGTTTGGTCTTTGCTGCTGCTGCAGAGCAAGTACGGGACTTGCTACTACCAATAGACAATATTATTATTATTATTATATAAAATAATATTATTAATATTATTTGGTAGGATAGACAAAAGACCTTCTCATGCGCTCACTAGAGCACCGATGCATTACCAATCTCTCACTAAAAGAGCTTCTAAGTCCTTTGAACAAATTGTGTAGTGGGTGGCCTTCAAAAAGCAGGACTATTTTTAATTTCGAACTTATTGTGAGAGCTTTGTGCTGATGTTGAATGATCTGAGTTTTCTCAAAAAGAACAGTCTTGACTGAGCCTTCTTCATTAGGACATTAGTGCTCTCTTTCCAGTTTAATTTTTTATCCAGATGGACACCTAAAAATGTATATGACTGCACAATGTTGATCACCTGACCATTAACTGTAACTGGAAGGACCTTCTCTTTTTTTTCTTTCTGAAATCAATCACGAGTTCTTTAGTCTTCCCTACGTTCAGTTTCAAAAAGTTTGACTCACACCAGCTATAAAAGACTGAACCTCCCTTCTGTAAGCAAGATCATCACCCTGATTAAGTAGACCCACTAAAGCAGTCATCAGAGAATTTTTGTAACCAGCAAGATGGCTGACTATGCCTACAGTCAGCGGTATAAAGTGAAAATAAAAAGGGGGATAGGACTGTACCCCAAGGTGCTCCAGTATTAGTTAAAATGGTATCAGAATGTTTGTTACCAATCCTAACAAACTGTGGTCGTGCTAAAAGGTACTCTAGAATCCAGGCAATGGTTGTATTATGCAATTTAAAATCGATTCATTTATTAGCTAGTGAGAGCTATAGGCCTCAGATTAGAAAGATTGTTAGACACCTTTGCTTTTTTGGGAATAGGGACAAAACAAGACGTTTTCCACATAACCGGGATAATAATATTATGTTTAATTTATATAGCACCTATCCCAAGCTCAAGGGCGCTTCACAATAACATTAAAGAACAAACATACATAATCAATGTTCTATCTGTCATTCTATATACCATCCTTCCATCCATCTATCCATCTATCGGTCTCTGTATCCATCTGTCCGTGGTTATATATACCATCCGTCCGTCCATCCATCCATCCATACATCCATCCATCCAAACAAATGACTTTCAAAAATGTTGTTGTTAAAAATGTAAAGAAAGAGGAAAAAGATTCATTGATTTAGAAAAGAAAGAGAAAGAAAGAAAGAAATGCTTTCATTTAAAATGATCTTTGTGCCTTTTTCTTAAAGAAGCGTTACAGATGTGAAGATCACAGATATGTCAAATCTGTCGTGACATTTTGCTTTGGCTTCAAATTTGAGGCTTTTAAGCTGTGCGAGGTGGCTGGGATAATGGACACACAGCAAGCATCATTAGGCAGGTGATTTCCGGATATTTCCTGCGTGTAGCCCCGGCCTGCCAGGTTAGAACACACCTCAGTGCAGTTAATTGCCCTTTTGGCTGCATACGGTTGCTGTTTTCTGGCTTTCATTCAGTTGTGCAGTTTTGCTAATGAAAATAAGGACTGTGATTGGTCCCTGATATGGCAAACATCTATATTTCTGATCTTTTTCTGAAAATAGCTGTTCCTTGTTGCCAAAATAATAAATTACATTGTTGTTCTTAGTTTAAAAATGTTTGTCTACTACAATTACTCATGCTCTAGTTAGAGTAAACTCAAAAACCGGATCTGTGAACCCACTCAAGAGGGTTTCATTAAAATTACATTCAAAATCTTGATCTGAATTTGAGTTCCAAAGCAGCTCATGTTTTTAGCCTATAAAAAAGGGCCGTTCAATGTGAATACATATATGCATAATACAAGTACCGAGAGTCTTTGTGTCATATTAAAATGAGATGACAGGCTTCAAAAGACGTGAGTGTGAGGGAGAACTCTGTCTGATTTCTATCATAGCTCCACATTTTTAAACTCGGAAGTCTAGCGACGCTTTTGATTTAAGTTCAGAGGGAAATCTGAGAGGGGGAGAGCCACTGGTTAGACGTGTGCCGTTTAATGAAGTCGCGCTGGAACGCCCATGGTTCGGGATCAAAGCCACTTTGTTTCTAAAGAGGACTAAACTGACAGGATGTCAGCCTGTTTCGCCCCTCTGAAACTGAGTCCACAGGAAATGAAGTTTTTACCTTGAGTGGCTCAAAGGGAGCTTTTCCATATCACACCATCTAGACCTGCCCTCAGAACTCACACAAGTCCAGTAATTAATTCATGAGATTGGAATATATTTCTATTTTCAGCCACCTTGATTATATCTTAATGAGACTTCACATTGGCATAACAATTATAATGCTGCATAAGCAGTGTACAATTAATTTTACTGTATGTATATATGCTATTGCAATTTACTCAGATCTCTTCATTTTGACCTGTTTATGCAGACATTTTGCAAGCTAAAGAGAAAATGAATTGATGGGAAGCATAATCAGGATGTGATACAAGTCTGACAGCTCAATACATCTGGCCTAGAAACAGCTCAACTTAGTGATTATCTTATTTATGTATTCATTTTGTATGAGGAATGGCACTCATTTTATAATTAAACCGTTGATAATTTTGTCCTTGATTTCTTATTTTTCCCTCACCTCTTGTGCTTAATTGAAACAACTGTCGGCTATCAACCCGGTCGACTAATTTGACACGTGGGGAGATAAGCAAGACACGGCAACACCCTGCTAATAAATCATAGTGAGGCTGTCACACGGGTAAAGGCCATTCAAATGTTCTCGCTAATTTTTCAGAGTGCCATTTTGAGTATGCCTGCTCCGGCTAATGTAGGAGCTTTGCTCTCCTGTCAGCGGGGTCTACTCCTGCTAGCCTGAGGCTGTGATCAGGTGCCTGATGTCAGGGTTTATCGTCGCCGAATGGTGATTGCTTTAGAATTGGTCCTCGGCATAAGCCTGTGCCATTTGTTCAGGAAATGCAATACAAGTGGAGTTGGCTTTGCATCTCGCATGGGTCAATAAACTGAGGAAAGATGTTTTCGAGAGATTGCAAAGAATTTGAGATGAGGGTATTCAAGATATGTGAATTAGTAATAAGGCTGAATTCGACTTCTGCTCTCAATAAATATTCTAAGCACACAGGCTTGTTTACACTTATGCATTTTATTTGATAGAGTGAATGCCATCGTCTTGGAATGAATTTAATCTACATCCTTTTGATTTTCCCTGTTTACAGATGTGCTAAGAATTTGATTGTCTCATTTTTATTTTCTGCTTTGCTGTCTTTAATTATTCTAGAAATCCCAAGCAGTGTGTGATCTCTTTAATGATCAAAATTTCTTATTTTCTTTCACAATAGTGATATCACAATTTAAACCATGGAAAACTCTGTTAGACAATCAATCTCAGGACATCAACATTTCAATGGCAGTGGAACAGTGTTACTTGCATAGAGCCAGTGCTAGTGAGACATATTGATAGGCTCTCTGTTTGATGAAATAAAGAAAACATTTCACTTTAGAGTCCCCGATGGCTCTCAACTAATCTGTCAACATACTGTCAGATTTATGCTCTGAGGGTGCGTTCAAACTTGGTTTGTTTCGATTAAATGTATAATTTTCTTTTTTGGTCTGGACCAAAAGAATCAAGAGACCTAAACTACAAGTGTGAACACACCCTAAATTAAAGTATTTTGAAAGCATATGATACAGTAGCTTTGTATTAGCAAAGACTGAATTTGTATCCTTTAGTAAGTAAATTAAATCCATTGCAATTTCACAAATTAAAACTTCGTGATTTGTTATTAGACATGAGACTTAATGCATCTTTTGAATTTACGCAAGAACTAGTTAGATTTGAAAAGTATGGTGGAGGGCAATATTTTAGAGAATTAGGAACTATTCATTTAAAGGTCTGTTTATAATTATTAAATGCAGTTTTGTGCCCTTCTTTTCTACTTCTCCCACTCTTTCACTTCTCACAATGCTGTAGCATTATTGCGCTCCACAGAAAGCCAGTCATTTAAAGGAACACTCCGACTTTTTGGGACTTTAGCCTATTCACCTTATCCCCCAGAGTTAGATAAGTCCATACATACCTTTTTCATCTCCGTGCGTGCTATAAGTCTGTTTGACGCACCCACCGCTAGCCTAGCTTAGCACAAAGACTGGATGTAAATGGTTGCAGCTAGCATACTAATCCAAATAAGTGACAAAATAGCGCAAACATTTTCCTATTTACATGTTGTGATTTGTATAGTCACAGAGTGTACAAAAAACAAAGTCACATGAGACACAGACATATTTTAACCGTATAAATACTGGGAACTATATTCTCTGAAGGCGAAGCACTGCTACTTGGGCGGAGTGATAACCGCAGCACCTGAGACGTACCGTACCCAAACTCTGAACGAACTCTCTACTCCTCACCACGGCGCGTCTCAGGTGCTGCGGTTATCACTCTGCCCAAGTAGCAGTGCTTCGCCTTCAGAGAATATAGTTCCCAGTATTTATACGGTTAAAATATGTCTGTGTCTCATGTGACTTTGTTTTTTGTACACTCTGTGACTATACAAATCACAACATGTAAATAGGAAAATGTTTGCGCTATTTTGTCACTTATTTGGATTAGTATGCTAGCTGCAACCATTTACATCCAGTCTTTGTGCTAAGCTAGGCTAGCGGTGGGTGCGTCAAACAGACTTATAGCACGCACGGAGATGAAAAAGGTATGTATGGACTTATCTAACTCTGGGGGATAAGGTGAATAGGCTAAAGTCCCAAAAAGTCGGAGTGTTCCTTTAAGAATCAAGCACTGTAGGAGTCTGAGTGTGATTCTTTTTTTCGTTATTTTAGTGATCCATTCTGAGCAGCACCCTCTCTGATGTACTCAGACACCGACCCTGAGCTCGTAACTCATACGGCGTGGCCTTGCAGTTGTTTGTGTGTCTAGCCGGGGCTGAAAAGCATTAATTGCTCCCCAGCGCTCTGGCCGTTGCTGACCAGGTTAACTGCCCCCTCTCTCAAACCATTTACCCCTGCGCCTCTTCCACACTGCCGTCCAAATAACTGCTTCAGTTTAAGAGGGAAGCGTATCGATTCCTCTGCGGTGGTTAATGAATTTTGATTGCTATAGCTACCATCAGAGATATGGTTTTGCTTTATTGATTAAAGGCTACTGGGATCATTTTACACACACGTGAACAAGAAATTTCATGGATGGATCGCTGGGCTTTATCATTAGCCTCATTTTAACCTTTCTGCATGTGTGGTTTTGAATGTGATATTGGAAAATTTGATTATTTTTCCTGTTGAGTCGAATGATAACCAACCATCCAAGAGAATCAAATTTGTGAGTTTAGGAAGGAATGTGTGGCAATTTGAAATGAAACCTAGATATTTAAAATTATATTTCTATAGGCCCCCTAAATGTAAAATATCTATCCATCCATCCATTCATATTTGACGAGTTACACGGCAGTAGTTATAATAGGGTTTTGGGGGTTCAAATGTATGAGCCAATTGTATTTCATATCACTAAGAAATACAATTTAAATATATCTTGTCTCAAATCAGACTGATCTCATGAAATGCCGTATGTATGACACGCCAATTCGTATTTCCATTTTTGGCGTGGTATCAACATGCATAAGCGCTTTTCAGCGTGTTTATGAACGCCATGAACGCCGTTGACTTAACGTTACATTACTGTATATATAAATATATGACCTACCCCAACCCCGTCCCTAAACCTACCCGTCACTGGGGTTAATAGCATTTATGAGTCTTCCCCTACCATCCTAGGAAAAAAAATATCGCTCCCCAAATGTAGATCTACATTTTGCTTCGTTTCGCTCGGACATTTAACGGCGTGTACATACACGCGGAATCACTCGGACATTTAACGGCGTAGACATACACGCAAAAGATGACGGTTCGTTTCGGCGTGGACATACACGCGGATAGCTCAAAATGCGTATAGATAACACGCCACTTGACTTGAAAGTGGCGTGTATGTTTACACAAAAGTCATGATGCCATGTTGCTCAAATATTTTTTATTTTACTTTTGCATCATTTATGGTGTTTTTGTCTGTCTGAGTCTCTTTACGTTCATCAGCTATAGCTATGTTCTTTCAGATGTGGACGTCAGCCAGTAGAACATAATTTATTTCCACTCCAGCAATATGGTTACGTGAGTTGATACCTACTGATTCCCTTCATCTTCATCCTCGGTGTGTGGGTCTCATTGACCGTCAGAATGAAAGGCTTTGTTCTGAGTCACTCTATTCAGTGGAGGACTTCAAATGAACGAACTCATTGGTGCAGTACAAGGGCAACTATGTAACACTATTCCGCCAACTCATTTGGCCTGGAAACATTGATGATAGTCTTATCAGTTCACAGTGGATGACAGGCGCAGTGTAGTCTCACATTGCCAGATTTTTGGAGTAACTGTGGTCCACTCTTCAGCTTTAAGGATTCTGGGTTTTAAACACATTTCTGTCATGACAACTGGTATGGAATGGTAATGGATATGACAATTTTGATATTTTTGGTCTTGGCAGAATAGATTGGCTATGCTGTTATTGCTGCTGCAGAGCAAGTACAGGACTTTTTTACTTCCAATACAAACACGACACAATGCTGTGAGAAAGTAAGACATGCTGCTGCTGTGCAAAATAGCGTACATGAATTACCCGTAGCAGATCTATACAGGTGGAGCTGGGGAAGGTGGAGGGTTTCTGAAAGCACACTGTACCAGTATTTGTTGGTTGAGCAGTGAGTTCATTGGCTACTGATACAAAAACCAATCAGCTGTGGGCTATAGAGAATGATGCAAGCAGATTTTAAGAGTTTAAGGACCTATCAGCCTGCGCCATCTAGAGTTTCATGACAGAACTTTATATTAAGCTTATTCAGCAGCACTTGTGGTATAATGTATAATGATTGCCACAAAATAAAAAAGAATACATTTGATTCATCCATACTTTTCTTTAGATGGAGGTTACGGTGAGGCACTTATAATGAAAGTGAATGGGACCAGTTTTCTTTGGTTAATTCTAATGTAAATCGTTGTTTTTATGGTTATTTTATGGTTTTATGGTTTATGGCATTGTGTTGTCATGGCTACAAAATTGGTAAGAACAAAAAAAAAGGTAATTTTGATTTAAGGCGATTTCTTTCATTCTAAAATCATGTTAGCAAGATTATTGTTCCCATATTGTGGCTATACTATTAAAACAAGTTAGTTTTTTAATGATTACAGATTGCCCCCATTCACATCCATTGTAAGTGCCTTGCTGTTATATATTTTATAAAAGTAAGGACAAGTGTAAATAATTTTTTGTGGTAATTACTTTTATGTAAAAGAAGTTTAACTTGAATTGAACATGGAATGAATTGTCTCAAGTAAAGCTCTGAATATCTTGATTATTTGATACCATGAATCTTACATTGTAACTGTACAGTATATGATCATACATCCCCATGGTTTAGCAGAGACCCTCTTAGGTTTACAATCACGGTACATGGACCATCTCATCTCCAATCTTCTCTAAAGGATCTTAGACCTGTGAGTCATTGGTTATGACGCAATTCAAATAATGTTTTATCACAGTTACCTTTTCATGTATGACATGTATCTGATCGCCACCAAGGTTGACACCACTGATAATGCTTTTGTAAGGTATGGAGGTCTTACTATTGTTTTCCCTGATGGAGATGCACTGTAGATCAGAAAGCCACATTATAATGTTATTTACTGCTTGGACTCTTTGCCCTTTCCGCTAAAGGTCGACTGGGAAAAGATGGCTATTTTTCTTCCACGTGTCTTCACAGACAGGAGGGAAATTAATGTTCAAGGCGTGTAACGGACAGGTATCTGATCAGTCAGATCATTGGGATTACATTCTCACTAGACTTTATTAAACACACGTCTATCAAAGTTGAGTTCTGCAAGTGCAAAATTGTCTAGATGTCCACTTGATGTAAGCCACTGAGAAAAAAAGAGCATTGTTTCATGGGATGTTCTTAAGCTCTTCAACCTGGCGATTTCACTGGGATAGGTTGATGTGTTGTCAGTCGTACAGGGTAAGATATTATTCATGCATTACGTACTATATGAGCCAGTGTTTGTATTCCAGGCTGTTGTATCTTGTCTTCTCTGCTCTGTTTTCTGTGTTTGCACAGAAAAGCTTACAGCGGAATCAGACTCGAGCGGGCTCTAGGGAAATATTGATACATTTTGAAACCAAAGGTGAAAACAGATGAACACACACACACATGCATACAAACATCTCAAGCCTTCAAGCCTTTGTATCGTGACACTCCATGAAGGTCACCCTGCAAGGGGACACAATATTCCTGCCTAACTGCATCCAGGAGCGACTCAAAGAGCCAATCTGGCCTTTAATCTTCAGAGAAGAAGTGCACATCGTTCCTAACCTATTCCATCAGTGTTCCCTCCCCCATTACCTGCCACATCCACCGCCACCCCCTGTCCGGATTAGACAAAACAACCTCTGCTTCTGTTTTGGATTCAAATAACATCAAATGGCCATTTCTATGCATCCGCAGGGTTTTTGCTGAGAAAGCAGTGTTACTGTAGGATTTTGTGTTCTTTATTTCATTATTGTTGTATTCACTGTAGATTCACAGGTTCATTGAGTTTTCAAAGTACAATAAATATCTAGTTAAATATATAAAATATATTGTTTATCATTATTTTTTCTTAAATTACATATTGATTTATATTTATTTTATAATATATAAAACATATGATTTATAAAATGTAATAAATATATATTTTTTTATGACATATGTATATAAAGTATATATTTTATATACAATATTTTATATATAATATATACATTTAATTTAACTAATAAACTATGTGTTTTATATATATATATCTTTGAATTTGTTTTCAAAGTAGAGCTTAAATGAACTGGTTCAAATATAGATTCACCGATCTATTTTTTCTTTTAATTACATATTAATTTATATTTATAATATATACAACATATATATATTATAAATATAAATTAATATGTTATATTTATAATATATACAACATATAGGCCGTCAAAAGCCAACCACCTCCTCCTCGTGGCGTCGGCTGGAAACGAGTACCCTTGGGGACTCGGCAAACGGTGGCTCTGGTCCCAGCGACAGGTGAGGCGACACATCGGCTGGGTCTCTTTGGTCGCATCAAATGGCAGCAGCAAACCAAGAAACCGATCAAGCTAGGGCGTTCCCCCTAGGCGACGCGCGTCATCAACGCCCGGATGGTGTGAGAAATGGACAAGGGCTACCTGCTCAAGGACGGGGCAGGCCAAAGAAGATAGTCCACCGAATCCGACTAGCCACACTTAACATCGGCACCCTCACCGGCCGTAGCCGTGAATTGGCTGATACTCTTAAGACCAGACGCATCGACATCGCGTGTATCCAAGAGACCAAGTGGAAGGGGAGCAAGGCAAGAGACATTGGAGAAGGGTATAAACTCATCTATCATGGTGTCACGTCGAGGCGAAATGGAGTAGGCGTGGTCGTCTGCCAACAACTACGAGACAGTATCGTCGAAGTCGACAACATCTCTGACCGCCTAATCTCGATCAAGATTGTTTCCGGCCCAATCACCCTCAGAGTCATCTCATGTTACGGCCCTCAAGTTGGCTGCACCGATCAAGAGAAGGACGAGTTTTGGGAAACCCTCGGCGCTCACCTACAGATAATCGCCACAGACGAATACATCCTGGTCGGAGGAGACCTAAACGGCCATGTTGGCAAAGATCGTGGAGGATATGATCAAGTCCATGGAGGACAGGGGCTAGGTACACGCAACGACGAGGGAGCCCGCATCTTGGATTGCGCTGAAGCCCATGACCTCGTCGTCGTCAACACCTTCTTCAAAAAGAGATCGAGCCACCTGGCCACCTACACCAGTGGTGTCCACAGAACCCAGATCGACTACTGGATGATCCGACGCGGTGACCTGAAACTGGCACTTGATGCCAAGGTGATTCCCTCAGAGAATATCGGCCCCCAACACCGGCCACTCGTCCTCGACTTCCAACTTAATCTGCAGCGGCAACCTAGACCGAGAATCACTGGGCCTGAGCGGGTCAAGTGGTGGAAATTGAACGAACAAAAGCAGCAGCTTGCGATGGCCCTCCAAGCACTAGACATCAATTTCGACCAATCAGTTGAAAAAATCTGGGACGATATCTCCTCCAGCATTCGTGATGCTGCCACCGGTGCCCTTGGCTCGACGAAGCCAGGGCGGCGATTTATGGACAAGCAAGTCTGGTGGTGGAGTGAGGACGTCCAAGAGGCAATCAAGGCCAAGAAACTGGCGTTCGTAACCTGGCACAGCACACGGCTGGACGATGATCTCCAACACTATCAGATACTCAAATCAGCCGCAAAACGGGCAGTGGCCAAGGCGAAAGCCGTGCATTATGACGATCTATACGAGCGGCTAGGTACACCGGAGGGAGAAAAGATGATCTACCGTATTGCCAACTCCCGCCACCAAGCGACCCAAGCCATTGGTCGAGTCATGCACATTAAGAACGCCGATGGGCAAGCCCTGCGAGACCCATGTGCCATACTCACCCGCTGGAGCGAGTACTTCGCAGCCATCTCAAACGAAGAGTTCCCACATCCGCCTATCCACAGCCTGGATCCCATCCCTGGACCTGTACCGCCAGTTACCGTCTCTGAAGTCACGAAGGCCGTGAAGAGGATGAAGAATGGCAAAGCCACCGGCCCAGACGACATCCCTGCTGAAGCCTGGAAGTTGATGGGGCACAGAGGAGCCGAGGTCCTTTCCACCTTATTCAACAAGATCATTATTGAGGGCAAAGTCCCGCACATTTGGACGATCAGCACCACGGTACCGATCTGGAAGGGCAAGGGGGACGTTGCTGAATGCAAAAACTATCGGCCGATTCGACTCCTATCCCACTCCATGAAGATTTTTGAACGCATCCTGGACAGCCGCCTTCGCAGCATTATTAAAGTCAGTCCAAATCAATGCGGCTTCGTCAAAGGACGAGGGACCACAGACGCCATCCACGCAGCCCGCCTCCTGATGGAGAAACACCGGGAAAAGAACAAGCTAGTCCGCATGGTCTTCCTGGACCTGGAGAAGGCTTTTGACCGTGTTCCCCATGACCTCATCTGGGCCTCCCTCCGACATCACCATGTACCCGAAACCTACATCAGCTGGGTGCAACTCCTATACCAAGACGTCAGGAGCGTGGTTCGATGCACAGCTGGGATATCATCTCCTTTCAACATCAACGTAGGAGTCCACCAAGGATCGGCCCTTTCGCCCTTGCTTTTCATCACATGCATGGACACAGTGACACGGGACCTCCAGACGCCCCATCCATGGTCCTTACTTTATGCTGATGATGTGTTCCTTGCTGACAGGGAGCGGCAAGACCTTCAAGACCGAGGGCAGCATTGGAAAGATCGCCTGGATGCAAATGGCTTGCGACTCAACCTCGCAAAGACGGAGTACCTGGAGTGTGGCCCTCAGACTGATGGTACCATTGGCATCGACGGAACGGATCTAAAGAAAGTTCAACACTTCAAGTACCTTGGATCAATACTCTCATCAGAAGGTGACACCCTCCCGGATGTCCGCGCACGTGTGAGTGCCGCCTGGTCAAAGTGGCGCCAAGTCACGGGAGTGCTATGTGATCGCCGAATGCCCATCCGCCTAAAGTCCAAAATCTATAAGATCATTGTACGCCCTGTAGCCCTGTATGGAGCCGAATGTTGGCCAGCGACTGCCAAACATGGCCAGCTCCTACACGCCATGGAAATGCGTATGCTCCGCTGGTCACTCGGGCTGACAAGGCTAGATCACGTCAGGAACATCGACGTCAGGAAGCGGATGGGAATAGCGCCGATTACGGAGAAGATGCTTGAGGCCCGTCTCCGCTGGTACGGTCATGTAACACGCAGCAATGACAACTCAGTGGCGAAGACAGCTATGCGCCTTGATCCACCCGGTAATCGCCCACGTGGCCGCCCAAAGATGAGATGGATGGACCGGATCAAGCAAGATATGAAGGACGTGCAAGTCGCCCCGGAGGACACTACGGACCGGAATAAATGGAGAGCAGCCTGCCAAAAAGCGGACCCTGCACCTGCGCGGGACAAACGCTAGGACGAAGAAGAATATATACAACATATAAATGTAATGTAATATCGGATATCAGTACAGATTTTCGATAACACGTTACAATAAGGTTTAATTTGTTAACATTAGTTATCTGCGTTAGTTAACACGAACTAACAAGAAAAAAAATATTTCTAAAGCATTCATTGTTCTTAGTGCAATTGCTGTCTGTTAATATTATTTAATGGGCCTGAGCTGGCATGAACTATGAACAGTTGTATTTTTATTAACTAACGTTAACAAAGATTAACACATACTGTAACAAATATATTATGTTACCTAATGCATTAACTAACTTTAACCAATGGGACCATATTGTGCGAACAGAATTTCTAATATGCACAGAAAAAACATTCTTACAAATCCATAAGTGTATATAATATATCAACGCTATCTCACGACCAATTCGTACGAGTGAGTAAAATGTGACTGATTCGTATGAATTCGTACGATTTGTCTAAACCCCAGTGACGGTTAGGTTTAGGGTCAGGGGTAGGTCATTCGTACGAATTTAGCAAAAATCGTACAAATTCGTACGAGTGTGGTCGTAAGATGGGGTTGAATATATATATAGTGTTCGTCAGGTGTGGCACTCAGCAGAAAATGTGGAGTTGACTGACGTCTCACATAATTTCACATCTTTAAAACTCAAGCTCTGAGCAGGGTTTATTAAATCTCAGAGCAGTTTGCTTTATTTCAAATTGCAGCCACCTACTACCATTATGGAAATTGCTGCAAACTGAGGTTGACAGTTCAAAAAATGGCAAAAATTATGAATAATTCAACTGTCACTTTGTACTGTGCCATTGCTTTGCCTGGCAAATAGCTGATAAAGTCATCTTTATGATATTCCCAGTAGCATCCTTACGTTGAATGTGGAGTGTGTCTCATTTGACATACAGTAAGAATGCTGGGACAGAGCTGAGCGTGAAATGCTCTAATTATATTTCATGTATGAAAGGCTTATACGCCATGGGTGGTGAAACCCTTCACATCTACTTTCCTTAATGGATTTTCCCTCACTGTAAAGTTTAACAGCGCCAGTCATCATGCTGCTGGGGCCATTACTGAAGCTTATTAAACTTTTTATAATGTTATAAAAGTTTGTGTAGCCTGCACACCTTGCAGGGTTTCAGATAATGTTATATGGAAATGTGTGATGGCTGAAAGCGTTATATTAAATAAACATATCTATCTACATCTATTTCTTTGCATTACTGTAATGAAAATTAGGGGTGAAAAGGTGCTTATGCATTTATTCCATTTTGATTTTGGCGTTAAATAAATAAATAATTATATGATCGGACTCATTCTTGACCGGTTTGGTGAGATTTACCCAAACATGTTTAGAAGCCTACGACCGTGTGCTACTTTGCTGTGCCCATGTACTTGTAACACTGCCACAATCAACAGTTAGGGTGACCTCCAGGCCACGTAAACACTAAGTCTTCTTTCATCCCATCACATTTATGTATGAAGACAAAACATCTGCACTCGCTTGTAAAGTATCAACATCTGTGTCCTACTTTAAAACCTCCAAAAACTGGAAAACGCGCTCTAGCAGCATGGAGAGCGTATCCACATCCAAAAGTGTTGTGCTCTTTCTCCTTGAGTGCCAAGAACTCTATCATCACGAAGAAGATAAGTGACTGCTGTGTTTTATCCTGGTTTTTGACGCACCACAAAGTTTTGTTGTTGTTTTTGGCACTTTCTTTCTGTTGTGGTGGGCTGTTGAACGTGTGTTTGAAGCGCTGCCTATCTGCGCTGTCCCTCTAATGTGGTGAACGGGGAGATATGGGTACAGACAGACAGCCAGACGTGATGTTGCGTCTCTCTCCAAACCACAGGAACATTGTCTTCTGGCACACATCCATCACCCTCAGCGCTGTCTGGCTCAGAGGAGGTTCATTATCAGCAAAGCGCTTTACTTCCACAGCGCTGCAGACACATTTTAACTGCAGTTTGATGCCTGCTCGTGTCAATAAGGCAACATATTTGAACTCCCTGCCAATAAAAAACTCTGCTTCAGTCAGGTGGAAATGGATGTAAATGCAGTTTGTCAACTAGGCTTCCCCAAATAATTATGTTGATCTGTCATCTGAGCGACAGATGGTTGCATGGTTACATTGTTATCCCTAAAATGTAACCATAAAATTTAAACAATAGATGTCTTAACACCTATTACAACCATTTTTAATAAGATGTTAGATCTATATTAGATCTTTTGAGTCAACAACATATAATTCAACACCGTTTTTTTTTTCTCAATGTGGTACTACATTTGATAACTCCCTGACAATGATAATTGATTGATTTGTTGATTGATTGACAAATCAACCAATAAATCCATCCATCCATCAATCCACCAATCCATCAATCAATCCATCAATCCATCTATCAATCAGTCAATCCATCCATCCATCCCCCCATCAATCCATCCATCCATCCCCCATCAATCCATCCATCCAACCATCCACCCATCAATCAATCCATCAATCAATCCATCCATCAATCAATCAATCAATCCATCAATCAAGTTCATCGACTGACCGAGTTCATCAACCAACCGACTGACCCCTCTCAGAAAAGGGTTTGAACAGCATGTATAGTATATTTGATAAATCCTTGCTATAAACAACTCTTTTGGTAAAGCTTTTGCAGTTTGTCAACTAGGTTTTGATATTCTGAGCAGCAGCCAAAGGCTTCTTCTTTTAAATTCAACATAGCAGACATTTCCCATCTAATCTTGTTGATCCGCATGCAGTCTGAGCAAATTTATCCTCGCTTCTTTTCAAGCTGTCAGTCAAAGGGGAAGATCTTTATGAACGCAAGGCTGCTCAGACGTCCTGAGGGAGAGCAGGCACGTTGCATTTCTGCAAACTTGTACGGGGAGGAGGCGCAATGTTTTGAAAGTGTCTAACCTTTTCACCTTACAAGTTCATCTTAGTTAGCTAACATGCTTTATACCGTTTTGTATGTTATTTCTCTTTGGAACTTTCTCTTCATGTTATGAGATGTGGATTAGTGGGAACTGCTGTGGTATGTGGCCTGTTTTTCCAGCTCATTGTGAGAGGGGTCATCAGGGGCCTGATGGGGACAGCTGGTATGCCCCGTCAAACAGTGTCAGGACCGGGCAGACATGCACTGCATCAATGCTGTGTCAGTACACATGAATGAGAACACAGGTTAATACAAAACAGCTAGCCTCGTTTTTATTTCCAGGCTGTTTGTTTTGGCGTTAATGCATTCACTGGATTTTAAAAGGATATCAAAGTTATGTTTAGCTTAACATCGAATGGTGGGTTCTGTAAAGTAAAGTAAAGATTGCATGTCTTAGTATGACGCTTAGGTTGAATTACTTATTTTATTGAATTGTTAAAAAATGTATAAGTTGTTATAATTTGGTAGTTTTCAACATATAAAGCAATACAATTAAAATGATGCAATTATATATTTTTAATTGTATATACATTTATTTATTTTTATATATTTTGTTTTATTTATTTATTTTTATTATAAGTTATTTTTTATTTTATTCTGTTTAGGTTTTATATTATTTTATTTTCATCCAATGAACTGAACCCTCTCAGAATCCCTCTCAAAGGCCTCATTTATGTATCAAGTTCCTTGCTTTAAATTTCAGCGAGTTCCTTAAGACTATGAGTTGCAGACAGACAGTCACCGAGCAGCAAAAATAAACAGCAGCCGCCTTTAAAATTTTTTTACCAAAACAACAAGCTTATGCAGCGTTCACGACACATCGTAACCATAATTACGAGATGGCAACCCGCGCGACGTTCTACCCAGAGATGTTAACGTCCTCAGACTTGGATTTATGCGTTTCTCTGGCAACACAATCAATGCCGAAATGAATCTGCATCAGTCAGGTGGTACAAGTCAGAGCTCTGTAAGTTGCTTACGTTCATTATTTTTGTAATGTTATATGCTTTGAGACATGAGGTAGTTTAACGCATTAACGAAGTCTCTTGTGACACTTTGCAGACTCTGCTCTGGCTGAAGGGAGGTGGGATCTTTTGCTTTCAAAACTAGCTTGCTATTGCTAGCCTCTCCGAAATTGCTTATCCTACCTTTAATCATGCTGTATTTTTGCAGGCTGAAATATACATGCTTTGGTATTACATCACTTTTAAAGTCCCATAATGAAATATTGCCCTTAGCTCTCTGAGTTCAGATCATATAGTCACCTGTCTTTGCCAAGAACAGCCGGTGCCAGACACCCTCTCCACCTTCTGCTAGGAATATTAATGCTGCACAGATGCCAAACTCTTAAATGACTTGTCTTTCTACTCTTGTTCTGCTGGATTTAGGCCTATTTTAATCTCTGTTTATGTTTCAGATATGCCTTCCAGCCTTCTAAGTCAAAAAAGTATGAAAACAAACCTGGACTTGAAATGAAAAATGTTTGGACATAAGACACTAAAAATGTCTGTATTACATTTCTTTAGATTGCAAAATATCAAACCAAGTGTTATTAAAAACAAATAGTTGGCCTTGGGACTAAAAGTAATTGCAAAAATGGCTCGGAATTTTATTTATTTATTTATTTATTTTGAGAAAAGCTCTAGCATCTGCATTTGTGGTTGGATCTTTATTTTCTAATACAACAAAATTCATGTATTTTACCTGTGACTTATGTGTCCAAATAATGAAGAGGTTGTGTTTGATAGCGCCATTCTCTGTCTGCTGGGGACAGTCTAGTATTGAGTTGTTTTTTATTGATGTGTTGCTTGTATGTTGGTGCTGGACTGTTGGCATTTATCTATATGCCTGTCATTTCTACTTATTGCTCTGAGGCCTCCATTGGCAGACTGGTGTGTGCATGATTGATAGTTGTGACATGCTTTATTTTTTAAAACATACTGTTCCTATAAGCATCAGTCATTACAACATGCAGTTTTGGACAAAGACACTTATGCATCATTGTGTGCTGTAGGGTTTTTCATGAATGAAATGCTCTCATAAATAGTAATACCTAAAGGATATACACGCATTCAATCTTCTCTTGCATTATTGATGAGGAGTTAGCAGTGATTGCTTAACTGGCCCAAACAGGAAGACTAACCAATTAAATTCTTACCACTCATCAAAAGATCAGTTAAAAATCCAGAGCATGCAGATTCTGCCCTAAATTGTCCCAATACATTAGACTCTAGTCAAAGCAGACAGGATAGAAATACAGTCCATATATATTGCCATTTGTGGTCAAAAAGGATAGGTTGTAAAATATTAGACTTGACACGACAGTAGGCAAAACAATACTGTCATTCACAAACTATAAATCCTTTCTATTTCATTTTTTACTTCGTCGTTTTTGTGACTCTATGTGTCCCAGTATGGCTGTGTAGAATGCATGCATTAGAATATAATCTGAATAGTTTTTAATTGAAGATTCAAACGATACACAGGAGAAAGGAACACAACCAACATACCTCTAACAACAAACAATGCAGAACAAGGAATTCACAGAAACTGAGGGCATGTATATAAAGGCAAATTAAGGAGCTGACGAGATAATCAATGAAACACACCTGAACTGAACTAACAAAATCAATTAGAAACCACAGTGACAAACTGACAGGGAACAGATGATGACAGGACTAATAAACAACTTAGAAGCTAACTGGACACACAACACAATGAAAACCGTATGAAAACAGAACATACATGTGACACTATTTTATTTAAAAATGGTTTATTATTATTATTTTGCTTGTAATTACATTTTTTTTTTTTGGTAACACTTTACAATATGGTTTCATTTGTTAAGATTAACAACATTAGTTAAGAACTAATAATGAACAATACTTCTACAGCATTTATTCATCTTAGTTAATGTTAATTTCTACATTTACTAATACACTTTTAAAATTAAAATATGTATCTGTTAACATTAGTTAATGCACTGTGAACTCAGATGCGCGAGAGATTGTAATGACGATTTACTACTAATCATGGAACCGGCTTTACTGACGAGATGCGCATGCGTCACAAGCTTTGAGTATGCGCACGACGGGGGTCACGCGCACTGGGGGGAGGGGGGGGGGGGGGGGGGTGGTACAACCGTTTGATTGACGAACTTACTGTCCAATGATTCTAGGTGGTCTTGGAAATGATTGGCTGGAGTTTTTCGAGTCCTGCCCGTTCCACAGATGATTAAATTGCTTAATTTTCATTTCAGTGCTTCTAACTCAGTGGCTGTGAGTGGGTTAGGAATAGGATTTCAAATTATTTCGAAAAAAATGGACAAAAAAGAGAATCACATACCCCACCTTTAACTAACATTAGCAAATGTTCAAAAAAGTTGTAAGAAATAAATTTCTCATTAACTAATGTTTAAAAAATGGGACCTTTATTTAATTTAAATGTATTTAATTTATTTTACTTTATTTATCTCAGGTTTTGAACAGCATGCATAGTGATGCTTGCCTTAGAAAATATCACTTATAATATTTAATGTTTTTTCTTTTTTGTCACACAAATGTCTTATTCTTAATTTGGTTTATTAAAAAAAGGTTTCAGGCCATGAACTAATTCCTGCAGTGTGTGAGAATATCTGTTTGGTGCCCACAGAAGCATTGTACAGTCTAAAACTGGCATGCACACTTTCTCTCTCTCTGCTGTCTGGTGCAGATACAGTTTATCTGATCAGATCCCTCTTCATTCCAATGAAATCTGCTCATCAGCGCTGCCATATTGCAGATAAGATGGACTAGTGCTCTCTTTAGTGCATGCTATTGTCATATCCAGTTCAGTCCCCTAGACTCTCTCATCCCGATTAAATCCGTCCTGCACTGTCTCTCTCTACTCTCGCTCCAACTTTAAGTTTCCTCTGTTGACTCTTTGTAAAAATGCTAATGGTGGGACACGGGTCAGAAAGATGCCTAAAGAGTATTTTATCACGTGATTGCTGATTTTTAGCTCTATTTTAGCCCTCTGATGCTTCGACAGATCTTTTTTTTTTTTAATTATCACAGCTGATCATTATTGAGTTCATTATCATTGAGTATTTAAGTTTCTCATTTTCTTTCTGTCTTGGTCTGGTATTGTTGGTGTTTGCTATGCACTCTGTCTAGAGTTGTTCACTTTTGTTAATAAACCTTGTTGCCATTTTTAAACTCTTAACCTGACCTCATCCTCATCATCTTTGGACTTTAAATGTGACACGTATACAGTACCTTGCATGGGTCGAACCAGAAAAATTCCAGTTGCCAGTCTCCTGAGCCTTATTCATTTCATTTTGTTTATTTATAAAGCACTAATAAACACAGAAAAAGTTGACCACTGTGCTGTACAAAGAAAATACAAATAAAATAAAAACACAGTAATAAAAAGCAATACATCACTAAGTTTGAGTTGAAAGAGACCAAAAGTTATAATGAATGAAATGCAAGGGTAAAAAGATAAGATTTAAATTCATGTATGGACGATGCAGACCTCACAGATAAAGGAAGACTATTCCATATCCTAGGATCGGCCACTGAAAACGCACGGTCACCTCGCAACTTTGATCTTGATCTTGGATATGACAGTGTAATACTGTCTGAGGATCGCAAGCATCTTAATGACTTATTCACGTTTAAAAGATCTGACAAATAGGAAGGTAGTACCAGACCAATTAAAGACTTAAAAACAAAAAAACAAATTTTTGAGTTCAACTCTATAACACACTGGCAACCAATGAAGATACACTAATATCGGATTAATGTGTTCTCGTTTACGAACCCCAGGTAAAAACCTGGCTGCGGCTTTTTGGACTATCTGAAGCCGTGACATGGAGGATAGGGGTAATCCAATATACAGTGAATTACAGTAGTCCAAGCGAGATAAAACAAAAGCATGTGTGACTCTTTTAAGGTCTTTAAAAGATAGAAAAGTTCTAACTTTGGACAGAAGTTTAAGATGGAAAAAACATGACTTTACTACTGAATTTATATGTTGGTCAAACTTAAGGGATGAATCAAAAAGAACTCCCAAATTTTTCACAGTGGGGTTGATATAACACACTGTGAAGACACACTAGACACACTTTAATCCTTGTATATCCAGTAAAATGTTATATATATATATTTTGTACTTTATATTTTTTAAATTGTAAAATATTTTAATATATATTTGCTAGTGCCTTAGCTATGCTGCTCAACAGAATTCACATATACCTTGTCCTGTTTTTTTAACCCTGTATTGCCGTATTGTGTTTTACTGTAATTAGTAATTTGGACTTCTGTGTTCTGTGTACTTATTATGTATGTTGTCTTGCACATTTATTCGGCTTATCTTGGCCAGGTCGCCGTTGTAAATGAGAATTTGTTCTCAATCGGCCTACCTGGTAAAATAAAGGTTAAATAAATAAAAATAAAAAAAGAAGAATTTAAATTACCACAATTAATATTTGGTTTTCCTTTTCCCACAGAGGACCCAAAGACAATTGCTTCAGTCTTACTCTCATTAAATGCAAAAAGAAATGCAAAAAAAAAATCAGCCAAACATGCAAGCAAGGTTTCTAGGCCTTGCTTGTCATTATGTTTTAAAGGTAAATAGATTTGGGTGTCATCTGCATAAAAATGAATCAACACTCCATGCTTCCTAAAACTGTAACCTAGTGGAAGCATGTAAAGTGAAAATAAAATGGGAGCCAGAATAGACCCTTGAGGAACACCACAGGTAACGCGTGCTACAGATGAAACAGCGTGACCAATGCCTACTGAAAAGGTTCTATTACTAAGGGTGTATTCACACCAGGAAAGTCCGATAGTTCACTTGCTTTTGTCCGGACCAAATAATTATTTTATTAATATTTTTTTTGGTACGGTTCGCTTTCGCACTGCTCTTTTTGCAAGTGAACCAAAATTTGTAAACAAAACCACACGTGTGCTAAGGTCGTCCATTCATTGGACAAGGATTCTCAAGTAGGGAAATCAGGAAGTGCAAAAAAGGCTCAGCATGGAGATATTTCGTACTGCAATATTTGTTCTTTTACTAATTTTGTGTTATTCTGTACAAACGCAATATGAAGAAACTAATCAGTATCATATGATACAATGTCATCTATACGATGTTGTAATTCGGATTTTTGAGAAGACGACGATGTGCTGCAAGACGGTTCCGGCGGAGAGAACATGCTCTCCAGGTCAAACCACGACTCAATTTATCAAATGTTGTAGGCTTGAACAGATCACTTTCCCATTACGCAACTCCGACTACGGAAGCCTGTTAACTCAAAGGCGCAGTGCTTTCTCGCAATTGGGTCGGTTCATGTTCACACCGTAAACGAACCGTAGGCTACCAGAGTTCGTTTGGAACCGTACCGAGACCACCTCTTCAGCTGGGTCTCGGTTCAGTTGTTTGGTCCGCACCCGAGTTCGATTGCTGTATTCACACCTGCCCAAAAGGCACTAAGGGGGGAAACGAACTAGAGTTCGATTCAATCGAACCAAACAAGGCAGGTGTGAATACGCCCTTAGATAAGATCTGAACCAGCTAAGGGCAGTTCCTTGAATGCCCACACACTTTTCAAGCCGTGATAAAAGAATGACATGATCAACTGTATCAAATGCCGCACTCAAATCTAAGAGCACTAAAATTACTGAGTTCCCAGAATCAACGAATAATAAAATGTAATTTAATACGCTTAGAAGTGCAGACTCAGTACTATGATTTTTCATAAATCCAGACTGGAATTTTTCTAGAATACTGTTTGTTGTCAAAATGCTCTGCAATTGCATAAACAAAGCTTTGTCTAAGATTTTTGCAATGAAAGGGAAATTTGAAATTGGCCTAAAATGCGATAAGACAGTTGTGTCCAGATTTGGCTTTTTCAACAAAGGTTTCACCATAGCATGTGTGCTGAAAGATGGAACAGACCCAGAAAGAAGGCTCTTATTTATAATTGCTAGAATCCAATCCCCAACATAATCAAGTACCAATTTAAAAAATTGGGTAGGAACAATATCATGAGCAGAGGTAGTAGGCTTCACCTTAGCAACTGAATCCATTAAACCCAGCAAAGTAATCGGCTCAAATGAATTAAAAAACCTAGTGGGAATCAAAAGATCGACAGGGTCATCAGTACAAGGAATAATGGACGGTCTAATTGCATCTATTTTATCCTCAAAAAATCTTAAAAAGTCTTCACACAAAGTTGAGGACTCCACTAAATAAATATTGCAGTTTGGATTATTGGACTATTTGTGCTTTTGGAAATTATCTCAGAAAATTAGTCCGATTTGGCAGCTTTCACCGCTTTTTGATATATAATTAAAAATTCCCGTAGAATTTCATATGATACTTGGAGTTTATTCTTTTTCTACCTGCGTTCTGCTCTTCTGCAGGGTTGTCTTAGACTACAAGTATTGCTGTTTAGCCATGGTTCAGCTTTGTATTTATGTTTTTTTGGTTCATAGGGGCAATAATATCTAAAACACTGGTGCATACATAATTAAACATGTTAAGAAGCTCATCCACATTTAACACATTAGCAAGATAATCCACAGAAAGCAAATGACAGGCCTCATTGAATGCGACTGAAAAATTATGCAACAGAGGTTGGACCAAATAGGCCAACACGTGACCATTTTACAGGTCTAATAATTTCAGTATGACAAGAAATATCAGCAGTAAACGTAATAGGTTTATGATCCGAAAAAACTTAAACCACCAATATGAACACCTGAAATAGAAAGGCCAAGTCTAAAATATGACCATGTGCATGAGTAGGTTCTTTCACCCACTGAGCAAAATCACAAGCTTCAATGAGACTAAGAAACTCTTTCAATAATACTGTGGAGTCACAACAAACATGAATATCACCGACAATTAAAATTCTGTCAAATTTAGGGGTAATATCCCTAGGAATTCGGAGAACTCGGTGATAAAGTTTGTATTTGTTTTTGGTGGACGATAAACCACTGCCATCACCAACGAGTTCATCGAGTCCAATGAAAATAGTTGAACTTGAAAGCTTGTGAAAATGTCCGTTTCTATTATTCGGCAACAAAAGCTGACTCTAAAAACAGATGCCAGTCCTCCACCCCGGCCAGACAAACGGGGAGAATTCAAACATTTATTATTAGGAGGGGTAAGTTCAGAGAAATGACTATTATCTCCAACAGACAGGCAGGTATCAGTCGCAAATAAAAAATCTAAGTTGCCAGAGTTTATAAAGTCGTTAAAGATACACGTCTTGTTTCCAAGCGACCTCGAATTTACTAAAGCCATTTTGATCGAAGATGAGTGACAGACCTGTTGCGAGACGATGTGCGATGCCCGACAACCACAACTCTCCTTAAACACAACTAGGGAAGTTAGTCTATATCACTGCCACTGAGAGTCCCACTGACAGGTTTCGTTGGAGGACATCATTAGCTGTCCTCTTTCATTTCTCAAGTTCAAACAAAGTTCAGGATCCCATCAGAAAGACAGAATTTGGTCTTGCGCTCCAGTGGCAGCACCAACAATTTCATGCTGTGTGCTTTTCATTAAAAAAAAACAGCTTTTACTCTCTTGCTGTTGGGCTACGCATGCCACTCTCATCCGGAGCCATCAATCATGGATGTGCTCTGGATTCTGGACATACTGGGACATACTTAAGGTGAATATTTTAGAGGAAACATAAGGATTATTCTTGTTTGTATGTGTATAAAAACAAAGATGCTGTTTGTATGTGACCTCATGAGGTTTTGCAGTACATCTATTGCAGCACAGTGAGATATGAGTGTCTGTGCTTCCTGTAGCTTTGGACACAAATTCCCTATGTGAAGTATAGCATTTATTAGATATGAGGAGCTGTTTTTTTTTTTTTTCAGAGGCATCCAATAATGTCACATCTACCACCGCAATGTTCCCAGACCTCAGACAATACTCGCATACTCCGAGGAACTTTTCACTAAAATGCTTCAGTATGCCAGTTTTATCCACAACACAATCACTTAATATACAGATAATGAATGTAGACCATTTGTGTTGAAGGGGCAGATCTCATGAAAAATGTCAAGAAAATGTATGGGTTGAGTTTCACACCAAAACCAAAGAATTTGCATAAAGCAAAATAAAGCCTATTTTTATTTTTTTATACAAAACTATTTAAAAAAAAAAAAGGAATTAATAAAAATATATAACTAAAAAATAAAGTTACATAAAGTAAATATATATATATATTTGAAATGTTCATTTTTATTTAGATGTATATATATATATATATATATATATATATATATTTATATATATATATATATATATATATATACATATTTTTTTAATTATAGTATTTATAACTTATATTTATAAATGTAATAACTTTTAAAAATACTGAAATTAAACATTTAAGAATTAATCAAATATATAAATACAAATAAACTAATTTCGAAAAAATACAACACTACATATATAATTATAATTATATAAATATATAATTATTTTTTTTTTTATTATAGTATTTGCAAAAGTGTTATTATATTACTCTAATGCAAATGTAAAAATACATATCGCCAAATACATTTCAAGGTATAACTGTTTACAAACACTGTAGTTGAATTTATTTTTTATTTTAAATAATGTTTGATTTTTATTAAACAAAATCCTTTTGTACTGGCAATATGATTCAAATGGGTGTGTGTATGTATATATATATATATATATATAAATTGACCTGCACATCCTAATGCTGCTTCAAATGCCAAGTCATATGAGTAGATAATAAAATGGTTTAAAACATAAGACCTCTAAAAGCAAACACATCACTCCTCTATAGAGTTAATTTTCTTTTCTTGCATCTGTTCTTGTCACTCACACTTTATCACATTTTGTGCACATTTTGCATTTTGTTCCTAGAGTTGGCAAGTCGATTGTGAAGCCATTGGGCAGCAATGGATAGAGAAGTCTTAAGGCCCCTGGCGTCCTCATGACCTCACACCCTTAACGACGTGATGACATTGACGAGACATTTGGTGTCCAAGACACAGTACCTCCAGCCCATCCTCCAATACTTATCTCGCTAGAATTGACAGCCTTTGCACTGATAAGAGTAGGAAATAGTAGAGGCTAGTACAGTATGTCACAAAACATGCAGCCATGACAAGACCGCCGTTGGGTCAACATGGTGTCGTGAGAGCCGATTTCATGGTCGGATTGGACACGTAACATCTCACTTAAAGATATTCAAATGCACATACATTATAAATGTACGTCGGTGGCATAGCGAAAGAAATGATGAGGTCAGCTCTGATTGGAGGTTACAGGATTTGACTTCAGGGCGAGCTGAAAGTGCTGTCACAAATCACCATCAGAGACGTTCACAAGAGCTGGCCCATGTTTCTTGGAGCTTCTCAGGGATATTATATATTTAACAGACTCATTACTCTCTCTACACGCCCAGAGGTTCCTCAGACTTCGTCATGGGCGGAATGAAACATTAAATGCTGGTGATTTTAAAACGTCGGATTCATATCGCATGCGCTTCGTGCCAGTCCTGCGCTCTTAAAGTGTCTCTGGCTGTAATCTAAGAAGCTTTAAGCGGAACCTAGAGCCCTGCGGACATTGATATGTCTGTGTGTGTGAGATAATGTTGTGGATTGATTTAATGCTCTCTCAGAACTTGATGATTATGGATCATGACTCTCTCATCGTGCATAGCTCAAAATCTTAAGAGCTCTACACTGTGGTCTTGCCCCGTAGTGAATGTATATGGTGAATTTGTGGAGGTGTTCTGCTTCCAATGGATTAACATATAGTGCAAATTACAGTCAAACTGATATGATCCGTCATTTTATCGTTAAGATGAGGTCATGTGACCTCATGAAATCAAAATAGGAGTTTTGTGGCTTTTATTCGTTGCCTGTTAGCTCTGTAGGCTGGTTTACTTCTAAACGTTTACACATTTCACTTTTCATTATATATACAGTAGTCGCCAAAAGTGATGTCTGGAGGGGATACGGTATTTGTGTTTTATGACCCTACATATTAGTTTAAATGTTCAAAATATGAGTATGTTAAATATAAAGGAATCTCCAAACTCTACACCTGGTTAAAGTATTTATCTGACAAAATTATTTGGCAAAAAAGACAAATTACAGCCATACGTTTTATTATGCAAAAAAAAAAAAAAAAAACATAAAAAAAGAAAAGCTCACAGGAAAAGCAGACATTGCCTTCAACATAATCAGTTATTCATATTTTGTTGCTTCTCTCTTGTTTTTTTTTCTATGTATGACAGCCTGGCCAAATATTATGTCTGCACAATTTGGCATGTTTCATTGTGTTATCACTAACACAACTACATACTATGATTACTTACAAAATTGCATTGTTGGAAAAAAAAAAACACAGATAAGTCACACTTTATTATTACATTCAGAAATTATGTCAAATGCTGGTGGTAAAACAAAATGGTTGCAAACATTATAAACACAATAAACATATTTAGTTCCCCTCACTTCATGACAAATCCTTTACATTTAACAGTAACTGAACAGGAATGAAGCATACACAGTGTTGGGGGTAAATCATTACATGTACCATGAGTTTTGTAATCAGATTACTTATTTTAAGGAGCTAGTAAAGTAACATTACTTTTAAATTTGCTACAATATATCTGAATTATATTTTCAAATAAGTAACGCAAGTTTTTTTTTTTTTTTTTTTTTCATGTATTGATGGACAGCTCTCCTGTCCCCATGTTGAGAGAAATTGTAAGTGCAGAGGCGCTGTGTGGACATGATGGATATTGTAATTCTAGACTAAATGTGAGCATGCATTTACTCATGCATTTACTTATCGCAATAATGTAACATTACTTTTAAAAGTAACTTTCTCCAACACTGAGCATGTATCTATAAAACAAAAATCAATTATCGTGGCATTTATTATAAACAACATTTATTATAAACACCAAGCCCTAACAAATAGACTCCGGTATGTGGGAAATGCACTATACGAATAAACGGTTTTATGTTATTGCAGTATATAAGTCGCTTTGAAATATCGCAGCATGTTTCAGATTATTGAAAGGATGTAACTTCTGTGTTCACACTTAAAGTTCGGTTCGTTTGGTCCAGACTTACTCCTGGTCTGCTTAGCGTTCACATTGGCATTATTAACACTGAACTTAAAGATTCCGAACCTAAAGTCATAGGGATACGTTCACAACCTGACTGATCTGCATTTATTACATATATTTTGAGACAGAACTTCCCGAACATCCAAAACAATGCTGTGTGCCGGGATAAATGCGCTCGTTGTGTGTGCGTTGCCTACATCTGATGGTGATTTTGACCAGCTGAGAACTCATGAAGAGCTTTTAAAATGTGTAAAGCAGTCAAAACAACTGCAGGAATCCCTCCATCACACACACAAACAAAGATCTGCTGTGAGGAGACGCGGTTCTGATGCCTGTACTGACAGCTTGAGCATTTTGTCTTTTTTAGGGTCGCATCTTGTGACATCATGTCCTGTTTTTGGTCCGTATTTCATTCGAACCACACCAGAGTTCATTTGGAAGGGGACCGAGACCCATCTTTTCAGCGGTCTTGGTTTACTTGTTTGGCAGACTCCATGTTGCGTTTGGTGACACCAGGGTTCAGATGGCAGCGTTCACTCTTATTCAAATGAACTGCACTTACAGAGCAATCGCACCATGCAGGGTTCGTTTTAATCGAACCAAACATGCCAAGTGTGAACACACCTTTATGTTCCAGACAATACTGTATACAGCACATATATCTATATGAGGCTATGTTTGGAATAGCTGAATTACTATTTTTCTATTTTTAAAATGTTTAAAAATGTATATTAAATATCAACAAAATGATAGAAATTATATATAATTAAGTCAAGTCAAGTCAAGTCATCTTCATTTATATAGCGCTTTTAACAATGGATTGTTTCAAAGCAGCTTTACAGAGATAAACATATAATTTAAGGTAACAGATTGTTTTGGCGTTATAGCGGTTCTTGAATAATGTTACTTCCAGCCAAAGTTAACTTTGATTGATTCACCTCCGTCGAAATGATCAGACTTTTAAACGCGAACCTGTGATTAACGCTGACGGCGTTCACATGCTCATTCAGAATTGATTCTATAGTTATGTGCTTTTTAAAATATGTGCGCAGGTTTGTAATTCATACAACCCAGCCTAAACAAACTACTTGTCTTGTAATTCTTGTTAAACAATTGTAATTTTTTATATGAAAAAATATTTATCATTTTTCATATCTAGTTTTTGCATTATAATGCATTAAACTGTAATTTCCTTTTTAATGTGTTTTATATGCAGGCTGTGCAGAAAACTGTTATTAAACTCAATCACAGTTCAGCTTGCTAAAACATATTGTCAAATTCAGCTCCACTGTGCAGAATATTTATTCAGGAAGAACACAGTGCAGCTAAATATTTTATTGAGGAGCTAATTACACACTACGTGATGTTTTTAACGAGTCGCACAATAAGAACATGATTTACCAACGTGAGTGCTTCCAATCCTGACTTTTTACTCTAATTGAGGATGCCTGCGTTAAGTCATGCCGCATGTATACAGTATAATTTCTCCTTCTTGTTTATTTTATGAAGTCTTTTCTGGTTTCAGTCAGTATAAAAAATGCTTTAAGCCTTGTCTTCATAGTACAAATGTCCCTTTCACAGCATGAGAAGGAAAACTGTATTAAAAGTGAGTCCATGGGGTCGTAAATAAGCCTCCTGTGAAGATGAGGCCAATACATCTAAAAGTACATGTTGCCAATGCACATGAAGTTTTATTCTTACTCTAGGCCTCAAAGACGCAAGGCAATTTCATAGTAATCGTATTGACTTTCTGTGATCTAGTATATAGTTAAGCAAGAATGCAGGGAGTTGTAAAGTATATCCCAGTGTCTTTGCATCAGGGGATACAAAGAAATACGATTGCCGTCTGTTTTGAATTTGAAGTCGATAGTATACACCATTTGTACATCATAAATTGTATGCATAGCCATATGCAGTATTTATTTACAAGGACTGACTGTCTCCCCACTGCATTACTGTAAATTTACATTAACTGAAGTATATACCGTTGGCTGGAAGTCTGACTTAAAATAACATGTTCTGTAGGAAACTCTTTCAGTGTATCTATGTAGCTTTACCTTATACATACAGTTTGGATTGGATCTCATCCAGTGGCAGTATATGATATTTTTGGCAGGATAAGGATATTCCATTTTTCTACTCGCACCCTGCTGTGGGTGTGATTTATTCTCCAGACTCTTTGATTCCCATCATTGATAACACATGACTGACAGTGGCTGTTTATTTATAGTGCTTGCAGTGCATACATATTTACACACACACACACACACACACACACACACACTTTGGGGGTATGACAGTATTTGGGGGGCATGAAGCATGATGGCACAGATGGTGATGTCCAGCTCTGAGATTCTGGGGGTTAGCACAAACACACTCAAAAAACATACGAGTGAGGATATATTTTATTTTATTTATATATTTTTTTTTATTGATAATTAGAATTTAACTGTTTCTGCCTATCTATCTTCTATCTTAATTGTTTTATTTAAATGTATTTTTATTATTATATATATTTTTTTAAATTATGTATTTATTTGTTTGTTTATTTATTTATATATTCTAAATCATTTATGTATTCATTTAATTTATTTAATAATTATTAAAAAATAAATTTAAACTTTTTAATTATTATTTTAAATCATGTAATTATTAGTTTATTTAAAATGATTTAACATTTATTTATTTTAAATTAATTATATAAATTATTTATTAAAATGATATACTTTTATATACATTACTTGTTAATAGTGTAAATAATTGTTTCATATATATATATATACACTGTATATTTTGTTTAAATTAACTTGTGTTTAAGTGTGCGTGCATGCGTGTGTGTGTGTGTGTAAAACCGTTTGGTGGTTTGATCTTACAGTCATGGATCATCTCTTCACACCAGACTGTGCAGTGAAGTGCTATACTATCAGGTGAGACATACCTGAGCTGCTGCAGACCGCAGAGATTACAGCTCAACACCACAACAGTTCTTATATGTAAGAATAAACCAATCCTGCACAGGCAGACTGCAGTCCTTAATGACAAAAACACACCTAAGTCTTAGTAAAAAAGAAAAAAGTTGCACCAGGCAATTCTTAATGCTTCTTCCTTCACATAGTCACCCAACAAAGGCACGATTAGGAGCCAATGGTTTTTTTTTACCTTTAGAGGGGAAATACCACAAAACCAATTTCACAGAGGTTCTTACAGTGGTAAAGGTCAGCAGGCAGGGTGTGGGAATGTGAGATTTTTAAGAATCTGAGGTCCGTTACGGATGGATTTTGATAGTTTTAATCTTGTTGCGTCACACACTGACTGCAGATGGAGTGTGTGTCTAGGAGTCGCAGCTCCTGTCGCCATGGGCTACGGATGTCACACAGAACCTAGATGTCAGAGCAGACAGGTGGAGATGCCATCATGTGAAAGAAGCCTGCTGTTTCTCACACTCTGTCACACTGAGACAAACACGAGATGCACACACACAGACAGGCACAGGCTGTGTGACTGATTCATCCAGCAAAATGTGCTTCCTTGGGAAATGAGACTAAGGGGCTGTTTACACTACATCATTTTCAACTAAAAACGAAAAACATTTAATGAGTTTTGGCTGTTGATTTACACGACAATGGCGTTTTGGGGCCCTGAAAACGCATACATTTGAAAACGGGATTCAAAGTGGAAGTTTTTGAAAACGATACCCTTATCATCTCTGCGTAAACGACAAAAACGTGAATTTGGGAAATGGTGACGTCATGCGTATTACGAGTTTAGTCAGTAGGGGCGTAGTGTTTCTTTACAAAGTGACAACGCCAACTACTGGCCTGGGATGAATAATACAGCGTTTTTAGGTGTTTTCGTGGATCCGTGTGAACGGGGAACGATTTGACAAAAAACCCCACAAAGGAATAGTACATCGTTGTCGTGTAAACGTACCCTAAACTCTGATTATGTCTGAACGGATCAAGAGATTGATCACTTTAAGTGAAAACTATTCATAAAGTATATAGGCATATTGTTATTCTGAGTTATATAATATCCATTAAAAATGTTAAAAAGTCCAATTTATAAACTGAAGATGAATTAAATTGCTTTTTGAATGATCTTGATAGCTATTTGAAAGCTTTAGTTCTTAATTATTTATTTATGTATATATATATATATATATATATATATATATATATATATATATATATATATATATATATACTTTATTCATAATGTTTCTATTTAACTGTATAACTATTTCTATTTACTGTATATAACACCTCACTCCTTCAGTGCAGGTTGCTCTGGGTGTGAGAGGTCAGATCTTACTATAGTGTTTTTGTATGAGCGACGAGTCAGTAAGATAAACAAACCCCTCTCCTCATCTCATTATTTTAGAAAGCTCAAATCCTCCCTCATGGAGACTGACCTTAAATGGTATCTACCATCCATCCAACCACACAAGCAACCTGTATTTATAACATCGGGCACTGTGCCTGCTCCAAACCTACATTAACATTGTTGGCAGATCGCCCTGTACTCCCAAAAGAGAGGCAAGAAAATCATGGATCCCCATAGTATTAGCACTCTGTAAATACTCACTAATTGCCTGTTTTTTTTTTTTCAAATTGGTCTTCTGTAATGAACACATCTCTGTCTTAGACTGCTTGCTCGTATTAAAGATGTTCTCCTGGAGGTGACCGAGGGTGTACGCCATCCAGAGAGGACCCCAGTCTGAACTGCAGATGTTGACGCTGTGCTTGAATGCTTCTTACAGCCGGTGGATTTCGTCTGGGAGGACAAAGAAAGATTTGGAGGAGCTTGATGCATCTAAACTAGCCAGCACTCCTCTTGTTGGTTTAATTGGTTGTTTTTCCCAGCGTCCTTCCCTAGCCATTTAATAACAGTTGTGCTGCCTAATGGCGTAAGACTTACCGCTGAGATTGAAAAGCCCTCGCACAAACATAACCAGGTATGTACGTTGTTCTGCATTTAGATGAGGGGGGCAAAGAGGCATGCTGGGATACAAAGACAAAGCCATCCAGAGGAAATACCTGTGTACCGCAGGAAATCAAGTGCACACGCCTATTTGAATTAGCTTGTTAGCAAGAATGTCACCATGTATTCAGGACTGGGGATGGATGAAATAGTTTAAGGAAAAAACAGTCATTTAAATATTGGAGGAAGAATGTGTGAATACTGCAATCTCAAGTGTTTTAAATGTGTTCGTGTTGAAAAGTGAAAGTGGAAAAAAAGTGAAAGTGACATGTATGTGCCAAGTATGGTAACCCATACTCGGAATTTGTCCTCTGCATTTAACCCATCCAAGTTAGTGCACACACATTAGGAGTAGTGAGTAGTGAAGGCAAACACATTGCAAACCGTGGACACACACATCCGGAGCGGTGGGCAGCCATTTTTTGCTTTGGTGCCCTTGGAGCGATTGGCGATTGACTGCACCTCAGTCATTTCCTGTGAATGAGAATTGAGTATCAATTGAGTACCCGCAACCTTCGGGTTACCAGTCTGACTCTAACCATTTGGCCACGACTGCCCCAAATCCCCTTGTGTCAGAATTATCATTCACAAGTTCACACTTACAAATAAGTCAGATAGAATAAATGGTGCATGCGTATGGGCGTGCTGTCCGAGGAGAGGGCTCCGAGTTTGGAATTTGGCCCGAACCCAGAGAACTCCGCCCGTATTTCTGGCTGTGGTAGGGCACCTGGCGCTCAACAAACCAAGAGTGACGGGTCGAGGTGGTGGAGGGATGCTGAAAACTGTCGAGGAATGTCGATGAGTCGACTCTGTAGGATAGACTTGGTAATTGCTGATGACGAGTTGATTGCATAGATTATTTGAACGTGCTCCTCCTGGACTTTGTTAATGAAACATCATTAAATATAGCTCAGATTTCAAATCTTTGGACTTATAAATGACACATTTTTATGGTAACGCTTATTAGGCAAAAATGTTTACATGTGTTTTATTATCATATGGGTTGTTAATGACAGATAATAATGATAATATAGTCGTAAATTCATGTATGTGTACTCTAAAATGTTGAGGAACAAAGAAAGCACACTAGGCAGTACAAAACATTCTTGTAGAGTTCACTAGTTAACAACCTTTAGCCATTTACATTGTTTTTACATATTAGGGCAAATGGGAGTGAATTTGTAATTATGATGTTGATGAAGATGTGAACAGTTTTTACAACTCATAACTGGGTGATTCTTCCACTAAGCACTTTTGGACATGTGGACTTTTAGAAAATTCTTCAAACTAATTTGTCCGAGGTTTTGTCCAAATTGTCTAATAATGCAATAAAGTGGTGCAGGTATGACGTCAGAACCCGGAAGTCTAATTCGCCGCTGGTTCCTTTGAGATTTTCTAAGTTTTTTGTTGTTTTTTTTATGTGTAAAATAAAGCCTATGGTAAACATAACTTGACGATACTTTGCCGTTTTGCTCTACAATGTAAAATACACACATGTTGATGAAATTGTTGGTGGTGAGAATGACATTTTAAACATTTACTATGGGAAAATGTACAGTATTTACACAATAGATATATAAATGAGTTACATTTATTTGACTATTTGTTTAACTTTTCATAGTGTTAAACATGGTAAATGATATGATTTTTTTATAATATATGCCATCCTTGTACCATCCTTCAGTCACAAGATACAGTTCTACAGTAGGTTAATATTCATTCGTTATGGGTTCTGTGCAGTGGTGTATACATTAGCTATTTTTTTTTATCATCTCCCCTCTCTCCGGTCACTTTATATAGACCTTTCAATTCTGTATAAAGTGAAAAGAATTGATGTATCCCCTTGTGACACAATTTAATTTTCTCCCAAGATTGTATAAAGAAAAATTAGCCCAAATCAGAAACCTAATGTTTCCCAAAGGCTACAAATGTATAGATTTGTTCCCAGTGTTCGCACCTCCGGTGGAGAGAGGAGACAGCCTGTGATTAAAGACATTCTCTCTGAGACCTGCCGTGTCAGATTCATCTGAAAAACACCTCTCGCGACTCCATGAGCGTTGCGAGACCCCTGGGCTGCATTGCAGATCTGAGGGGAGGGCCAGACGAGAACAGAAACCTATTTATTATATTGAGTGGCCTTCTCGAAACCAGCCGTCCTCTCCATCTCGCTTGGATCCTGCCATTGTGATGGAACCGCCTGCTTTGATCCCTGTAGTAGAAAGCAGGTGTGCTGATGAGACAGACGGGAGACGATGTTGTTGTTCTAATGTAACTCTGTTGTTGGCCGCGTCTTTCTGCCTTTTCTTTTCTGTTTTTGATGGGCAGCCCTTCAGTACATGTAAAACAGCCTTCGGACAAAGATGTGCACTGTTCTATTTACCAGGGAGCCTCTGTGTTTTTGATGAGCTCTGACAGAGTTCTGGTTGCTGTCCAGGGAGCGTTTGCGGTAGGGCTTTGAGTTGCGTGTCTTTTGGTGTGGCTGGCATTTTTTGGGGCTGACAGTAACAGCCTTGTGCTTTTGTGTCAGCATGCTTTACCGTCAGATACAACTGATCATAATGCTTGTTTAGTGCCCTTTCTGTCCCGGCAGACAAAGCCAGTGTGACCAATGCATGTATCCATGAACTGGGCTTTTATACTACTGTTAAAAAGCTTGGTGTCTCTTATAGAGGGTGTTCAGAGTAAGTATGTTCTTCAGAGTATACGTATATATTGGAGTGCCAAAATACATACGACATGCAGTCATCATGTTTTCAGGGCATTTCACGTTTGATTTTGATGGGACATAAAGTGGTGATATCTACAGTAGGTGGGTGAGTTGTTTACTTACTTTTTAATTAGTCTTCTAGATTAAAGATTCAAGATTACTTTATTTGTCCCTATAGGGAAATTTGTCTTGGACACAAAAGCTGCCACATAAAATACATACAATTATAGTGCAGTAACAGACACGAAAAACAAAAAAAGTGCAGACACAAGTGCATTTAGTACCTACAACACAGCCCCTCATTTCACACCCACCCCATGTCCCGAATTTAGGAGATTCGCCGGCAAAGGGACGAAAGAGTTTTTAAACCTTTTCAGTTATCTTTTCCTGTATTTAATTGGAATCCTATAGTCTACCTGATGGGAGCAGTTCGTACTCTGAGTACTGGACATGGCAAATATAATTTTCCTAGCCTGTTTTAACTATGGTTTTCTCAAAGAACATTTGGAGGGAGGGATGCTTCCTCACCCCATCACTTTCATTGCTGTGTGAACCAGTCTATTTGTGATTTTTAACTTAACTGATATGTTACCAAACCAAGCTATGATTCCGTAACGTAATACAGTCTCTATCCCAGCATGATAAAATAACATCAATACCCTCTGTCCAACCCCAAAAACCCTGAGTCTTCGCAAGAAGTTGAGTCGCTGTTGGATCCTATGCATACAGAACTCACATGGACATTCCAAGGCAAATTACAGTCAATATGTACACCCTCGAATTTGTTAGAATGAACCTGTGTAATACAAATGTTATGGGTAATGGAGTATGGTCCCCCAGATGTTCTGGATCAAAAATAATTTCTTCTGTTTTCTTAGTATTTACAATGAGATGATGGTCCTCACACCATTGTACAAACTTTTTAACCTCCAAACGATAGCCAGAAATGTCAGTGTCTGTATCCCAAGATGGCAGTGTCATTCGAAAACTTGACAATAAAAGTGCTGGGATGACTGCTTGTACAATCGTTTGTGTATTATGTAAACAGAATAGGAAAACTCACACATCCTCGCGGAACACCTGTTGATGACTTTACACTCAGATAATGTCTGGTTCACTCGGACCTGCTGGGTGATGTTGGTCAAAAATCAGTGATACCACCTGAGTTACATTGTTTTTGTTTTAGTTCAATTTTGCCGTTGTAAAAGCAAATGCACATAATCCCAGCTGAATCAACCTGACCTAGAGATATTAAGACATGAAAAATACAGAGGTTTGAAATTAATTAACGTATTTATTTAGAGAGTTGATGATCTGGTACACAGCATTTTTGAGGGAATTTGCTCCATCTGCATCAGTGCTGTTACATAATGCCCACAAAACTCTGCCTGTGATTTCTCCATTAAAAGTTCTAAAAAGTTCAAAAACAACTTCACCATTTACTTTGAGCATGATGTGTTGTGTGTGCAGATGGCCAAACTGGCAGGAAATGCAGAGAAGTGATTCACACCATTGAATAACAGGTCTGCAGTACAGTTGGTGTGATGTCAGTGCAGCACGGTGCTTTTGAGTTACTGAGCTCTGCAGAATATCTGTTCACCAGTTCAGCACAGATGGCTGCTCTGACTTTACATGTTCAACATGGGGTATCATAATGGGATATGTATATGTGAGCATGTTTTTTTTTTTTCATTTAGTACTTTACCCCCCCCGCCCCCCCCCCCCCCCCCCGTCCTCTTATAGGGTTAATTCACCCAAAAATGTATACTCGCCTTCATATCGTTCCAAACCCGTGAGACTTTCGTTCATCTTCGTAACACAAATTAATATATTTTTTAATTAAATCTAAATTATTTCTGTCCCTGGCAAATGGTAAATATTCTGTTTCTGGCAGTTACGCAACTACTACTTTGACTCTTCAAAAAGTTCATAGAGAGTTCGTAAAACTAAAAAACTTGCGGTTTAATCCACATTTTCTGAAGAGACATGATTGCTTTATATGATGAACATATTGAAATTAGGCTTTTATTCACATATAAACATTCATCAACTCACACATAATTTGTGGTAAACGGAAGATCAAGCATGTTTGCTTGACGTGCAAGAACCAATGAGGTTCATTCTGGTGTTACACAGCACGTTTGAGCTTCCGCAAGAACCAATGAGGTTCATTCTCGTGTTACACAGCACGTTAGAGCTTCCACAAGAACCAATGAGGTTCATTCTCGTGTTACACAGCACGTTTGAGCTTCGCAAGAACCAATGAGGTTCATTCTCGTGTTACACAGCACGTTTGAGCTTCGCAAGAACCAATGAGGTTCATTCTCGTGTTACACAGCACGTTAGAGCTTCCACAAGAACCAATGAGGTTCATTCTCGTGTTACACAGCACGTTTGAGCTTCGCAAGAACCAATGAGGTTCATTCTCGTGTTACACAGCACGTTTGAGCTTCCGCAAGAACCAATGAGGTTCATTCTCGTGTTACACAGCACGTTAGAGCTTCCACAAGAACCAATGAGGTTCATTCTCGTGTTACACAGCACGTTTGAGCTTCCGCAAGATCCAATGAGGTTCATTCTCGTGTTACACAGCACGTTAGAGCTTCCGCAAGAACCAATGAGGTTCATTCTCGTGTTACACAGCACGTTTGAGCTTCGCAAGAACCAATGAGGTTCATTCTCGTGTTACACAGCACGTTTGAGCTTCCGCAAGAACCAATGAGGTTCATTCTCGTGTTACACAGCGCGTTTGAGCTTCCGCAAGAACCAATGAGGTTCATTCTCGTGTTACACAGCACGTTTGAGCTTCGCAAGAACCAATGAGGTTCATTCTCGTGTTACACAGCACGTTTGAGCTTCCGCAAGAACCAATGAGGTTCATTCTCGTGTTACACAGCACGTTTGAGCTTCCGCAAGAACCAATGAGGTTCATTCTCGTGTTACACAGCACGTTAGAGCTTCCGCAAGAACCAATGAGGTTCATTCTCGTGTTACACAGCACGTTTGAGCTTCCGCAAGAACCAATGAGGTTCATTCTCGTGTTACACAGCACGTTTGAGCTTCCGCAAGAACCAATGAGGTTCATTCTCGTGTTACACAGCACGTTTGAGCTTCCGCAAGAACCAATGAGGTTCATTCTGGTGTTACACAGCACGTTTGAGCTTCGCAAGATCCAATGAGGTTCATTCTCGTGTTACACAGCACATTTGAGCTTCCGCAAGAACCAATGAGGTTCATTCTGGTGTTACACAGCACGTTTGAGCTTCGCAAGATCCAATGAGGTTCATTCTCGTGTTACACAGCACGTTTGAGCTTCCGCAAGAACCAATGAGGTTCATTCTGGTGTTACACAGCACGTTTGAGCTTCGCAAGATCCAATGAGGTTCATTCTCGTGTTACACAGCACATTTGAGCTTCCGCAAGATCCAATGAGGTTCATTCTGGTGTTACACAGCACGTTTGAGCTTCGCAAGATCCAATGAGGTTCATTCTCGTGTTACACAGCACATTTGAGCTTCCGCAAGAACCAATGAGGTTCATTCTGGTGTTACACAGCACGTTTGAGCTTCGCAAGATCCAATGAGGTTCATTCTCGTGTTACACAGCACGTTTGAGCTTCCGCAAGAACCAATGAGGTTCATTCTGGTGTTACACAGCACGTTTGAGCTTCGCAAGATCCAATGAGGTTCATTCTCGTGTTACACAGCACGTTTGAGCTTCCGCAAGAACCAATGAGGTTCATTCTGGTGTTACACAGCACGTTTGAGCTTCGCAAGAACCAATGAGGTTCATTCTCGTGTTACACAGCACGTTTGAGCTTCGCAAGAACCAATGAGGTTCATTCTCGTGTTACACAGCACATTTGAGCTTCGCAAGAACCAATGAGGTTCATTCTCGTGTTACACAGCACGTTTGAGCTTCCGCAAGAACCAATGAGGTTCATTCTGGTGTTACACAGCACGTTTGAGCTTCACAAGAACCAATGAGGTTCATTCTCGTGTTACACAGCACATTTGAGCTTCGCAAGAACCAATGAGGTTCATTCTCGTGTTACACAGCACGTTTGAGCTTCCGCAAGAACCAATGAGGTTCATTCTGGTGTTACACAGCACGTTTGAGCTTCACAAGAACCAATGAGGTTCATTCTCGTGTTACACAGCACGTTTGAGCTTCCGCAAGAACCAATGAGGTTCATTCTCGTGTTACACAGCACATTTGAGCTTCGCAAGAACCAATGAGGTTCATTCTCGTGTTACACAGCACGTTTGAGCTTCACAAGAGCCAATGAGGTTCATTCTCGTGTTACACAGCACGTTTGAGCTTCCGCAAGAACCAATGAGGTTCATTCTCGTGTTACACAGCACGTTTGAGCTTCACAAGAACCAATGAGGTTCATTCTCGTGTTACACAGCACGTTTGAGCTTCCGCAAGAACCAATGAGGTTCATTCTCGTGTTACACAGCACATTTGAGCTTCGCAAGAACCAATGAGGTTCATTCTCGTGTTACACAGCACGTTTGAGCTTCACAAGAACCAATGAGGTTCATTCTCGTGTTACACAGCACGTTTGAGCTTCCGCAAGAACCAATGAGGTTCATTCTCGTGTTACACAGCACGTTTGAGCTTCCGCAAGAACCAATGAGGTTCATTCTCGTGTTACACAGCACGTTTGAGCTTCACAAGAACCAATGAGGTTCATTCTCGTGTTACACAGCACGTTTGAGCTTCACAAGAACCAATGAGGTTCATTCTCGTGTTACACAGCGCGTTAGAGCTTCAGCAAGATCCAATGAGGTTCATTCTCGTGTTACACAGCACGTTAGAACTTCAGCAAGAATCAATGAGGTTCATTCTCGTGTTATACAGCACGTTTGAGCTTCAGCAAGAACCAATGAGGTTCATTCTCGTGTTACACAGCACGTTAGAGCTTCAGCAAGATCCAATGAGGTTCATTCTCGTGTTACACAGCACGTTAGAACTTCAGCAAGAATCAATGAGGTTCATTCTCGTGTTATACAGCACGTTTGAGCTTCCGCAAGAACCAATGAGGTTCATTCTCGTGTTACACAGCACGTTTGAGCTTCCGCAAGAACCAATGAGGTTCATTCTCGTGTTACACAGCACGTTTGAGCTTCAGCAAGAACCAATGAGGTTCATTCTCGTGTTACACAGCACGTTAGAGCTTCAGCAAGATCCAATGAGGTTCATTCTCGTGTTACACAGCACGTTAGAACTTCAGCAAGAATCAATGAGGTTCATTCTCGTGTTATACAGCACGTTTGAGCTTCCGCAAGAACCAATGAGGTTCATTCTCGTGTTACACAGCACGTTTGAGCTTCCGCAAGAACTAATGAGGTTCACCGTCCTGTGTTACTCAGCACGTTTGAGCTTCCACAAAAACTAAGGTTTGTTCTCGTGCGTCAAGCAGGTTCAGTTGAGCTTCTGTTTATTTTCGCTGATCAATGTGGGTGAGGGTGAGTGATTAATGACAGAATTAAAATTTTTGGGTGAACCATCCTTAATCCATCTTTAATGCATCGTGTTTCCTTCTTGAGTATCAGTGAATGTTTTTAGCTTTTGTAAATTTGTGTATGAGTCCTCAGTGTGAGAAGATGGATCTCAAAACCATACAGTCACACCTGTAAAGGGTTCAAATATGCAAAAAGTGCTGGAAAATTATGGACTCATGAACAACTATCACAAAACATCCAGGTTCTGGATCATCCAGGTAATGACGCACAATAATCAAGGGTATGCAAACTTATGAACGGGGTTCTTTTTATAAATTCAGCTTTTATTTTGCTTTTATTACTATATGTAAATATGTTATGTGAAATAGCTTATTGATAATTTTTATGATCCCTTTAAAATGATCCCAAGGGGTATGTCTATTTTTTATGTGAGTGACCCTTCTTTTTTTGTCCCTGTATGTCTCTTTGATCAAATTGCTCATCTAAGAACTTCACTACTTGCCAAAGCAAATGTAAATGAATACAGTGTCAGTGTGTTTTAAAGTAGAACAGTCTCCTTGCATTTACTTGGGCAGATGTTAACACTTTTTTGCATTCAGATCTGGATGGTTTCACGTTGACTTATTTTTCCCACATCATCTAGTTCAAGTCCATGTTTATTTTTTGGATCCTGTTGAAAGCACGAGAGGTCATTTGTCCGTCTTTACAACCTTTTTTTATTTTCAGAATGTAGAAAACAATATGTGAATAATGAAGTGGCATGTAACTAAAATAGGGTGAGTGTGGATCCACTTCTCTATTGTGTAGTGCAGATACGTGTAGCAAGATGCCAGACCTCAGACATGCTATATGCACACAAATACACACTTTAACATGTCGTCAGTGAGATTGCAACCAAGCAGTCGTTCAGTCACACCTTTTGAAACCCATCTCACGCTCCCCACATGAAAGACTCTGCAATGGCGCCACATGAAGAGCCGCCAGTCTTCCCAGCAGCTCCGCACATATATTAGCCATTAATTAGTTGGGCATGTGCCAGAAATATGTTTTCTACGAGGGCAACATCAATGGTTGTTTTTGCCTGTCAACCATTTCATTTCTTTCTTGTTTGCATGAAGCTGTTTTTCAGTGTATTTAAAATGATTTGCAAGCTCTTCATTGGGAATGAGGTGATGTTTGCGATCGATTGGGTCAAAGTTGGGGTTGATATGCTTGTGTGTATGAATATTATAATGCAGTCTCAATGATTTCACTAGATTGTGCTTCTTAACCCTCTTTTGCTCTAATTTTTGACAGAATTTTTTATTAATTTATTATTCTTTTTTTTTCTTTTTAATTCATGGGAATGGAATGAAACTTGGTAAAGGTTATGGCACTTGCTATGTGAACACAAAAAAATAAAGACATGATTTGAAAAGGTTAAATGGTCCTGGGAAAAAAGTCACACTTGTACTACTTACGGTCAAAAATAATCACATCTAGTGGAAACATTTGGTACTGTGCCCAAACAAAATCTTACTAAAAGATCTTTTTTGGGATATCAAGCTCAAATTGTGAACGATATTTGATAGTTACAACATGATTTTCAGCAAATAAAAGATTTTCAATAAATAATTTAAATTGCGGCCATGTATGCAAAGGTATAATGTACTATAATGCATTATATCTTTTCATGAATAATTGTAAACAAAGTAAAAATGTATTAGAGTATTTGCAGATTCATTGTTATTGATTGAATTCAAATTCCTGCCTAAATAAATAGGGTTCCCTTCAGGTCAATTAGAGTTGATTTTGAAAGAAAGTCAGAGAGGAATAACATGAAGGTGAATAAAGTATTTTTGGGTGAACTTATAGTGTTGGTCCATGAAACTAATTCATTTAAACATTTAGCACAATCGATTTGGTTCATTTTTGGATGCGTTTTCTCAGTGTTAACAATTCATTCTGTTGTGAAATGTCCCTTAAATCACACACTGTTGTTTTCCCCATGTCAACAACGCTCACGCTGTCTATTTACGACTGTGTTCTGTTTGCTTTTCTCCTTCCGCTCATCCCTCGTCTATCCCGCAGAGTTCCAATCTAAAAACCTGTCAGAATTGCCTGCTACCATCCTCTCTCTCTCTCTCTCTCTCTCTCTCTCTCTCTCTCTCTCTTCGGGTTGCCGTGACTAGTTACGGACGAGAGATGGACTCGGCCCAGTTTCGGTTCTGCAGCGTATCGTCCCTACGGCAATCAGACCATCAGTCAGCAGCAGCCAAACAAACACACACACTCAATAAAGCCCTTGTGCTTCTCCATGAGGGGATTGATAGTGAACATCTGGGATCTGGTCGAAATCAGAACAACTTATTCAAGTCTGGTCTCACCAAATCATGAGTTAATTTAGATTTGCATAAACGGTTTTTGGCAGGCCGCATCATTACTTTCTATATAGGAGGAAAAAGAGACAAATAGTCAAATTACCAAGAGAACTAATGATGAGAGGAGAATATTATCATTATGTCCTCACTCTTTTTTTTCATGTTTTCACACAGGTGACCTGCAACTGTTTCAGCATCAGTGATGGAGAGCTGCAGGATTTGGGGGTGGGGCTTTACCCCAGGTGAGTGACATGAGGGACATCCCAGCATGCTTTGCACTGAACAAAGAACAATTGTGGACATTATTAGTGCTATAATTGCTAAGAAAAGCATCACGGTTAATCCAAACTTAGCGTTTGTGATGAAAAAAGAATCCATCAAAAAAAGTATTCCATAATATAAAAAATATTAATATATAATATATATAATATATAATTAATATAAAACTTTTTTTCTTTCTTTTTTTTTTTACATCATATTAAACATTTAATTGCACTTAACATGAATTAAAAGTGTTGCATAATATTGTTGATCATTAAAATATATAAAATATTAATAAATTTAAAAATATGATGATATTACCCCAGGTGAGTGACATGAGTGACATCCCAGCATGTTTTGCACTGAACATAGAACAATTGTGGAAATAGTAGTGTCCCTTTTATTATTAATAATAAATAATAGTAATAATAATAATACATTTTATTTCTAAATGCGCTTTTCTTAAACCCAAAGCGCTACAGTAAAAGACACAAAAACAGCAAAGCAATACAACAATTAAAAAACAGTCTTAAATAAGTGTGTCTTAATCAACTTTTTTTAAATGTTCCAACGTTGGTGGATTTCTGAGGCTAAGAGGAACCACATTCCATATCTTCGGGGCTTTATATAAAAAGGCTCGTTCCCCCATAGTCTTGAGCTTACATGAAGGTTGATGTAGCAAAAGAGAATTGACAGAACGGAGAGAACGTGATGGAGTATAGGGGCTAATGAGTTCACAAAGATACTCTGGAGCAGTCCCATGTAGTGTCTTGTAAGTTAAAATAAGAATTTTAAAATCAATTCTCGCATTTATAGGAAGCCAGTGCAACTGTGAAAGCACCGGTGTGATGTGTTCACGAGGAGAAGTAAGAGTGAGGACGCGGGCGGCAGAATTTTGAATATACTGTAGCCTTCTGAGAGATTTAGCTGGAAGACCAGAGAACAAAGCATTACAATAATCTAACCTGGTTGTAATAAAGGCATGTATAAGCCTTTCTGTGTCTGCAAAAGAGAGAAAAGGTCTAAGTCGAGCAACATTTCTCAGATGGTAAAAAGCAGTTTTTGAGATGTTTTTTATATGTTAGCTGTGGATCAAAAATGACTGCAAGATTCCGCACCTGTGAAGTGGGAAGTACCATGCTGGAATCAACAATTAAACTAATCTGCTCTGCCTTACGAGTAGCCGCCACTGTACCAATCTGCATCAATTCAGTTTTTGAGCCATTCAGCTTCAGGAAGTTATTCTGCATCCACACACTGATCTCTGTTAGACAACTACGTAAGGCTATTAATGAGCAGTGAACATCAGGACTAGTGGTAATGTAAATCTGTGTATCATCAGCGTAGCAATGATATCCAAGACCGGATTTCTTGATGATCTGCCCAAGTGGAAGCATGTAGATGTTAAATAAAATTGGACCCAACACTGAGCCCTGGGGAACTCCCTGTCGAACAGGCACGGTATCAGATTTGTAATTCCCCAAACTTACAAACTGGGCACGGTTTGTTAAATAAGACCGAAACCAACTGAATACTCCACCAGAAAGAGCCAGCCAATTTTCCTGACGATCTAGCAGAATAGAGTGACAAATAGTATTGAATGCAGCACTAAGGTCTAATAAGACCAAAATACTGCATGCACCAGAATCTGCAGCAATAAGAAGATCATTTACAACCCTCACTAGAGCTGTCTCAGTACTATGCCCTTTTCTGAACCCAGATTGAAAAGGTTCAAAAAGACTGTTCAGTGCTAGGTGGCGATTTAACTGAATAGCCACAACACGCTCCAGAACTTTAGCCAAGAATGGTAGGTTTGATATAGGCCTGTAATTGGACGAATCAGAAACATCACAACCAGGCTTCTTAAGTACTGGTCTAATGGCAGCAATTTTTAAATCTGGAGGAATAATTCCAGAACTCAATGATAAATTTACAATTGATGTCATGTGAGGGCAGATTGATGCAAGGCAGTTCATAATAACCGAGCAGGGAACCGGATCTAAAATACTGATGGTTGAGTTCATGGACTTAACTGTACTTATTATACAATCAACTCCAACCAAGTCGAAGTTCGAAAAAGTTGTGTTCGGAGGATTTAAAGGCTGAGTATCAACTAGCTCAACAGGAGAGATAGTGATTAAAGAGCTGTATATGCCCTCAATCTTTGGAGAGAAATAATGAAGAAACTTATTACACTGGTCGACAGAGCAATGAACAATGGCCTTAGTTGGTTTAAGAAGATTTTCAACAGTCTCAAATAAAGATTTAGAATTACTCGCAGCATTATCAATGATGCTTGAATAATAGTTCTGACGTGCAGTATTCAGAGCAGAATGGTAAGCAGACTGTTGTTGAGTGTAAAGAAGCCTATGTACGTCAGGTTAGATTTTTTGTTGCCGCTCTAATTGCCTTCCAACAGCTTTCATTAGACGTAACTCCGGAGTATACCATGGACAGGGTTTCCTAAATGTAACAGCCCATTCCGGCACAGGTGCAAACTCATCCAGAAGTGCAGATAGCATGGAGTTATAGTGCTCTATGGAGTTAGTAATAGGAAGCTCAGAAAGAGAAGTAGAAAAGAAAGTGAAGTCCATGTGCTTGATGTTAGGGAATTTAATAATGCGTCTAGAAATGGATCGTGATGACATGACAGTTATGTCAAAATTAATACATCTGTGATCACTTATACTCATCATATCAATACTATCCAGGGATTGAATACCAACACCAGCAAAGCAAACCACATCCAATGTATGGCCCAACCTATAGGTCGGAAAAGTGACATGCTGTGTAAAATCAAAATCATCCAAAATGTCCAGAAAGGTAACAGTATTAACACAACTAGGATTATCAATATGAAAATTGACATCACTAACACCATAGCAGGACAGAGTGGACTAAGAAGTGTCAACAACTCAGTAAACTCAGAAAAAAATACAGGATTTGGTTTTGGTGGACGATAAATAAGCAGCACACGAACAGGTGAAACACCATAGATTTTAAAAGCCAGACATTCAAATGATGAAACACAAGGAGCATCAATAACATTAACTGATACATTAGGTCCAAATATTACAGCCACACCACCACCTTTACCAGAAGCTCGAGGCACGTCGATGTATTTGTATCCAGATGGGGCACACATATTCAGATTTAAATAGTCATTGTCTTTGTGCCATGTTTCACTGAGACACAGAATGTCTATATTTTTACCGAGAATAGTGTTAGTGATAATTGCCGTTTTATTGTTTATTGACCTCGTATTATTCATACTTGGGGTTAGTGATGAAAAAATCCATAAAATAAGTATTAATTATTGCATAATATTAAAAATAAAAACTTTTTTTACATCAAATTAAACATTTAATTGCACTTAAAATGAATGAAAAGTATTGCATACAATTATTAATAATTAAAATGTATAAAATATGATTATGTTTAAAATATGGTGATATCACCCTAGATGACTGACATAAGGGACATCCCAGCATGCTTTGCACTGAACATACAACAATTGTGGACATTATTATTACTGCTTGCCAAGAAAAGCATAACCGTTCATATTGATCATATGTAGGGTTAGTGATTTAAAAAAAAAAATCCATCAAAAAAGTATGGATTATTGCATAATATTAAAAATATTAACTTTTTTTATTATATTTAAAATACGTTGATATTCCCCCAGATGAGTGACATAAGAGACATCCCAGCATGTGGAGATTATTAGTGGTAATTGCTAAGAAAAGCATCATTACTAATATTGATCAAACTTATGGTTAGTGTTGAATAAACCTTCATACAATTATTAATTATTAAGTGTTCTTTGACATTGCTAATTATTACATCAAATGAAAAGTTATTAAATAAAATGTCAAATTAAATCACATAAAAAAAATTAGGGCATCATTTCCACTACAAGAAAACATTTTTTTCTTCATGAATAAAGTTTTTTTTTCAAAAGCTTGTGTCCTTGTTTATTAAGGAGACATAAAAATCATGCTTGAGATGAAATATAGAACGTGAACTTCCATACTTGAAGTTTTACTTTGTCTTAGTTTTACCCACAATGCTCTTGTGTCTCTGTCAGTTTAGGCCACTGTTCTTATTTTCATGCCCGCCAGATTTGTGTGACAGAAAACATGTTTGTATTATTAGCTCTGCAGTCATAAAGAGGGATTCTGACATGAGTTAGGATTACATGCTACGATTTGCTTTCTGCTGCTGAACATGCCTCAGGGAAGCTCCCGTTCACACAGGGCTGAACCAAAAGCAGCACAAGAAACGAGAATAATTACACATAAACAGACATTCGGCTTTCAATGTGACTGTAAATTACAACTTGCCGAGACGCATTGTGAGCTCTGAAATAGAGGGGATTTCCTCTGCAAATTGCTTTGTGCGTGTATGTAAGACTTGGAGTGAATCCTTTGGGCTGAAAAGCATCTCCTAAGAACCACTGAAATGCTAAAAAACACATTTTAAAGCTTCCGAATGGAGAGTGACTTGTTTAGTATTGTTATTTTAAAAATGTGTGATGCTAAAGTGTATGCAATGCATGTAAAATCACCATAAATTTCACATTAGCTGTAGTACAACATACTTTATATTTAGCCTTCTGGTTGCTCCAGGAGTGTTCGATAGGTCTGTCTTACAAAAAAATGACAGGAACATTCTCTGTGCTATCTTCTTCCTCCTCTCTCTCTCTTCTTTCTCTCTGTTTTCTGTTTGTAGAGGGGGATAGCAATTAAAATGTGACAGGCCAGTGTCAGTGCACCAGTGCCGTCACGCTCTGCCTTCTCCCTTTGAGGCGGCGACAGGGCCGAGACCTAGAGATGAACTGCTCTTAAATTACACTTTTATCAGTGCTGACGTCTTTCATAATTAATCTTCATGCCCACAATTGTCACCAAGTGGCTTTTTTTTCACCTAACAGATGAGCTCTTGATGGGGTCATGATTGTATGGTGGAATTTCCCATTTCTAAAGGCCGATTAAAATACAGCTCAATTGTGTTTCTTCAAGACGACATGGAATGACGCTGAAAAAGCATTTACTTTCCGTAATGTGGCGTATTTCAGATGAAATAGAATATTCGCAAGGACACAATGTAGAGCATGGCTTGATTTTATCCACTGGGAATTGATTGGTTCATTAAATTATATTATTAGTGGTACTTTTTTTTCTAAATCCATAACCCTAGTAAGCTTTTTTTTTTTGTATTAAACTTTGGCTTTTTATTTATATTGGGTGTGTTTGCTTTTTATTATGATAGGATAGTATGTAGACAGGAAACGAGAGGGGGACGGGATCGGGGAGCTGGGACTCAAACTCGGGTCGCCTGAAACGCAACGGCACTATATGTCGGTGCTGCCCACGAGGCACCAACAACCTTGGCTTTTTATGCTATAGATATGAATGATGCATCAAGTTGTGTGGTGATAAAATGAAAGATTGTTCCTCTATTTTCAATTGTTTTACTTGGTTAGATTTTTGTGAATTTTTTGGATAAACATTCAACGCAGATTTATTTTTACAGCCTTCTTCACACAACGTGTGTGTGTGTGGTATTAAGATGTGTTTTGGTCTATCAGACAACAAGTAGACGAGGGAGACGCATTCCCGTTTACACCTGTTGTTTTAATCCGTGTCTCTTGTCCACTTTTGACCACTTCTGTCCTGATTTATTTGAGGGGAGGGTCTATATGCGGGTAAACGTATGGGCTTTTTCTTTTTTCTTTCGATCTAATGGACGAAATAAACTCATGCAATTTGCATATGAATGAGAAAGTAGACGACTGAAAACATCAGGAGAGCAGCCGCAAGACCACGCTGTTAGTGTTAGGAATCAGGATTGGTGAGAGAACATTGTGCTTGGTACATTTGTCATCTTCAAACCAATCTTGGGTCTTCAGCCAACAAACTTTAAATCCGATCTTTTGTGGCTGTTCTTTTTTTACAGTCTATGGTTCGAATCATTCGACCACATGAACGTTTACACTATACGAAAGCGATCCGTTCGAATACGTGTTCAACTACCTCAGGAAGCGGTCAAAAGTTGACAAACTCATTAAAACGTTTTAGAACCCGTTTAGCGTCATCCACGTGTGATCCGATCGACCAAAACACATCTTAATAGCAGTTGTAAACAGGGCCTGTGTGTATATAAAAGATTGTAGTTGTAGAGGACTGGCTATATTTAGGTAGCACTGATGTACCAATATTTATTTTCTCTACTTGGTTGAACAATGAACAGCATTGCATCCATTTATAAGCCATAACAGGGTGTTTTATCCCTGTCTATTTTTATACATGAAATGTGACATGCGCTGTCATTTTCTCTGCTTCCTAATGCGAGAGCATATTGTGGCGTGTTTAAGTCCTCAGCCGTGGCGTCTCCAGTGTAACACTGGTTCTCTGGCTGGATGTGAACCAGCGGTTTTCTGCTAATCCCTGTGGTTGTGTCTGGAGCTCGCGGGAGGATTTGTGCTGTCAGACGTCCTCCCTTGGCCAGGACTCCATGCTGACACTCGCGGCCCCGTTTGGGCACTGTTATCAGGGGAAGAGAGTGTATCCGTAGTGCCCAAATTAAGATCCAGTAAACCTGTGGCCGGCAGTCTGTTATGCTGTGGCCTGACAAAACCCAGCAGCAGATATCCATAAGGATTTACAGGCGCTGTCATCCGTGAACAAGGAAAGTTTGTGACGATTTGTTTCCCACCTTAACACACCATTCAGGCCTTGGAAATAGTGAGGGATAATTGGGTGTTTCTTCCGCTACGGGCACTTTTATGTCCCAGGAGTTTATTATAAAACAATAGAAACGGTTAAAACTAACTAGATATTTATTTGTATTCTATTTGCTAAATGAAGGGCACAATAAAAACAATGCATTGTAGATTTTATTGTGTTACTTTTTACTGATTTTCAATCTTAACCTTTTAAAATATTTACAAATATTTATTTTATTATTTGTATGATGCATTCACAATTCATCATAAACAAATAATAAAGTAATAATAAAACAGAGCAATCCCAAGATGGTCCTCGCACCATTGGTGCTCGGGCCCTAAATATTTGTAAATAATAATAAAAATATGCAGTACATTTAAAAAAAAACTGTCTAAAAAGCTTTCTGTATTTATTGTATGAAATTAAAATTTAAAAAAAAAATTGCAAAATCATTAAAAGGTATTCTGTTCTTGAGATATGAGACATTTAATGTGTGAGGAAAACTTCAAGGTAAAAAATGTGTATGTAATTTTATTGTGCAATATTTCCAACAACCTGTAATTTTGTCAAATTATGCAAAAAGTTAGAACATTTATTTATTTAAGTATAAATTTATATATTTATTTACAATTTTCAATTTAGGATACATAAAATGCTTAGCGAGATAAGGGTCTCAGCCATTTTATTCCAAAAAATGCTTAAAATGTCATTTCCACCACCATATTTTCCATAGCAAAATGTTATTAAACACAATATATTATTTGAATTGTGATTGTAATGACACTGTGGTGTAAAATACATTTTAGAAAAATGTAAATAAATAGCAAAGCGTATAAACACTGTTAGTAGACATATGAAACTAGTTTGAGTTTGTTTTAAGAGAGTTTATAAAAGTCCACACGCAGGGCCAAAAGTAGTTAGCTCTAAGTGGGTGTTGTTGACATCATATCCTTGTATCAGTTGCGTCAGCCTCCGCTGTTCTGAAAATGCAGTAAATTGAGCTGTATTCAGGTGTGAGGGTGTTCCAGGAACAGCGTTCTGTTCTGCTCCGCCATGGTTAATGGCTACCTTTAGCACTGTTATTTGGAAACATTCATAAATGACCGCAGCGGATTGCTATTCGCCTTGTCTGTTGATGTTTCGGGCTGCTTAGCAATACCCAGGTATTATGTTTTGTTCACAGCAGAGGGAAGAAGATGAGAGGAAATCATCCCATTGTCCTCCATATTCTTTCATTACCCAGCTCTGTTCGCCATTATTTCGTTTTTTCACCCGTCTTCTGTTTACTGAGCACGGTGCTTAGGGCTACAAGCACAGACTTGCTTTAATGAGATATATTTTCTTTCTTCATTACTTAGAAACCACATGTAAAGATTGAGTTTAGGCCCCTGTGTATGTAAGTGAGGAGCGTCGGGCTCTTGGGGGCTGTTTATGGGTGAATAATCAAAAGCACAGATTAAAGGAGGATCATAAAAGAGAGTTTCACTCAGGTTAAATGGTCTGCTTTGAGCTTAATGTGTGTGTGTGGGTGTGTGTGTGTGTGTGTGCAGACAACGGCTTAGCTAACAGCTATTTTCTGACAGCATTGATAAGCTCAAATTTGGTCACATTTATTTATTTATTTTTTATATGGCTTAAAGGAGGCATATCTTGGAAATAAGATTTTCTTTGCTCTTTTAAAATAAAAGAGTTCTATCTGCTTTGTAAGCAAATGCTCCACCCAGAGCATTTATGGGAACTAAGCTGCAACAGTTGGTAAATAGGAAATTAGAAATCACAAACATAAGCACATTAACATATGACCACTCTATATATTTATAATATAGGGCTGTCAATAGATAAAAAAATTTAAGCACGATTAATTGCGCCGTTTTTGTGCGATTAATCGCACACTTATCGTGAAATTAAGCATACACCATTTATATTGTTTAACCCGTTCATTTTGTCATCATTTGCTATATCCAGCAAAGTAACCCAGTAGTTGTCTTTCCAAAAAGAACATAACTAAATGATATAAGGAGTCCATATAATTCATAAAGTTATGCACACCAAAGCACCCATGAAAAAAAAAAACATTACAGAAAAAATTGGGTGATAATTTTTTTTGGACTAACATTATAAGTGAAATTATAATTTGTTGTGGTTCTGTATTTTTTTAAAAAAAAGCCCATTATTTAATGAAAGAATCGCACATAGAATGAATCGCACATATATATAATTTTTTTTTATTTGCTTTATTTGTTTTACCTGCCATTTTTTAACACTCTTTCTTGAATTTCTTTCCTATTTTATTAATACATTTTAGGATGTGAAAATCTTAATGCAAATGCAAATAAGCCCTCATTTGATTCTACACTCTAAAAAAATGCAGGGTTAAAAAATAACCCAACCTTAACCACGCTGCTGGGTCACTATTGGACAGAACACTCGCTGGGTTGATTTGACCAAAGTGCTGGGTTTTACCATTTAACCCATATTTATTGGTCATTCATTTGACCCAACCAGTGGGTGAAATTAACCCTCTTGCTGGGTTAAGTCTTACTCGTGTGCTGGGTTATTTTCCGTCTCATTGCCTTAATAAAATTAGTAACAAATATTTGTTATATTACGAATGTAAAATAATTATTGTCTCTGTAATACAATAAATCAGAGAGGCCACTGTATGTGATTTCAATCTCATTTAATTGTTTGTTTTTTTTATTTTACATTTTTAATACATTTCTTTAATACTTTTTTGTATACAAGTATTGAATACAAGTGTTAAGGTTCATTAAGTAAGGTCATACACCACTGAAAACATAGTTATGTATATTATATTGGATTTCTGTCAACAGATCCTCCAAAATATTACACAATGCACCTTTAAAAGTCATTAAGCAACTCATTTAAACTCTTATACGATTACGATTAGCATCAAGCATATTTCGCATCCGTCCACCTGTGCAAGAACCCCCTTTAAGCATGTGCGATGTTTCAGATAGTATGTCAAGTGTAAACACATGAATCGGAAATGGGTCACAATTGAAAGTACGTGTAAACGGACGGTCAAAAAAATCAGATATAGGCAACAAGTCAAAATTGGGCATCAAGACCTGCAGTGTAAACGAGGCCAAAGATAAACAGCCTCCAGAAAGACTCGGTCTCGATGGCGTGGCCTGGAACAACGGCAAAGGTCTGACATGTCCCCCTCGTCTCGTCCCTGAGGCACAGAAAGTGCAGCAAGCAATGATCCAGTCCTCTCATTCTGTAAATATTCAACCATGTTGGTCCAGACCTGTTGATTACACACAATCACTTAGGGTTTTGCAATATAACTGACATGCAAGTTAAGCTTTTTTTGTGGAAGTACAAAAAAAATTATTGCAAACATTACCAAATATGAAAAACAAACAAAATGTCTATTTACATTCAGTATTTGCAAACTGAATTTTAGTAATAAGAGAGTAAGAGAATAAGAGATATGTCTATGACGAGTCTCCCAGGTACTGTGCTACTCCGCCAGTCTAAAATAGTCTGAATTTATATTTATAGTTATAGGTGTACTGTTGTTAGTGATTCAGGATAAGACAAAAAAAAAAAATAAAAAAAAAAATAAACGATTTGGAAAATGGATTCATGATTTACATTTTATACATTATATACATTTTGTACATTTTGAACACAAAAAAGTTATGGACTGCAGCTTTAAAAATGAACAAAAATCTATAAAAAATAAATAAAAAAAATGTATGTTTCAAACAGAGATAGCGGCAGAGAGGATTGCAGCTTTATTTATTCTAACCCTAAATTATTTTTATAGTTATCAAGCATATCAAACAGTGCAAACGTCTACCCTTATTAAAGTAGAAAGACTAAAGCAAATCTTACAAGGTTGCATGTCAATAAAGGATCTCTGGGCCTCCTCTGTGATGATGGGTCTGAACACCTTCCCTCCTCTCCAGTAGATGGATGGTGGAAGCAGAGTTGCAGGTCCTTCAAAGCTGTCTCCCCATTTAGCAGCTAAACAATTTGACCATACATAAAGTTGCATTAACATTTAAATAGTATGCTGTAGCCTATATAACAATTCATTTTCAAAAGTAGCATTTCTGACTTTTCTGCCCTGGTGTTCATTGGTAACCAAGTAGATCATTTTACATGACCACTGTCATACTAAATTAGTCTTAGTAACGTTACCTCAAGTTTTAACAACTTGTAATGGGGTTTCAGGGCGAGAAAATTATTAACATGAAATCGATTTATTTCTCCTTTCCTCAGTCGTTGTTTGTAAAGATTGCACGTCATACGATTACTAAAAAAAAAACTATCAAGCTCTTGAAAGTTTTTTTTGTGTACAAAAACGATCCTGGGTTCCGACAGAGACATTACAGAAGACAAACGCAGACTGTGCTGGAACCTACCCCGGTCGCTTCTTCTGTTTTGACGAGTAGCTAAATATGCCAGCAGACTTTCCACACACGACTCACTAACGTTAGCTACATTTGCCTAGACTTATTTCGCGCCAATTTTACGTGCGAGCTCTGAGGGACTAAAACATACTGCGCTTGTATTAATTCAAACCGCTTTCCTAACTTTAAAATACGCAACGTCCACAATGAATACAATAATTACGTGATGAATTTACAATTTAAACGGCATATTTCAAAAAGGCTGCTGATATAGCTGGATTTACAACTAAGGATTTAACGATGCGGCATTTTGTCAAAAAATCTAGCCGGCTAGCTATTTAATGTTTCACAGAATACGTTACCCCTTACACTTCCATATCAAAAGATTATGTTGAACAGTGAAATTAGCTTGCTGTTACCACAACTCGTTGAAAATATAGGTAAACATTCATATAAACTTACCCAGGGCCGGAGTGGGACTCATTTTCAGCCCTGGAGTTTCATGCCTTAGACCGGCCCACTTTAGTTCCCGTCTGACTATATTAAAATAATGTAATTGAAACCTCAGCATGTAAGTATGCAATAGTGCAGTGTTCTGTACAGCCTTGTTATTCATTGTATTTTAAAAATATATAAATTTCTATTCAGTGCAATAGCCGTATACAGGGTTTTATAAATACAGAGGTCCGAAAAGTGATCTTGGGGGTTCGGGGGCATATGCCCACCCAGACAAGTGAAGTAATACAAACAGTGAAAAGTCCCAGTGCTGATACTGGGGAAATATAAACACATTCGAGGTATACACATATGTATACAATAACAATGGCAATATATTATATAGGTGCTTGCGTTGTTAAATTGAGCTTATTTTTAAACTGATGATCATCATTGGCAAAGAACATTTGTATGTCTATGTTAAATAGGAATCTATTGTAATAAAGTTATTCTCAATCTGGGCACAGTATGCAATAGGCTATTCCTCTGCTCTCATTTCTCATCTCCATCTTCTCTCATTCTTCTTTTCTCAGTCTTTTTATCTTTAGGTTACCTGTAAATCTCCTCTTCCCGAAGCTGAGTTTTGATTGATACAGTCTTTACAAACTGATTATTTCTTTCGGTCGTTTAAAACTTATTTCGTAATTAAAACAGCTGTTTACGTAGTTTAGCCACTTGCATCTTATCTCGTGAAACGTCGGGTTGGGATTCGCGCGCGGCCGCGGCTCGCGCTTCTGTGTGTGAACATAAATCCCGCTTGCTTTGATCGGTCATCTCAAACATTTTCCCATTGCCGACAAGCGGTGTTTTAATACTGAAGCAGCTCAGATTATGAGGTCGGTTATCCTCACGATATGCAAATCATTGCAGCACCAAATTCGAGTTAATATTAGGCAATTATTTCACAACGTTCATTAGCCTATACACTCTGAAAAATATACACTCAGAAAGCTGTGACTGGAGCCTATGTAAAGCATTCAACCCAGTGCCATGACAACACCGGCCCTCCTGGCCAATAAAACAGACCGGCCCACCGGGAATTCTCCCGGTGCTCCCGATTAGCCAATCCGGGCCTGAACTTACCATAAAAACACTGCCTGCTCCGAGTGGCGTGCTCCTCGAGTCAGAAGTGAAGAATCCAGAATGTTCCGCAAAGAATGGAAACGTAACAAACCAGTTGCTTGGTCAAAATGACCCAACCGCAAGTTTATTTGTGAATGACCCCCTTTCAACTCATTTGACCCAGCATGAACAACCCATAAATGTGTTTGCAGTACCCCAAACAACCCAGCATTTTGACCCAGCACAATCAACCCAACAATGTGTTTACAGAAACAACCCAGCATTTTTTTGAGTGTACTTTTGATTTGATTTAATTTATTCCTTTTAGAGTTGGCAGTGAATGAACAATATCCTGTAAATGAAAAGCACTGGCGTGCGAAGCTTAATCATCAGAGCTCAGAGGGTGTGGCCTATTGCCAAGGCCATTTCATTGGCTAATAATAATCCAAAAATGTATGTTGGATTATCGTGGAAGATTGCATCATTATGTTCTTTCCAGCAAAACAATCTAGCGAGAAGAAGAGCAAAACGAGTTTTAAAGATAAAATGTCTTCAGATATATCTAACCAGCCTCCCTGTGTGGGCCATTAAACTGGCACGGCTTCCATATTCAACATCCATGGGAAACATTCCGCGTCTATGAATATGAGCCTCTGGGATTACAGTGAACAAACACAACCAGAAAGACAGATGCCGAAATTGCTGTTTAGATATAAGCTGAGAAGTGTTCAGATCGGATGTGAGGCCAAGGCAGAATCAAGGCTTCAGACAAAGTTGTCGACGTCTCCGAGAAATGATAATGACGCAGAAAGGTTGTCCCGTGAGAGCGAGGCCCGTCTGTTTACCGTCAGCTGGGTGGGCCGACTCTAAGCCTGCTTTATACGCTGGTCTTAGGCAATGTTGAATCTTCCCCAGACCATGACAAACACAAGTAATTTGTTTTTTTGAATGACTTCCGATGCAGCCAGGAAGAGCAGGACTGCATGTGTTCTTGTCTACGTATAATGGATAATTGTGCTTTCGTGCTTGATTTATAATTGCTGTGTTTGTTCTATCATGCTTGTGTGAATGTAAATACATGCATTCATCTTGCCATCTCCTAAAATCTTACCACAAGGGAGTACTAGCCGACACAAAGACTTCAAACATGGTTTAGACATACACACTGAATACGTATCTTGCGTTTTGGATTAGCCGATCACTTTAATTAGTCGTTAAATTAATATTTTAGCCACATCTCTCATGTTGTTTTGAACCATTATGTTCATTTAACAGACGCTTTTATCCAAAGCGACTTACAAATGAGAACAGCAGTTAAACTAATATTAGGACAACAATATGCAAGTGCTGTGACCCTTCCCAGTTTAATCTAATGCAGTACGTGTATTTTTTTATTTTTTTATAAAGATAATAGATATAGAATAGAAGATAAATTGTTAGTGCAAGTGACACATGATTATATTTACTAATATTTGTTAATACTATTAATATTATTGGTTGGATGCATTTTTGTAAATTCAAAAATAGCTATTGTAAATGAATGTGATGTCAGCATCCAAAAAGGTCACTAAGGTCATCGTCAGTGATGATCTCACCTTCAACGCAGACGGCGAGGGTCTTGACAAGCTCATCAGTGTCACATCAGTGTCACATCAGTGTCGTTTCATTTCTGTCATTCTCGCATTGTCGCTTTCGCTTTCCTAACCCGCCGGAAAGACGGCAGTTTCATCATATCGCATTCAAAAAGACAAATGTCCCGCTGGCAAACATGTCAGCTTTCTTGTTTTCTGCGTCTACTGACTGCAGCAACTTGTTTCTTTAGTTAATTAATTAGTGATGACTGATTTGTGTTCCATTATTTAGCAGTTACTGCCCTTGTGCATTATTTATTTAGATTCAAGAGAAAGTGAGAATGGAGACTATGAGGGATTTGCAGTTTGATTTCAGTGTTTAATGAAAAAAAAAATCAGTTTTAGAGAGAAAAAAATGGATTTTTGATGAGTTTGTACAAGTTTTCCTGTGTGTTTTGACAGGCTGAATGAACTAAATTCACCCCCTTTGGGTCTTATTTGTCAAATCAGCATAGATTTATGCATACAACAAACAAACAATACAAAAACAAAAGTTAGTTAAATCATATATAAATATACAAGTATATATAAAATATTTATATACATTTAAATAGGTTATGTGATTATTAAAATATTGAATATAATTGTATTATTTTAATAGTACTTTCTTGTAGTATTGCGAACCTTCAATGCTAGTCTGTTATAGTCGAGGGCTAATTAAGGGTGAGAAATCAAGCTGAGAGGATCCATTGAGACACTGCTAGTGAATTGTGCTCACACATGGTTCAACAGTTCCTGGTTTGACCTGGTTTTGTGTTTGTCTGAACCAGCATGTCTCTGCTGAACCACGACTGCCACCCGAACTGTGTCATGATCTTCGAGGGCAAGAGACTCACGCTGCGAGCTGTTAAGGTCATCAGACCCTGTGAGGAGGTACAGGTCCATCCATACACACTCACATACACCTCATTTCCCGCTCGCCTTGTCCTTTTCTAAATGACCTGGGACATTTAAATGTATGGGGCCCAGGAGAAAATGTTATGGATGGGTCTCAGCTGTCACAGGGCCCAAGAAAACATTACCAATATTTTTTGGGGGAAAAAGTATTTGTTTTAATTAATTATTTAGTTATTTCTGCAACACTAAATGGAATTTCAAAAACAGGTCTACTCATTTATTGTTATTTGGGTTGTTTTTTAATATTATTATTATTTCTATTTTTATTTTTCATTTGTCCTTTCAATTTAGTTACATTTTTGTTCTTTGTTCTCTAATATCATTAGCTTATTGTAATTATAATTAAAATATTATTATTTATTATTAGCTCATTTTAGTATTTTCATTGTTTAGTAGTTATTTGTTAATTGTCATTTTTATTTTATTTATTTAAAAATATATATTTTATCAAGTCTATTTAATGTTGTTTATATGTCTATGTGGTGTTTTTAATATGATTTAAGACAAACAAAAATCATATTAAAAACAAAGTCAACACCATTGCTGAGTATATAAAACTGCAGTGAACCAAAGACAGTCTCAAAAACACGGTTTGAAATCGCTGGCGTTTCTGACGTCACAAACTACCTTGCTGCCAATCAGGTCAATGTTGCCAACGCGTGGATCTCTGAGCTGGTGTGAGTGAGTGGAGGCGGGGCTAATTTGCATATTCATAGAACCGCGTATAAATGAGGCAAGGATGTAGTAACATTCAAACTATTTAAAGGAAAAAACATTTAAATATGTAATTTTGGTGATCAAAAGTGAGTTTTAAGGGATACAATTATTGACTGCAGGGGGACTTTAAAATGTATTTTTTTCAGCAATGTTAATTTTTTATTTTTACTTCAGTTAATAAAAATGGTTTCATTCAGTTTCCCGCCCCATACTCACTCTATTGACTGAGCCAGAACCTCTTAAATAAACAAAGTAATATTTTCATAGTGTAATGGAGCCACAGTGTTTTACTTTTCAGCCCACAAATGGCAGTTGTCTATTCATTTTAAACCGGGACAGGAGACAGTATTTTAACTTAAAAAATTATACACATCACACCACATTTTCTCAGTTGCAGGCACTTAACGGAGCCCCTGCCAGATTAACTTCCCCCTAATTCAGTCGTCCCGTGAATAAATCTAAAAGCAACATCCTACATTTACATTTACTGCATTTAGCAGACACTCTCGTCTCATCCAGAGCGTCCTGCAGAACTCTTTAACAATCACTCCCGACTAATCAGAGCTCATTTAAACCTATTTACCTGACCGCACACATCCATCACACATCCAGCCAGAATAACTAGTAGAAAGCCAAGATATTCATATACATTAACACCTGAATCCATTCGGCTGATCTGTGGAGGGATGTGGTATTTCGCATTGGGCCTGTTCGACACGCTCGACAAACTCTCATTATTCGTCCTTTCTGTTTATTTCCGCTCCGAAAGTTTAGATATTCCCAAGTAAATCAGGCAGTCATGCTTAATTTCCCTCTGACAGTGGGAGGAAACGCCGAGAGAGCAAAAGCGAACTGGAATGAAATTACCAGCAGGCTTTCTGTACACAGGAAGTAATGAGAATTCACACTATAGGTGTACGATATGGCAGAATACACAAGTGATCATCGTCCCACAGACACTGTTTACACACACACAAACACACACGCATTCGCACGGCACAATTATAATTCATACACCCACACACATCTGCACACTGTACACACGGCACTGTTTGCCCATAAGGGTCATACTCATTTTGGATCGGTTTTTCGTTCTCCTCTTCCGGTTTCTGTTGCTTTCTCTATTTACCCATCTTTTCTGTATGTACTCTACTCTTTCTATCGGTCTCGTTTTCTCTCTCTCCGCTTCACTCAATAACTCATTCATTGGAATAACTGTTTTCAATTATCTCCCACTCTCTATGTTTGACCTCCCCAAGAGAGAGTTTGGAAATGGAAAAGCTTTCTGCATACTGTGCAGAATATGCTGTCATGCATACTTTTTATTGTCTTTTCTTTTCTTTTCTTTTTTTTAGATAACATGTGAAACAATATGCAGCATGCTACGTTATTGTCACATGACCCTACTACATAACATTGCATATTTAATTTAGTAAGTAGTGTTCAGCTATCATCTTGGAAATAAATATGTGGTTACATATATTTCATCCAATTTTAGGGAAAAAGGTCTTTTTGAAATGGTTGATGTTGCTTCTGATTTATTTGTCATGTTAGACCGATGGGATTATACATTTTTATATACATTTAAAAATATGCAACAAAATTGCCATAATATATTGCTAATATAGATTTACATAAATGCAATGTAACAGAACACAAGACATAACATAACACAATTTGGTCTGATTTTTTTTTTTCCTGTCTGGGGAAGTGGATGTTCAAGCACATTGCATTGTGGGACACAGTTTTCTATGCAGCTTTCTTCGGTTTTTTACTGCACATTTTAAGTAAGTGATACACTGTAAAAAAAATATTATCATGATTTGTCATCACATTTTTTTTGACACATCAACTTATGTTCAGATAACACCATATCTTGAGTTTCTGTTGATTAAACCAATCTTCTTCATTGTATTGACTCAAATTTATATTTTCAATTAACTCAAAATTGTAAGGTTACCAGTTACTTACTTTTTTAAGTTAAATTAACACATTTTTTTACAGTGTATGACACTCAATAACAATAATAATAAAATTGTTGATGCAATGCAGAATAAATAGAATATCTCTCTTAATGGCTAACACATAAACACAAACAATCCACATTAAAGCAAAGCAAAGACACGTTTTCTTTTCATTTACATCCTGCAGAATTGGAAAGTTAAGGCTACAGTAAGTGTTTTTCATGTTAGCTCAGCAGACAGACTTCTCATTATTTAAGACTAAACTGCCATAAGACATTGGCTCTGTTCCAAACCCTAGTGAGCAGCATCTGTGTCTGCTGTCTACATAGGCAACTACTTTCTATGGCTTAGAAAGTAGTTGCCTATGTAGACAGTAAAGCATCATCCTAACCCAAATGAAGCCTTGTACGTGCCCTTTTTTGTTTGAAACACCCTTCATAGGTTTTTATTATGCATATTTTTTTATTCTATACTTTTTTACCCAATGAAATATATAAATAATTTATTTGAAGCATTTATACAATATACTGCGGAGCCCCTAAAGAGACCTTTATTTTTATTTTTGCAAAAGTCCCTTTAGGTAATCCATAATATACTGGCATTCAAAAGTTTGGGCTCTGTAAGTTTTTTTTTTTTTTTTTTTTTGGATGGAAATGAATACTTTTATTTAGCAAAAATGCCTTAAATTGCTCAAATTGACAGTTAAGACTTTTAAATTGTTACAATAAAAATTCTGTTTAAAATCTTACTGTTTGTTTTATATATATGAATGATATGATTCTGGTTGGATCATGTTACACTGAAGACTGAAGTAATGATGCTAAAAAATTCAGCATTGCATCACAGGAATAAATTAGTTTCAAATATTTTAAAATAGAAAAGTTATTTAAATTTGTCTTAATATTACTGTTTTTACTGTATTATTTATCCAATAAATGACGAATTGGGCAGCATAATTTTTTTCAACAAAAAAAAAAATATCGACCACAAACTTTTGTACGGTATGTGCAAATATGACATAAAATGTATTTCTAATTCGATTCCATTCATCTTGAATGAACATTTCTACTGATTTCATTGCAATGCATGAATCCATTTTGGGATTACTACCTGAATATCCATTTTTCATACTCTACATCAAACCAATGCCTACATTTACTTATAGCATTTAAAATGACTGATTTTAGTGTTTAGTTACCAGGGTTTTCTAGTTGCCTGAAATCTTTCAACTAACCATCTCTAATCTCTCCCTCTTTTTAGCTAACTATAAGCTACACCGATGTGCTCGCACCCAGCAAAGAGAGACGTTCCCGATTACAGGACCAATACCACTTCTTGTGTCGGTGCGCTCGCTGTACCGCTGAGGACAAGGTGAGCCGTGTGAACATCCCCTCAGATACATCTTCCCTTCCCTGATCTTTCTTATCCACCCTTTATCCTCATTTTTCTATTTCTTTCACTTTCACCCCATCACTCCTGGAAAAGGCTTCTCCCCGCCTCATTGTGTCCTGGCGGGATCACTATCTATCATCCCTGTTCTCCTCCATGTTCTCTTTTCCTCGCTCTTTTGCTCTGTGTCTGTCCCACTCAGCACTCGAAAGCATCTGATGATGTGTCAAGTCTGTCAGACCCGGTCCTAGACCATCACCGGTCTCTCAGCACTGCCCCGGGGAACCTGTCCTCAGCAGGCCCTGTCATCTGTGATCATCACTGCGATGGCAGGAGCATGTCAAGAATAAAGCTTCGGATGGCATGCATGAGAGCGGACGAATGAATGGTAAAGATGGAGCGAGGAGAGATGGGAATTTAAAGGTGAATGTGTCATTTTTCGGATGTTTAAGTACTTATTTTCCTCCATACTTAGTATGCACAAACACCTATAAGTAAGCCATTTTGTATGTTGATTTCAAGAAAATTGTAAGCACTGTATTTTTTTTTTCCGCTTCCATTTGGTGGAAAAATACATTTCTATTTCTTTACAAATTTGTTTCTAAAACAGCCTGTGTTCACATTCTATCCATCCAAAATAATATGCAAGATTAGAGTTAACGCATCCCAAAGAAGGTGCTGGGGGTTGGCAGGTAATTTTGAGGAAAAAAGGGCTGTCAAAGTTTATTTAAATATGCATTTTTAAAACATTGTAAACAAATGTATTGTTGTTGTTATTCTTTTTGAAATTCTGCTTTCTTAAGACTTTTTTTCCCCTAAAGATGAATTGATTATTTTATTCAGGTTATTTTCTGCAGAAATTACACACTTCACCTTTAAAAGTAATAGTTCACCCAAAAATGTAAAGTCTGTCAGTATTTGTTCTAAACATGGAACAATTTAAACAAAAGTCATTTCCTTTACTTCTGCTATGGAAGCTTACATAGAATAAAAAAAGATCATTGCGAATTTTTATCTCAATTCTGAGAGAAAAAAAAGTCATACTAATAGTCTTGACTCTTTACAATGGCACGCACTGTATAAAGGTCCTAAAGGTCATAATTCTCACCACTCACAAATCTTAAAGCTGTTTTTTAGAGTTTTTGTCTGCTGAAAGTTTTTTTCGGAAACACGTTTCGTCAGCTGAACAATCTGTATGTTCTTAACCCTTAAATGCATGAATGTTTCACCAATCATTATTATATATTCGGGTCTTTAGCAACCCAGATCTATATCTAGGATGGATCTCTACCTATTGTGATAATATAAAACTCACCTGATATTAGAGTAACAATTACAGAATAAAAAAATAAATAAAGCATATTTGTTACTTTTTGGAGCTTTTATACCATCATCACTGTCCCCAGTACAGTCAGATCGCTGACAGCTTCTTCACCAGATCCACTTCCAAGTGACAGTGACTCTAGTATTTGACTGCGTACAGTCCTTGCTCTGAAAAAAAGAGGAATCTAAATTGTGAGAAAAAAAACTACTTCTTTTGTTGTTTTTTCATTCTGTGGCGGAAACAAGCTTCCATATTCTGCAGAACACACACAAAAAAAGATATTTAGAAAAATGTTTCTTGTCCATACAATGAAAGTTATTGGGGTCCAATGTTTTTATGGACCCCATTGAATTTCATTGTATGGACTAAAACCTTTTTGAAATACCTTCTTTTGTATTTCACAAAAGAAAAAAAGTCATAACAGGTTTGGAATCACATGTGAGGTTGAGTCAGTGATTTACATTTTTTTGTTGAACTATCCCATCAAATGCATGTGCGAGTGAAAAAAGAAATATGGCAAGCCGTTTCGGCTTTTAATCATTCCTGGGATATGAATTTTTAAATCATCAACAAGTTAAAAGGATAATTCTTGATGTCAGGAATGGAATTTTTACATGTAATAATGGCTATTTTTTATATCAGTAATTACATTTTCACTAGATTAAAAATTACGTTTTCACTAGTGAAAATGTAATTCCTAATATCAAAAGTAGCTATTGTTACTAGTAAAAATTCCATTCATGATAGCAAGAACGATTATTTTAACTAGTGAAAATGTAATTGTTGATTACAATTAATATCCTGGGAATGATTAAAAGTCAAAAGGGCTTGCCATAAAGAAACAGAACTGGTGTTGTGTGTGCTCCAACATGTCACTGCCGTACACAAGTTCCTTCCAGGCTTATGTTGTTGTTATTTTGCACCTGCATGCCGGCATACCACGCTAAATAACTGTGCTCTGAGCTCAAGAGAAAGAGGCTTTATCCTGCTGTTAACACCTACACAGCTGCTCGGACTGACCTCTGCTTGAGTCATCTGTCAGATACGTGCGGATAAGAATAAACGCTCTTGCTCAGGGCTGCTGAGATGGAGACTTGGGTTTCGTCCCTGAATCCAACAGTGGAAGCTTTTTAAGCTTGTTTTTCGTAAGTTTGGGATTTTAAGACAACTGATATGTGTGGTACTACAAACTCACATCTATTTGTCCATGCATCTGTTTCTTCTATCCGTCCATCCATTAATCAATCGACCAACCGAATGCAAGTCATTTTTGGATAAAAGGTGAATATATAGGCCTGGGCCTAGGCACCTGAATATCATAGAGAACAGAGTATTATGGAAATATTCATTTAATAAATTATTGAAAATAATTTTATTTAAAAGTACAATTATTTATTTTCTTCTATGCCTGTACTGGGATCGGTAAGATTTGTAAAATGTTTTTAAAAGTCTCTTCTGCTCACAAAGGCTGCATTTATATGTTCAAAAATACAGTAATATTGTGAAAAATATTATAAATTAAAATAACAGTTTTTTTTTATTTGAATATTTTTAAATGTCATTTATTCTCGCGATGCAAAGATGAATTTTCAGCATCATTACTCCAGTCTTCAGTGTCACATGATCCTTCAGAAATCATTCTAATATGCTGATTTGCTGCTCAAGAAACATTTCTGATATTATCAATGTTGAAAACAGTTGTGCTGCTTACTATTTTTGTGGAATTCTTTTTTCAATGAACAGCATAAAAAAAACCTTTTGTAAACATATAAATATGTTTACTGTCATTTTTGATCAATTTAATGCATCCTTGATGAATAAAGTATATATGTTTTATATGTACTGTTCCCAAACTTTTAAACAAAAGTGTATGTATTTATTTAATTTCTGACCTTAAAAACTCATTTTTCTACAATACAGTAAAACAAGTTTTTTTCTCCTTGTTTTTGTTGTTCAGCACATTTCTTATCATCACACTCCATCACATACTGTCATTGTGGTCCAGGTAAACCCTGCGTTACGGGGACAAAATGTCCCCACAAAGTTGGCAATATCCGAATTTTTTTGGTCCCCTTGTCGAAAACAGCTTATAAATCAGACTAAATTATGTTTTTTGAAAATGTAAAAATGCTGAATTTTTTTTTTTTTTTTTTTGTGATGGGTAGTTTTAGGATTAGGGGATAGGTTATACATTTTGTACAGTATAAAAATCATTATGTCTATGTAAAGTCCCCCCAAAAAAATGAAACCCTAACGTGTGTGCGTGTGTGTGTGTGTGTATTAGGTAATTACAGGTGAGGTGTGTGAAGTGTTACACTGATGACACTCTGATGAGAGGGATTTGTTGATTCACCACCGGCTTTGCGGTAATCTGACAACCTGTGTGAGTTCAGTAGGACATACTGACACTCTAAAACAATAGAGCAGCTGTATGTGCAGTTAAGTACAGGGAGGGGTTGCTCAGGTTATCACCTTCCCAGAATCTCCCGAGGCCGGAGATGTGATTCAGTCTGACAGTCAAGTGGGGGGGTCACAGATGTTACTCGGTTCATAAAGGACTGTCTGGTCATACTGGTCATGTCTTTTTTTTTTGTGTTTTAGTATTCAGTGTTCTTTCACATTTGCGCCATATCTCCTTTACAAATTTGCTGTGTCCCATTTCTTATAGTATGCAAATATGATTCTAAATAGTATGCAAGAGAAGAGTTAATGCATCCCAGAAAGAGGTGGGCATCTGCCGATAATTTTAAATAAAAAAGTTTTCCTTTTAATTTAGCAAATTAATTTATGGCAATGGCATTCAACAGAATAAAAAGTTAAAAATAATCATATATAATACATTTTTTTCCTGGCAGATTTTTGCTGTACTTAAAACGGGCATGGTTTTTTAGTGAATAAACCAACAACCTGTTGTATAACCAAAAAAGGAGTCATTTTTGACAGTTCGGCATATTTTCTTACTACATTCCTATGATGTGCTTTTGTCGGCAAAGTGTTTTTATGTGTAGTAGGAGGACTATATGAAACGGGATACATTTGCTAAAGCCGTTAGACTTCCTGTCATGCTTTGTTCAGTGGGATATTTTCGAACTCAGTGCACTCTAATCAGTACTGTAATGAATAACATGATTATTGAATTTACACAATAATAAACAAAGTCTGAACCGCCGTCTACAAATCCTGACTCACTCCCTGCAATTAGGCTGTTCACGTTAACAAGAAAATGGCTTTTTCATTGAAAAGGAGCAGCAAATAGAACAGGGTTCTCAATAGGGTTTGGTGTGATTGACAAGTCGCAGTGTGTTTACCATGTTCAACGAGAAGTGATTTCATGTGCAGCTTTCAGTTTATTAGTGATTCTGCAGTAGAAACAGAGCGTTATGGTCCGGTGGAGATTTCTGGGAGTTAGTCGCACTCATTGGTGGATGGCCTGTGGGGTTTTGGCCTCTCATGACATCCACATTTCGGTCAGCTTTGCACTCTCTTCCCTGATAAATCATTTATAAAGCTTGCATCGTTTGCATGGACTGAGTGCACTTGGACAGAAACGTAACAGTGTACACTTTGTACAGCTTTTTATGCATATCTGAATTCATTTTGTCACTAAAAAAAAACTAAAATTGGTTTCTCAACCCTTGGCTGAACCATACAAATATCTCCACACGGCTTCATGATATACTTCCTGCAGTGAGGTTGATGTCCTCACATCGGAGTTTATGTGGAAAACCAAAAATGTTTTATTGTTTTTGCCCAATTCATACATAAATTCATTATGGCCTTTCTCATCCGCAGAACTTGGCCTGATAAAGATGTCCATAGTTTATTCTTTTTGGTATGTTCTCATGCCTTGAAGCTTGCAATACAATTTTTCTAAAAACCAATACAGGATCTTTCTGAAATTGTAGATCCTACTGTATGTCGCATGCTATCTTGTACATGTTGCATCTATTACGAGAGCAAATATGGACAGCATCAATTTTTTTTTTAAGTTTGTCTTTTCGATGGTCTTCTCACTTCAGTTTTAGCAATTTGATGTTTGCGACTTGTTTATGTTTGCTACTGTATCTCTAGACAAATTGAGATAGCCATTAAACATGATGCAATCATTTAAGATATTTCTCCTTATACAGAAACTCTTTGGCATTAAGGGTTCTTTCAAATCGATCCAAGAACCCTAGGGTTGTATATAGAACCCCATTGAATATAAAAGGTAGTTAAAGATTATTTTAGAAGCCATAAGGAGGCCCTTGTTGAAATGATGTTAATTTACCGTACACCATGTACCGTAAATATCTGCACACTGAACACACCATGGAAACAAGTAATTTCATGTTTTTTGGGACGATGCCATGTTGATAATACAGTAGTATTTTTTAAAGCATCTTATAGCACCAGATAGTAGATTTACAGTACTATGGTATATAAATATAGTTATCAAAGACCCCCATGGTACTTATCGAATTATAGTATCTGATACCATCAATGTAATGCATCCTTGCTTTTCATCCTTGCAGCCATTTCTTTTAAAACAGAACTTAATTTCTTTTTAAAAAATTACTGACCCCAAAGAGTGATCAAGAGTTATTTTCAAAAACAGTGCGAAGTGGCATATAAAGGAAAGATCAAAAGAGTTTAAATGTTGAAAATTGTGTGTGTGTGTGTGTGTGTGTGTGTGTGTGTGTGTGTGTGTGTGTGTGTGTGTGTGTGTGTGTGTGCATATAGAGTATATTGTTAGCAGCGTGACTGTTCACCTCTGATACATCACACAGCTTTGATGTCTCAGAGGCACTTATACGTGTATCCCCATGGCTACACACACACACACATCTCTCCACAGGGATTTGAGTGTCTGACAGACCCATCGGAGTATGGCTCCGACTTGTCATCACACTTATCCTGAAATAAAGTTGCCCTCTCAGAAACAAGCCCTTTCTGTTTCTACGCACCTCACGGCTCTGTAATCCTGACAGCTTCTCTCATTCTCCTTTTAATGTTTTTTGTTGTGTTGTGTGAACAAAGGTCTTTGATGTTTGATGACCTACACACATAAATGTGAACTATAATTCAGTAAAAGCTCAAGCATTTTTTTTAAATAAAAAAAAAACACTTTAGATTGACTTTTTATCGACTATTGATTTGTATTTGCAGTGTTATTTCATTTTGTTGTTTATTTAAATGGTGATTTTCTTAAAATCACATTTCTAAGTTATATGTATAGGAAAAGATTATAATTATTTGAAAAGATTAAAAAGATTATACAATTATTTGATTATAACTTAAAAAAACAAGTACATTTATAAATAAATAATATTTAAATACATTTTAAAACAAAATTTAAATGTATAAATTTGCAATGCAATTTAAATGTAAATACATTCATTCTAAATAAGTAAATAAGTTAGTAATTCAAACCTAATAAGAATTTTTTAGCAACTTTTGATTGAGATTGTTGATTTATACTTGCAGTAGTATGCCATTTTTTTTTACATTATACACTACTATTTTTTAAAGTACATAAAGACAGATATACACACAAATAAATACAATTGCAAATTAGAAAAATAAATACATTTATAAATGTATAAAATATGTTTAAAATAAAATGACATGCATCAATAAGTAAATGAATACATAAACCTTTTTTACAGCAACTTTTGACTTACCTGGTCCATTGACTCATACGTGCATTATGTCATTTTTGCTTTTGCTCCTGTTCAATCAGGAGCTGCTTAAAATGATTTGATGTGATATTGTTTTGTGAACAGGACTGTGACATGCTGGCTGGAGAGACGACGGCGTGGACATCCTTAAGAGACGCCCTCCCTCACCTGGAGCAGCTTCAGTCTGAGCAGCGTATCCTTCACAATTGAATCAAATGATATTACTGTCTAACACTGTGAGCGATACGCTGACTATATCTCAGGGTTTAGCTGGGTGAAGGCAACCAGCCTGTAGCGGTTTTGCTTTGGAAACAACTGCTAGACTCTGCAAACTATGCCCGATACAGTAGTCATATCAATTTCTAAAAGATTGAAGTGAAAGGTGTGAGGGTAAAGCTGTCAGTTCTGTCTAGCTCTCTTGCTTTTACCCTTTGGACACGCGTCTGATGTATAAAAGAAAATGCAGGCTGTCTTCCTGCTGAAATAACAAGCATTTTGAATTCTGTTTCCCAACTGGCTTAACCAGCAAGACTTTTTTGGTCTTAACTACTGTAGTTTTTGTAATACAGTCCTGCTTCTTTTTAATTGTGTCCTTAACTGTTTAATCAAAAGACTGGGAGGAGTTGTTGAACGAGAGCCGAGCTCTTTTGCACAGATATGCAGATGACATCCCGGACAGGAACATCTATGTGCTCAGGCTGCTGGATCTGGCCATGGATGCTTGCATTAGTCTGGATCACTACGAGGCGGCACTGGAGTACGGCAATAGGGCTCTGGGACCTTACAAGTGAGTGTGTGCCTCTAAGTTCTGTGATCTGTGTCTTCACTGACAGATTATCCTGGGAAATCTCCAAGGAATACACCCCCATCAAATCAATAAAAGTCCCATTAGAACTGTGATTCACACAGACTCGCTCATGTCTGAAGATCCAAAACAGACAAGTGCAGATTTAGTTCATAGAAACATTTGGCAGTATTGAAGAATAGATCCTTGTTGTACTATTTATTTAATTAATTCATTTGTTTAAGTTTATTCATTACTAAATGAATAGTTAAGTTCACTTCAAAATGAAATTTCTGTCATCATTTACTCACCGTCAAGTTGTTTCAAACCTGTATGAATTACTTTCTTCTGTTGAACACAAAAGAAAATATTTTGAAGAATGTCAGAAATCAAACAGTTGATGGACCACATTTCCTTCTATAGTAGTAAAAAAAATACTATGGAAGTCAATGCGGTCCATCAACTGTCTGGTTGCGTAACAATAGCGTAAGTATCGGATGCCAAAAGGTGCTTGCACACTGAATCCGAAATTTCCATATGCGTTTTTTCGTATTCGTCATTCGGTGGCTCTGAATTGTCAAAACCCCTCTTAAATCGCTTCCTACGGATGCGAAAAACACAGAAAATCGAACCCGATTCCAAAAAAATTATGCCGGACGAAAGTCTCGAAGGCAGTGTGTAAATTTCGGACTCAGTGTGCAAGGACCTTAACTGATCAAAATTATGTTTTTCCACTTGTTGGATGATAAAACAACAATAAAAAAAGGCATTATAGTGTTATTCTCTTTTTGACACTACAGTTTCAATGCTTCAACAAACTACTAACATTTTGGGGGGAAATATGTATTGGTTTTGTATAGGATACTAACAGATTTATCGTCTCAGGACATTTAAAATGCTTGCCACCCTGCTAGAATATGTTGCCTACCCAAATACACTTTTTACAGGTTTTTATTTTAATTTTTTATATAACCTTTATAAAAAAAAAGCTTGTTCAGCTGTGTTTAAATGGAACAAATGGATCAATTTAGGAAAGGGCAGACCCCAGGTGACATGCACTGCAGGACGGTATTCATCACCAACTAGCACTGGATCAATGTGCATGACACCAGTCTTAGTTTTGTGCACAGTAGCCACTATAAGACTTCCCGCGAGACGTGTAGAACAGGAAGCTCTAAAACACCAACTGAAACTGCTCTTCTTCTAAAGCGAGGCGTTTGTGAGTGCATTCGTGTTAAGTAAAACAGGAGGTTTTTCTTTGTAGGAGGTTTGGGACTCTTCTATTGTGGTATTTCATTTGTGGTTTTTGGGGAAAAAGTTTGGAAAGGTCTCTTTCCCATAGTGCTGAGAATAATGCATTCCTTCAGGCTAAACGCAAAGAGATTATTGACTTCAAGCTCCTGCAGATGTCAATTTGTAGCGGCAGTAGACCTCCAGTGATTTCCACTAAATCCAAAAGTAGACAGTAAAGCAACATTCGGATCAGAGCTTTGGAGTCATTGGACCTTAGAAAAAAGTGAAATTACCCAACAGCTTTTCCCCTGTCAAAGGGAGGAAATGTGAATACGGTTGTTATTTTTCTACTGCACTGGATCCCGTCTTCCCATGTCAGCTCACACAAAGCGTGAATACGTTTTTATATTGCCTGTTGGATTCTTATTCTCCAGGTTTATACCGCGTCTGATGAATGTTTATGGGGCCGAGGGAGGGCCGCCAATTGCAAGGAAAAGGAAAAAGTGCAGCTAAAATGGCTTTTTAAATACGGAATCGACATTGAGATTGATGGCTGCCAGTGTCGCCGCAGTTTCTGCTGTTAGTACAACAAGATAAATGCACATTATAAAGAAAGATAAATGCCGCACACAAGAATATTTCAACCATTTGGTAATTTTCATTGCACATCCTTCAAGTGCTGATAATTGCTGCTTTCACAATGATTTCTGCTCTTGTCTTTGGCAAAGAGAGTGTAATGTCTGCTACCCAAAGAGGTTTATATACTGAAATACTATATTAATAATAATAGATTAAAATGGTCAAAAGTGACTGTAGTTACAAAAGATTGCAGTTTCAACTAAATGCCGTTCTTTTAAACTTCCTATTTATCAAATAATCCTGAAAAAAGTATGTTGTGCTCCACAAATAAGCAGTTTTCAACATAGTTAATAATGATACATTTTTCTTATGAGAAGCAAATCAGCATATTAGAATGATTTCTGAAGGATATTGTGACTGAAGACTGGAGGAATGATGCTGAAAATTCAGCTTGCCATCACAGGAATAAATTACACTTTAAAATATATTGGAATACTAAAAAGTTATTTTAAATGATAATAATATTTCACAATATTACTGTTTTTACTGTCTTTTTGATCGACTAAACGTAACCGCTGTGAGCATTAGAGACTTCTTTTAGAAACATTAAAATATCTTTCCGACAAAGTTTTTGAAAAAGTAGTATATGTTGCTTAATAAATGTAAATTTTCTCGGATTTCTGCAACTTTTCATTTGCCATCAATGAAGAAAAAGCTTTTTGCTCTCAGAATGGTTTTTATCCCAACACATCACATATATACTGTAATGTCCATAGCCCGGAGCAAATTTTCCAACTGTGCCCTGATGTTTTTTCTCCGATAATTCATTATCATTGCACATGCCCTTATTATATGCTTGAAAGTGGGGTTTAAAAGTCATCAGAAGTCATAATCCGTCAAACATTTGGGCAGAAAATCAGTAAAACTCAGAACAAGGCTGTGAAAACGGTTTTGTTTAAGTGACAGCTCCAGTCATCACGTAACACCAGGCTTCATGACATTCCATTACAGCTTGATTCAGTATTCGTCATGTGCCTTTCAGAAATTGTGAGGTTCATTATTGGCCTTGTCTGGCATCCCAAATTATTTCTGGAATTGGCTGGTCCTGTGCTAGCTGTGTGAATGCTTTCTGAACAGGCAATTATTAGCAGCGGTCCTTCCCCACCCTTCTCTTGTCATTGAGGCTTCAAGAGGTCTTGAAAGAGATACTGGCAGAGCGACCACCTGACAAAGCAATAATAGATCCTTCACATCACGAGAGAGCTTGAACGGCCTTCCAATCACTTCCCCGCTCAGGAAGAACATTTTAATTTGGTTACCTTAAGAAACCTTTCAAAAATTGTTTATCTGTGCTATGATTTATTTTCAAAGAAACTGGTTCCTGTTCTACTTGTTGCATATTAACTTAAGTCGCTGCTGGCTATTGCAAGATAAGTAGACATTTATTTATGCACCGATTCTATTCAGTCAGGCAGTTTAGTGAGAGACACTGAATTGTTTTAATTGCTCAAGTGCTTAATATATGCCAAGTGATTCATTAGTGCATGCTGTTTTAAGCCAGTCTTTTCACAATAATTAATTTGATTATAAAATTAGCGCTGCAGGTTCTCATTGCTTATGTATGATGATGCTTTGCATTTCACTTTGAACTTTTATTCAGCCTTTTAAACCTAGACTCAGGGATATTCAATGACTTGACAACTTACATAGTGGGTGATAAGTTTGATTTATGTATCTTACAGGGACCAAACACTAGCCAAGTGCTAAAGGAGAGCATCAATTTCCTTTATGGGCAAATAATGCTTGTATGTTTCTCAGACATGTGTACAATATGCTATATATATATATATATATATATATATATATATATATATATATATATATATAGCTACACACACACACACACACAGACACAATCTCTCTGCTGCTATGAAACATCTATTACCGTTGGATTTCTCAATTCTCAACCCATCATTGGCAGGTGTGGCAAAACGTTTTGGCTTCTTTTTGTTAAAATGCCCAACCTTTTTAGCACTTTCTCCAGGTGTTAATTAAGCAAAAGATATGCACTCAGAGAAAAGTGTTTCTTACTACTCTATAGATTTCGCTCCTCTCACTTGTGTTTCTCAAGTTTGACACTACAGCTTTCGGTTTAAACACATCACAGGTTTCGGTACCTGCTGTTCAGCCTGGAAGCACAAACTATTTGCATTCTCACATCCAGGTGACTGTGACTGTGACTATCAATAGCTCAACTGCGGTTAGCTCATTAACAAAACATTACAATGGGAATTTTTAAATTCCTGCCATTCAGTCATGCAGAGTGGATACGTAGCCTACGTGGCTTTCTTCATGTATTTTTCATGTTTTTTTGGTTGTGTTTTGGAAGGTATCTATCTATCTATCTATCTATCTATCTATCTATCTATCTATCTATCTATCTATCTATCTATCTATCTATCTATCTATCTATCTATCTTAATGTAACGTCATTGTACTATAAAAATATCCTGAAAGTTTCAGAACTCAAAACTTCCTTGTTAATTCAAAAGCCGCTTTGGCACATTTTTCGAAACAATCTTAACATTCTCTAAACTGTAAACTCAATTGTCACAACTGTTTGCTTGAACATCACAACTCTATTGCATGTCTGCAAAATGCAGGTTTCTCACCCAAAACATATAATCCATGCTTCAAAACCTAGTTATTGTGACAGTAAATTGGCCAATGCCACCAAAATAACAAGTGTTTTTGTCACCGTGTGAGCCACACTGGTCAAAATGTTTAGATGTGTTTTCACCATGGAAATAAATGTAAGTACAATGTGAAAACATCTACTGTATGTACGCAATAAGTGCATTGTTTCTGCAGTGATTCGTTTAAATGTTAGCGCATAGTATAGTTAAAGATGCCTAAAGAGGGACCGAACATTTGTATTTATACAGTACATTTGTTTTTGTTGAAAGGTTTTACATGTAAACTGAATATTCACAGTTGCTTGTTCATTTTTACATATTTAAATATGTCTTCCCTGTCAACACCACACATTCTTACATATCTTCCTATTGCTCTTCCATGACAAACTGTGAATTTTGCTTGTAGCACATTTCTACAAAAATAAACTGCTGTTGCTGTTTAGGGTTGTGGCATTCCTTCATGTTCAAAAATGGTGGTGATTATGATGGGCAAACTTCATATAGCTCACTGTATGCTTCCAAACTTGATTGGTTGATTGGTAAGATTGTTATTCCTATTTCATTACAATGGAAAGCCATTTGCCAATTTAGCAAGCATTACAAACATTCATTGTCATTGGTAGTTATGGAATATACATGCATGTCTGACAGATTTTGATTATTGAATGGATAATTTTGCTTGTGAAGGCTCACACGATGAAAGAATGTTTAGAAGTGAAGAGTTTGACAATTTCACCGAGAATCAACTCTTCAGTTTTGATCAACAAGCCATGTGTATTTAGCTACGGTGCAAATTGTAAACAATTGTACTTATTATTTTGCGCACATTAACTTATTGTTTTGAGAAAAATTCAATAAAAATAAAGATTATTAATGACCATGCTGTCGCAGACAGGGTTATCCTTGGTATTTGAGTCATAGGTTTGTTGTCTTCTGACTCTGGATCAGTCTTTGGCTCAATCATGCCTAAATTTCACCAGTTGCAATTTTCAACATTGGAAGTTTTCATAACAATTCCGCACGTGTAATAGTGGGGACATTGACAATTATTTAGTATGGAAAACTGTTACCCAATCACAGCAATGGGCGTTAACTTCCAAGTCTTGAATGTGGCACGCCCATCAACACATCAAAATAGCCTTACTTCGAACTACTTGACGTAAACAATCTTGCTAACTTTATAACTGGACCTTAGAGAACATTATTTAAAAAATGCAGTTCATGACCCCTTTAATTTTCATTAGAAAAATGTATTGAGTTATTATTATATTACATTTTGAATGTTATATAAATCAATCAAAAATGAAGAATGTTTGTTTTTGAGGTTACTGTCGAATTGAAGGTCCCTTGCTTAAGCATTCTTTCATCTCAAACCAGTTCAAGTCCTCTATTAAAATGAGACAAGCTGGTGTGTCATTAATATGCAAATTAGAGCATTAAGTAGTTAATCCAATGAAGTGGAATAAGGAACATTCCTTAGAGTCCGGCTCCAAGGGCATCCTGGTCTGCAGAGTTCCCCTTCGCTCCAGCAAAACACTGACCGCCCGCCTCGGCTTTGACAGTTTCAGACCTCTGCAAGAGGTTCATGACTTCACTCTAATGTTTTTGTACGTTGTCTCATTGCCTGAAGTGTTGCTTTGCCTCTAACTAGCAATCGACATTGTGCATCGAGTTAAGTTGTCAACAGGGCATTCTTTAGACCTGACTCACTGCATGTTTATCATTCACGTGCAAAGTTCTCTGTTTCAGATCACACAAAACAAGAGAAGCGCGTGTCCAGACTTCACTAGATCACTTTTTGTTTTTATTTACTTGAAATCTCCAGGACTAGTGGAAGAACCTGACCTGATCATTTACGTCATTTCTCATTACATTACAGAGTGCATAAATATTTATTTAAAATGTATTTATCATGCCCACAAGGGTAGCATTTCTAAATGTATAAGTGCTGTAGGTTAGCTTATCCTGTGCACTATAAAAATTTAATCGACTACTGACCAATTCAAGCTTAGTCACTACTGGGGCTTTTAAGGCTTCACTTTTATCTCATTGCCAAAGAGCATGTGATCTATTCACAGGAGGTTCAGTCCTAGTTTATCAATCTACATAGTCTGCAGTCTTTGCTTGAGGCACCTACAATGATGCACAACACCGTACTGCTATCAGTGAGTTCAGTCTAATTCTGTCTCCAAATTGTCATTGAACAGTAAAGTATGTCATTTTTACACCACAAACACCAAACAGGATTGCGGAAATAATGACTTTTTTCAGATAGGTTTTCTGAACACTCACACCATCTGCTTTTTGCTCAGACCAATAGATCACCTACTGATGTCTGATGCAATGATATAAAAAAAAAAGTGAAAATTTCATGTTTTCTTTGCAATAAGTTTAATAGCTGTTAGTTGCTGTTTATATACAGTAAGTGGCAGATACTGAAAACAATCGCATACTGTATAATAGGTACTAAATTTTGATTAAAACGTCACCACTGTTAAAAGTATGTTTTATATTGTATAAATGTGTGTAGTGTAAATGAAATTCGAACATACTGCATTCACCATGTTGTCATTGTCATGTGACCTATGGTGTCAGTTGCGTCGCTTCACTTCCATTCACATATCGTCTCCCGAGGCCTCATGGGATATAAAGTGTCCATCGGATGTGCATTTCCGAATCTTGCCGGAAGTACTGTAGGAGGTCATCCTGGTACTTTTGATTTATGAATACCATGAATTCTCATACTCGGCTCACATAACAGTATATAGAATGGAAGTAGGCATTGAATTGTATAAAGCACTATATAAATACATGTGAAAATGACATCTTGAAGCCACTATACAGTATGTGAGGTTGTGAAACCACTGCAAGGCAAACAATACTGTGGCCTTTTGCAGCAGAAAAGGAAACACTAAAATAATTTTACAAATTTAATGTAATTGCACATTCATTTCCACAGTGTTGGCAAATGTGCATTTAGAAGGCATTTGCAAAGTTTCACCACTGTTATCAGATGTTGATTTATGCAGATCCAGTCGTGTTCTCCTCTGCACAAAGCAGCAGATCCTGGGGCGTTTTAGCTGGAAGTACCTTCTGACGTATGACAGTCTCTCAGCACCCCATCCTGTTCTATAGCTCAATGTACCGCATAGAGGACAATTAACACATATATCATCAAGCCACATGGTTGAATGGTGAATGGAGCTGGTTGAATAAAACGTTTTTGAGCATGATTATCCGTGTGCAGACATTTGCATTGCTGCATTGCTCATGAACCCAACTCTGGTCGGATGTGCACACTTTTCTAGATCTTTTCCACTTAATATATTCAGTCATGCCAATCAAATTATTTTTAACGAGCTGCTACTGATATGGATATTTTACCTGCTGCCAAAACACCAACAGGTGGTGTAAAAAAATATCCCAGGATTCTGCTTCAGTGATGCATGTTTCTATTCGTAGATGCTGTATGAAACAGGGCTGTTATATTTAAATATGTATGAAGAGTCTCTTCTGCTGTGCATATGCTTTTTCCTCTTTTTAGTTCTGTTCATCACCAAGCAGAAAGACAAATAGAGATTTCATGGACGTTTGCCGCAAAATGTATTTGAAGCCACTCTTAAAAATATATAAATGTCATTGTGTTATATAACAGAATACCAAAAGCAAGTTTTGCTTTTTGGAAAGAAAGGTAGCAAAAACTGTTTTGGAGCAAAAAATCACATCACTTGGTAGATTTTAAATAATTAAACAATAGATAGTTAGGTCAAATCTCACTTCAGTTGTCATGTAAGTGCTCGGAAGTGTCCAAATACTTTTTGGGGCCACTGTATATTACACATAACCTGTAAAATATACAGTATGTTGTGCATGTTTAAAAAATGTTTTAGCAACACTTTACAATAAGGTTTCCTTAGTTGACATTATAATGCATTAACTAATACACTTGTTGCAGTATTTATTAACCTTTGGCAAATGAAGTTGCGATAGTCTTTTCTTCCCTATTGTGATGTAAATCCAAGTGAAACGGCTTCTCGAATGAGAAAAAAATGTCGGAAGGAACTTGATTTTGTCCAGCCGGAATTGATTGGATGGTTTTGGTTTGCTATTGGTCGATCTCATGTGAGTGACAGGTTGCCCCGCCCTCACGTCAGTAAAAACATCATCAAAAGAGAAGAGATGTGGCTGCAAGGGGGGAGGGGAAGTTATTTTGATTAAAGATTATGAGGGCAAATGAATAAAAAAATAAAATAATGATGTACACAGATAAATCATTTATAATAAAGACTGCAATTAATGTTTTTTTCCATTAAAAAACACAAGAATTTTCCATTTAATAATCTGTTCATTGTTACTTAATGTTAGCTCAGGTCCATTAAATAATATAAACAGCTACAACTTTTGATTTAAATAATGTATTAATAAATGCTGAATTTAACATTGAGATGAATGTTTTAGCAGTATTTTTCATTGTTAGTTCATGTTAACAAATGGAACCTTATACTGTAAAGTGTTAAAAACGTTTTGAATTATTTTAACCGCTGATATTATTGGTTTTCAGTTGCACTGACAGCTTCCTTGAAGTGTCCTTTATGAGGTAGAAGAACTTCCTTTGTCCCTGTCTCACTGTCATGACTCAGAAGAAAGATTGGAAACTTAAACTTCTGCTGAATCGGTGCCAGAACTTCATCGCTAGAGCGTGTTCTCCACTTCACTTCACTTAGAAATGAGTGTAGGCCGGGGTCAAAGCGAACCCGATCTCGCTACACAACACAGTGATTTAATTAAAAGGCTCCTCGGTTTTTCAGGGTCAAAAAATATGTGTCGGCTGTCAGCGGTTCAGAGGGGAAATGGGTGTGAAATGTGTGAGAGGGATTGTTTTGGGGGCACCTACAGCATTGCTTCATAAAACAGATAAAAAAACAGAGCCACACACAGTTCTGAGAAGCTGCTGGAACTGGGAGGCCCAGGAAGGCATTAGTGACACTGAGACCGCAGCGTGGGAGTCTGGGTAACAGAGATGGCGCTGACTAAACCAAGCATTGTGGCGTGCAGAGGGAAAGGGATGGGGTCCAGCAGGATTGGATTGTAATGGAGGGCTTTGTTATTAGTCTGAGGGTTCAGAGATGGAGTCGAAGGCGGACGGATGAGAGACGGGGCAGTTAGAGGCGATATAAAGGTGAGCGGGAGGTAATGTCGTGAGTCATATAGGTGATAGTGTGGCTACACCAGAGTCACACTATCACCTATATGTTCCCATGCCCCGGAGGAGGAGAAAGGGTCATGGAATGAGACCCAGAAGATTATTATACATCAACATGTTAAAATGCTATTTATAAAGAAAACAGCCTTTCTGACTTTATTTTTCTTGACTGTTGTTTTTCAGCCAAAATGTACCACATTTTAGTGCTCATGGGTTGGACTTTCTTAACTGAGGAAGCTTATTGGGTCACTTCATTAAAAATTTTTTAAGTTTGGCGGCGTGGTGGCTCTATGGCCACCGTCGCTCTCACTGTCGCTTCACAGCAAGAGGGTCCCCAGTTTGAGCCCCGGACATGGGTTTCATCCTGGTGCTCCAGTTTCCCCCACACTGTCCACAGACATGTAGGTTAGATGGATTGGACATGCCAAACTGGCCGTTGGAGTGTGTGTGTGTGTGTGTGTGTGTGTGTGTGAGTGTGACTCTCAGTGCTGGAAGGGCGTCCGTCATAAAACCTGTGTCAAATCCAACGCGTGTGTGGATAATTCAGATAAAGCGGCCCCTGCAAATGAGCGGGACTAACGGTAGAATTTTTTTTTTGTTCCTTTTTTAATGTGAAATTTGTTGTTTCTGTGCCACTAGCTCCACCAAATGGAATTGCAAGAATGTGACTGTTTTCAAACAGGTTTCCCGATCCCTCCTCCCCATCTGCCATTGGCGCCAAATAGATAGCCTATACCCCACACTTACGGCATTGATTGAAGATCAAGAAGTGGTATATAGTCATTTTTAACACCATTAGCTGCCAGAAAAAAAATCATGTAAAATAAACATTTTTTGTTTTTTCAGAAATGTAAGAAATTTGATTTGCAATGAGCCCATTTCTGTTTATGTAAGGCGTTTGCCTAATAAAATAAATAATTGCATAATATATACAGTAGTTTTTTTTACATTCCAGAAATTTTGAAAGTGGTTAATCCAATGTTGCTCTTTCAGACTGAGCTGTACTGGACACATAGCCTATTTAATTTGGCCTTGGAATAATTTTATTAAAAATAAATTTAATTTATAGTAATGCAATCTCCGATGTTTGATTGTGTTGAGACATGAGATCTTTATAAAGGAGACGTGTGTTTACAGGGATTTCTTTCGCAAAAAAACTAAACAAATCTAAGAAACTCAAAACTTCAGCAGACATCTCCATTTGCTCTCCATTTAATCTCACTGCTGTCAAATAATTTTAATATTTATAAAATCAGTAATAAAGCAAACTTTTGGATAAAGCTCTATCCATTAACATTAATGCAATAGCTAACTCGAACAATAAAGTTAATGCACTATATGAACAAACAATGAACGACTGTATTTTGATTAACTAACATTAACAAAGATCAATAAATACTGTAACAAGTGTATTGCTCATTGTTAGTTCATGTTCGTGTATACTTTAACTAATGAGACCTTAATATTGTAAAGTGTTACATTAACATTAGATAATGTATCATCAATGAAAGTGAACAGTAGTTTATTTATAAATTAATATTAAGAATGTTGTCCATTATTAATGCTTTGGTTATCATGAAGCAACTAATGTCGTGTTACCACTTTTTTTTTCTTCAGAAACACATGTGTATTCAACAAATGCCTTTATGAATGTAAAAAAGGCTCAGTGATTGATTAGACGTTGATCAATTGATGGTTTTGTATTCATTCTTGCATAAACTCGCATCAGCACCACAAACAACCTTCACGTTGACGTGACTGCTGCTCAGAGAGAGAGTTATTTGAGATTGATGTCACATGACGAAAGCACTTTTAATGCATGCAGATGCAAGCTGCAGATTACGGTGCCAGGGCTTTGTTAATGCACTGTCATTGTCTGCCGAGTAGATTAATGATAAAGGCTATTGTCTTTCCTGGGTGCGGTACTTCTTTACAGCTCCCAAACAAGTTGCCTTTTGCCGAGGAGATAGAAATCACAATTTAATATTCCTCCAAAGTGGTCCCGGCAGAGATGCAGCTCTTTGTTCTTGGTAATGATCCAGCGTGGAGATTAATAGAAAGGCTGAGCTAACACTAATGGGAATGTTAACAGGTCGCTCGCCCCTCCTCTGGCTGTTGCTACAGCAACAAGAAGTGCCGTTCTAATACTGATGATGGTTTTCTGTAGCGTGGCTGGTCAGGATAAACCAGTGATGGAGGATGGACTTCAACAGAAGTGCACTGGTCAAGTTTGTCGAGCCGGTGTAGTTGTTCAAAGATTTTGTTATTTGATTGTTGATTTTTTTTTTTCATCTTGGTGAAATGCGCATTTGACTGAATGTATCGATTACGTTTCATTAACTGGCAGGTTTCATTAAGGTTGTGTAAAAGTTAGTGTATTTGGTATACAGTATATCAACAGGCCCATCTATCATATTATTTATTCTAGTCAAATAACGTGCATAATGTCGTTTAAGGGTAAATGTTTTTTTTTTTATTAAAATAACTTCTGTTTGTATATGATAGACTCAACGAATAATGTGTGAGTCTGGTGTAATTTAGGGTAATAAGACATTTCTTTTCATTTGATTCCTACTTCCTAAGAATTAATGGTAATTTCAACAAGACGAATACTGAAAAATGAAAATTTTCAAATGGTTATTGCACACATTTTATGTATGTAATTTGGTATTTGCCAAGGGAAACATCAGTATTGCATATATACGTGTGTGTGTATGTATATATATATATATATATATATATATATATATATATATATATTTATATTAGATAGATAGATAGATAGATAGATAGATAGATAGATAGATAGATAGATAGATAGATAGATAGACTGTCTGTGTTGGTTGAAACTTGAATCCTCATTCTTTTATTGTAACATTTAAAGGGTCTGATATTTCTAGACATTTTTACAACTAACAAAATCACCAGGGTCTTTAAAACGAACCTGAGGAGCTTAGAGCATCAATCTCTGCTATTGGATGACCTTGACAGTGGCGGACACGTGACCCGTGCCCCGTGACCCGACCAATAAAAACCTGCAGTACGTGATGAAGACTGTCATGAGGAATCCCAGCAGAGGGATACTTCACAATAAAAGTCTGTCCAGACATTGACTGAGCTTCTCTGAGAAAGAAAGAAAAGAAAAAAAACCTGAGTTTTGAAGAACTATAAGCACTCTTCATCACTGCTTTTACTGCCAAGGATTTGACCTTTAAGTGAAAGTCAGTCAAGGCCATTAAGATGAATCTACACCGCTTCACTGAGCTCATTGAGTTATGAGTCAGGACAGAAATGAAACAAAATCCAGTACCATGTGTGCTTGAAATGAACATGAAATCATTTTTTTGTTGAAAATTCTGAAAATACTTTGTGTTATTGAAGTAAAATGGTTTCATATACCGTGTCCTGGGAAACAATCAAAATCCTCATATGTTCTTATCTTCCCCTGCACTGTCTTGCTAGAAGAGGGCTTTGTGACTTTATGTCCTGGTTTTAGAGTGGCAGACAATCAGCCTCTCTCTGATTCGCCCATCTCAGCATAGAGGATCACCCATAAGCCTGGCCTACTGCCCCTCGGCTCAGTGCGGATGAATGGGAAATGTGGAATAAAGGCTTTTCTTTCTTCACCCTCGCCATCCTAGAATATGCTGATGTCAGCATGTTTCCTGCCAGGATCATCGCTATTAATCTCATGTGCTCAAACACAATATATAAAATGTTATAAAAGATTTTTTTTTTTTTCTGAGACAGACGGAATATAATAGGGGATCAGATTGTTTTTGTTTCTAGTACATCAGTCAGCTGGTGTATTTATTCTAACAAAGGAAACATTATTATTTTTGCTTGCAGATGCTGATTTAATGTACATTTCTTGACTACAGTTTCCCTGGTGTGACCAGAAGTTTACTATTACGTTTACCATGATGGTATATAATATATTGGTGACCATATTGATAATTATATAATACGTTTCCAATTATTGCCATCTCTATGATTAAGCCAATATTAGAAGCAGATAATATCAAAACTTGTTTTTATTAAATTAATATCAGTACTTATTTTAATACATTTTTTTTCACTGCAGGCTTTAAAGGTACTGAACAATTATACATTTTTTTCTACTCAAGATTAAAATGTTCTGTGCTTAATTTTTCCTGCATGTGAAATTCTAGATTTTCGTAGTAAAAACAAAAAAAATTCTACTGTAATATTCTAGAGATTGCACTACAATTTTGGTATTTTGCATTTCAAGTCCCAAATCATTGAGAGTGTGTATATCTCTGGTGGAAGGTCACGAAACTCTCTTTCTACAGTTTGGACCTACATCTGGTCAGTAGCCAACATCCTTAAACACTAAACCACAAAATGGCCAATTGAAAGCTCACATTGTTGCCATTTATTTTGCCAATGCTATGAATAATCTTGTTTGGTCCCCCAGATTGTACTTCTCCGACCCTCATCCGTCCCGAGCGGTGGAGCTGCTGCGTGTGGGGAAGCTGCAGCACTACCTGGCCCGACTGAAGGAGGCTCACGGGAGCTTCACACAGGTCTGTTATCAGATGATCTTTGGCCCTATAACACACTCCAGAGAGATCAGGCCTGTAATGAGAGCCTGGATGGTGATCGGCTGTATTCTGCCCTGCACTCGAGCTCACAGTTGTCAGATTGTTGTCTAAACGGTGGTATGGATGTCTCCGCACTGACTTCACCGTCTGTCACTGCTGATGTTCCATTAGATGTTGTGTTACAAAACTCAGTCAGAGACGGCCAGACTATATGCAAATGGAAAAATAAGAACAAAAAAAGTTTTATTTTTAAGATTGTTGGCAAAAGAATAATAGCCCTTATAAATTGGTTTTATCAAATGGCTGACAGAAATTTTAAAAGGCATCAATAGTTTTGTTATTAACAATATAATATGAATGAATAAAGTGTGTGTGTGTGTGTGTGTGTGTGTGTGTGTGTGTATAGAAAGAGAGATAAATGGATGGATGATAGATAGATAGATAGATAGATAGATAGATAGATAGATAGATAGATAGATAGATAGATAGATAGATAGATAGATAGATAGATAGACGGATGGATGGATGGATGGATGGACGGACGGACGGACGGACGGACAGAAAGACAGCTTTAGACTATCACAGATGGATGGATGGATGGATGGACGGACGGACGGACGGACGGATAGATGGATGGATGGATGGATGGATGGATGGACGGACGGTCAGAAAGACAGCTTTAGCCTATCACAGTTGGATAGATGGATAGATAGATGGATGGATGGATGGATGGATGGATGGATGGATGGACAGAAAGACAGACAGACAGCTTTAGACTATCACAGTTGGATAGATGGATGGATGGACGGACAGAAAGACAGACAGACAGCTTTAGACTATCACAGTTGAATGGATGGATGGATGGATGGATGGATGGATGGATGGATGGACGGACAGAAAGACAGACAGACAGCTTTAGACTATCACAGTTCCCGTTTCAATCATGTAATTTAATTTTCTTCCTTCACATGACAATGGTTTAACTCAACTGTCTCTCTTCCTCTCGCCCCCTCTCTCCTCAGGCCTATGACATCATGAAGGTGACCCACGGGACAGAGCATGCCCTGACTGATGAGGTGAGGAGAAAACTGGGCGAGTGCCAGGCCGAGCTGGGTGAAGTCTAGACTGAACCCCTGCGTCATCATATGGAGACTGACTCTGGCGCGCTGCCTGTCAATCAACCTGCCGCTGGATTCGCTCTGGGGGGGGGGGGGGGGGGGGGGGGGGGGGGGGTTCCATCATTGGTTCCATCCACTCAATGGGTTCCATCATTGGTTCCATCGGCTGTCCCCCCTAATACCTGTTAACACGCAATCCAAAGTATAGTCTACTAACCTCCATATTTTCAATAGAAAGTCCTACTTCTAGGTATTTAGACCCAAAATGAATGGTTGCAACAGGAACAATATTGCTAAATCTAAATAATAAACTTAAAGAAGGTGTCGGCTTTCAAATGTGCAGATAGATAGATAGTAAATTTGCAGTGTATGCATCTATTGCAAAATCTGAACAATTTGGTTCTCTCCATTTTTGATTTGTACAGTAGCTGCATATTTTTAGTTTCTCAAAGAGAAAAGTTAGATATCATATTAGTATCTAAATGCATCTGATTGAGTATTCAGTGAATTGTCACATTAATGTGTTTCATGTTGTTCAGGTCACTTTGCATAAAATTTGAATAAAATTATTAAAATAAGTGTTATTTTAGTATTATTTATATACTATTATAGTATTTTTTTTATTTTGAATTAGCTTTTATTTTCACATTTTGAATTTTGTTATGTTCTTTCAATTAGGTTGTTTTTATTGCTGAGCAACGATTTAATCGCGATCAATCGCGTCCATCGCATCCAAAGTAAAAGTTTGTGTTTACAAAATATATGTTATACTGTGTATAATTATTTTTGTATATATAAATACACACATATGCATGCACAGTATATATTAAAGAAAAATTTGCATGGATATATTGTATATATATTTATATTTATAACATTTTATAATATCATTTAATATATAAATAACATTTTTTTCTTAAATATATGCATGCATATGTGTGTATTTAAACATACAAAATAATTATACACAGTACACACACATATATTATGTAAACACAAACTTTAATTTTACTTTTAAGATTAATCGTTGCCCAGCACTAGTTCTATTTATTTTTATTTCAACTTTTACTTGCTGTTTTCTAATTATCTTTTTTAAGTTTAGGTTTTTTCATCTAATATTTAATATTTTATTTTATTTCAGCTTCTTTTCAGTTACCGGCAATGATATTTAGTATTTTTAGTTTTAGTTAACAGTACTGATTGAAATATGACATTTTAAGATCTATGTGCCGCCTACGTTCACAGATTGCTAGCCTTAGCGCGCAATTCTGATTTACTGCTCAGATCTGATTTTGTTTGTTGTTGTTTGTTTGTCTGTTCCTCATTATTTGTTCAGAATTGTGATGAATGTTGATCTAGAGTGCTGTAAAAGTCTCGTGAATTCTGATATGACAGTTCAGACTGCGGTCGCATTGCAAAACATCAGATGACCCAAATCAGAATCGAAAAGATCCTTTTCCATGTGGTTTGTGCGCTGTTCACACTGTTATAAAAAATAACAGATCAGAGTCGCATACGAGCAAAACATAAATGAAAATTCTGATTTGGGCCACTTTTGTCTGCAGTCTGAACGTATCCAAGACTTAAACAGTATTTCAACAGAAGCTCTAATGGAAACAAAAACTGAAAGTCAAGGAATTGTTTTAATTGAGCAATCCCAGGAATATCCATTAGCACATTTACCCAAACTCCTGTGAGTACCTTTGATAGATGACTTTAGTTTGCTTTTGATTTGATTATCACATAATCAACTGTTATGAAAAGCAACACCTTTTCAGGAATAACTGTTGTGCTTCAAGAACCGCTCCGAACTACACACACACACACACACACACACATTTGTGCTTCAGTTTCTCATCATTAACTTCAATCTTCAGAGTCGCTCTGACAAAACAGTCCCATTCGCTCAGATTTCATAAACATATTTCAGCAGCTGATTTGTGTTTTTAAGCTCTTCTTTTACCATCTGGAATGTGCTGTTATTACAGTTCAATCCTTGCTTTGTAATGTGGGTCATTCCTACTATTCAGTAAATGTCCATGTCTCCATCATATGACTTGATATATTGTATAAAATATGAAATCAGTCATATCAGTTTTCACAATCAAAATGATTTTCTTAAGTGTTTTGAAAGTATGCCTTCAAGTCGAACACAACTATTTAAAGAACTGGCTTTTGTTAATGACATCATCCTCAGGAAGTGATGTCATTTTGGTGGTAAAACACTATTAATAAAACACAATTAAGTTCGCTTAATTCACTTAGTTCGCTTTTGCTTGTCAGTAGTCTGTTTCTCCGGACATTTTTTCAGCACGTTATTTTTGCTAAATCTTTTTAACCCTCATGAGTGTCTGGATACATATAAATGGGGATTACACATTCTCATACCACCGTCCACTAAAGCAAACAGCTTTTGGAGGTGCGCTTCTCTGAGATGGAGATAACATCTTTTTGTTGGAGAGAATGGGGCTTAAGAGGAAATAGAGGAAGTTGGTATAGAGCGGCCAGTTGTCAGCAGTCCTATATCTCTAAAGCCAATGACATCGTTTCTCACAAAATGTGAACAAGTCCAACCATGAACCTTCTGAGTCTGGTTTCACCAAAAATCTTTCTTACTTTTACTTAAATGAAGTTAGGTTATAAAATCACTACATATACTGTAGTGGCCAACAGTAATGTCTGGCCTAGGAAAATTGACATCACCCATTATTAAAACATATTTTTAAAAATGTCATATTGCATGTGCTTGGAGTCATAACGCAATAAACCATGCCAAATTGTGCAGACATAATTTGTATGCGTTTTTCCTGTGAACTTTTTAGTTTTTTTTATCTATGCAAAATAAAATTTGTAGCTGGTTTGCCATTTTTGGTCAAATAATTTCAGTCAGATGTGTAATGTGCTCAAGTTTTGTTCTTCCCTCATATATGTTTATTTGAACTTGTAAGATCATTATAATTTTACTTAAAGTCCCCCTGTAGTCAATAACTTTATCCCTTAAAACTCATCTTTGATCACCAAAATTTCATATTTAAAAGTTTTTTCCTTGAAAAAATTGTCATGCCTTAAAAATAGCTTGAATGTAACCTCATTATGTATACGCGGTTCTATGAATATGCAAATTTGCCCGTCTCCACTCACTCACACCAGCTCAGAGATCCACTCGCTGACGATCACACGTTGACCTGATTGGTTACAAGGTAGTTTGTGACGTCAGAAACACCAGCGATTACAAACTGTGTTTTTGAGATCACTGCAGTTTTAAAGAGAAAATACTCAGCAATGGTGTTGACTTATGAATTTGCACATGGTTTGTCTTAAAGCATATTAAAAACACCACATAGACTTATAAACAACAATAAAAGCTTGATTGTCACCACATGGGGACTTTAAATGAAATATGGTTTTCACAAAATGTATTTTTATACACACAGGAGAATATCATAGGTAAGTAATAGAAATCAGTTTACTTTTATTATTACAATGAGATCTTTCACATTAAACATCAGGATCACTGATAAGATGTGTTATTTTCTGTATTAGTCCTGTCAGACGTAGGGTGAATTATCATACACTTGTAAAGCTCATAAACTCTCCAGTGTTTCTCTGACGTCTGATATGATTTTCTATCAAACTGCATCTCTGGATGATGCCTGTTCATTAAAGCTGATAAAGATCCATCTTGTCTGCAAGCGTCGAGGATCAGGCATATCTGTTTGAAGAGGTGTGTAAAACGAAACTGTGCGTATACTGAATTAAAATAATAACTGAATAAAAACAGACACACTAAAGGTTGCTTTCATTCCTTTTTATAAGCAATTCCATCAAAAAGCAGAAGTTTCATGCTGCAGATTGCACCTGTACAAAAACGTGGTGAAAAAAAACCTTTATAGTAGCTGAGAAAACAACTAAGAGAAGATTAAACTGCAAATTATTTGTGCAGAATAAAGCAGAAAAAGAATGCAGATTCCAAAACGTCCTTTATTTACATCAGTCTGTATGATCAAACTCTCATCCAAGCTCTGTTTTTCCCCATAGCATAAGAAATCATGCCGACTGTCGCAGTATTAACATCAAGCAATATGTTGACAACTTTTAACTTCTTCAATCATACATCTCTCAGTCAGTCTTTTGTGTTTTTCCTTTCTATTCACATGACCTACTGAAAGGAGGCGAGATCTTAGTTTCGCAACCGTGTTCTTCAACATTAAAGCGCATTAAAGACGATATTCGTTTAACATTGTACTGCATATCACACAATCAGTTGAACAATCCACAGATGCCGAAGGATGCGACGGGTTGTAATGAAACATTTCATGAAAGAAAATGGAAATGACGTGTTCTCTCGTCTCCCATGATTTGGCGATAGGTGTTTAAAAAAACAACAACTATATAATATATAAAGAAGAACAAAAGTGAAATATAGTATATTTTATATATATATGGCATGAATTTAGCAACTGTACAAGTTTAATGCATAGTGCTTTTGCAGGCTAAATAAATTATAGAATATAAGCATCTCTGTCATACAGGCCTCCTGAGGTAAAAAATAAATAATATCCTTCATTCATTACATTGCCAAAAGCTCAAAAGGGCAGTAGGAATGTCGCTCCCCTTTGCTTTGGCAGGGGTCAGGGAAGAGGAGTGAAGCGGGAATGGAAAAGCGTATGAAGTCTTTAGTTAGTACCAGAAACAGGCTATGTAGTCATCTATAAACGTTTAGAGCTGAAACTGTCTCAAGCACCATATATATACTGTATATATAAACAGATTTATACTGTACCAAAGTGTCAGCAGACTGACAATGAGACCACATAGAGAGAAGGCCAATGACCAGATGCATCAATCTGATCTGGAATGCAATAAAACAGACTCAATTCAACGAGTTGTATTTGATGAAAAACATCATTTAGGGAAGTTTTTGCAGAAGCCAATTAAAAATGTCCAAGGAGTTGGCATGCAGCAAAAAGCCTTTATTTGTGTTACCGATATTAAAGATCCTTGTTGGTCCTGCCAGACTGAGGATTCTTCTCGCCTCTCAACCGTGACACGCTGAAGTGGCCCAGCCCCGAGGCGTCACATTGCTGAAAATGCCAACATAACCGCAGGGGATGTGAAAAATCAATGAGCCAATGCCAGAATCATTCTTCTAGAAATCGTGCTGTGCTATTTCATTGAATATGAAACACTCTATGTGGTCTCAGTGTGTCCAAGAATACAAAAAATAATATAAAACACACGTAACAGTTCATGTTGAATGTGACTAGTGTCTGACAATACAAATACTGAGACAGAATCAAAGAGATTAAACACATAATTTAACAAGCAGTGTTTTCTTTTTCTTTTTCTCTTTACTTTTTAACCTTTTTTTTTGTATGCATGTTTTTTTTAGGCTAGCACCATCTGTACACAAATATGGATTTTTTTCCCCATAGATTTCCAAGATATTGAAGTGTTCACAAGGCACTTGTCGTCCTTTTTGTTCTGTTTTTCATTCATCTTCTTTAACGACTTGTTCTTTTATCCACATTATGGTAATATAATTAGTTTGTTCACAGAAAGCGAGCAAGCCATTTTCGCAAACAATTGATTCCAAAGTTCCAAAGTGCTCATCCAGCTATGTGGGACACAGGTTTTTTCTTTCTTTTCGTCAACTCTCCAAGTCCAGCGTTTTTCTGTTCCCCGCCAAAATCCATTTTAGAAAAATATTAAGCCTTTATATTTTCCCATTCATTTCAGCCATCATTGTTGTGATGAACTTTGTAACTTGCTCACATACACCCTGCTGAGCCTTTTCCACTTCCAATTGTCCATAATACTTGGCAAATCTTTTACCGTCGCCGGCAGGTGATGTCAAAGCACGTGATCATCATCAGATGAGCTTTGCAGAAGTTGACCCGGTTCTCCAGTCGTTCCGTGACAAACTCCAGAGCTTCCAAGTACTCCAGAGAGTCCACTTCAAATGTCTGCTGAAGGTCAACTGCAAAAGTGAAGGAAAAGGATGTTAACTGACAGAAGTTAACTGACCACCACATTAGTATTTTTGTCAAAATAAACATTGTTGAAACTATTTATTGAAATATTCATACTAGGGGTTGAACGACTTAAGTTCCCTTTCGAGGGAACTCCAACTGCGTCGAATGACACTTTGGGGGAACGCCCCTCAGCGTAGCGCCTCTGAAGTATGAATGAAACTAAGCCAATCTCCGATTGGTGTTGCGTCATGACGTAATGTGTGACGGCACATAGGCGGAAGCTATAAAAGGAGCCGGCACACATGAGATGTCAGCTTTTTGTTCTTCAGCAAGCGCTCTGTGTCAAACTGTCTGTCCTATTTGGTGTTGTTTGTCCCATAAGAATTGTCCTAAATTATTGCAATATGGAATCTAGTGGCTCGGATCTCGCGTTTGCCGAGGCAGCGTGTAGATTACGGGTCTACTCAGCAATAAAGATTCTGTGACTGGGATCTCGCGTTTGCCGAGGCAGCGCGTAGATTGAAGGTCTGCATTGCAATTCAGAATCTAGTGGCTCAGATCTTGCGTTTGCCGAGGCAGCGTGTAGACGGGTCTACTTTTGCAATAAAGATTCTGTGACTGGGATCGCGCGTTTGCCGAGGCAGCGCGTAGATTTAAGGTCTGCATTGCAATACAGAATCTATAGTGGCTCGGATCTCGCGTTTGCCGAGGCAGCGTGTAGATTACGAGTCTACTTTGGAATTAGATTCTGTAACTGGGATCGCGCGTTTGCCGAGGCAGCGCGTAGATTTAAGGTCTGCATTGCAATAAAGAATCTAGTGACTCGAATCTCGCGTTTGTTGAGGCAGCGCGTAGATTCGGTCTACTCTGCAATAAAGATTCTGTGACTGGGATCTCGCGTTTGCCGAGGCAGCGCGTAGATTTAAGGTCTGCATTGCAATAAAGAATCTATAGTGACTCGGATCTCGCGTTTGTCGAGGCAGCGCGTAGATTCGGTCAACTCTGCAATAAAGATTCTGTGTGGGTGCGAGGCATGCACAGTCAGCTCCTGAGCGCGCTGGCTGTGTTCATTGAGAAATATTTCGACGCACACACAGCCGTGTGTTCGGGTGTTTCAGCCTCGCGCCCATTGACTTTCTTCTCGAGAGATGAAAGCCAAATATATTGTGAATGACTCGAATCTCGCCGTTGCCGAGGCAGCGCGTAGATTACGAGTCTACAATAATAGGGACACACAATCATGGGAAATAATACTGTTTTGTGCGAGGCATTCACAGTCAGCTCCTGAGGGTGCTGGCAGTGTTCATTGAGAAATATCTTGACGCGTAGGCCTACAAAATAAACCATGCGCTGTCGGATGTTTCAGCCTCACACCTGTTGACTTTCTTCTCGAGGGATGAAAGCCAAATATATTGTTACGGCTCGATTTTCGCGTTTGCCGAGGCAGCGTGTAGATTACGAGACTGTAATAATATTAAAACAGTATTTTTTGGTGAAAGAGTACCGCTTCTATAGCCCCTCCTCAAGGAGCTTGGGGGCATAGACGGCACTCTCAGGCCAAGCCTCAGCCTAAACAGGGCGACCTGAGGGTCGTCCTGCAGGGTTAAGAAGGCTTCCTCAAAGAGGTCCTAGCCAGCCTAGGTTATCTGCGGGCGGCCCCACCTGTGGTGGAGCGACAGAGGTCGTCTCTTTCGCGGAGCCCGCAGGAAATCGATGTTGCTCTCCCGCCGTTAAACACGTTTCGGGACGCGCCGGTTTCCAGCGAATGCAGGCTGCACTGTCCGACCCACAGGCTTGCGGTCAGGCAGCATTTGCGTTCGCCCATCGAGAATCATTTTCGGTTCAGCCCTGCCGGGAATCCGCTTCAGGGGGCCGAGAACGAATCCCGATTAATACCCGAAGCCAGGCTCGAGAGCCTGGTTCCCTTGGTAAAATATTTCGATGTATGGAAAAATCTGGCGAATATTTCTCCTTGGGCCCTGCGCACTATTCAAAATGGGTACAGGCTGCAGTTCAGTTTCCGCCCACCCAGATTCAATGGGGTGGTCTGGACTGTAGTCGACCCAGTGCAGGGTCGGGTATTGGAACAGGAAGTAAACTCCCTGCTGGCAAAGGAGGCTATAGATCGTATTCCTCCACCGGACAGGGAGTCCGGCTTTTAACAGCCGCTACTTCATAGTTCCCAAGAAGGATGGGGGGTTGCGTCCAATAATAGATCTCAGGCACCTGAACCGTTCTCTGAGGAGATTCAGGTTCAAGATGCTAACTATTCCCATTATAGTGAGTCAAATTTAGTCCGAGGATTTGTTTGTCACGATAGATCTAAAGGACACATACTTCCACATATCCATCCTTCCATCTCACAGGAAGTTCCTGAGGTTCGCTTTCGGGGGCGAAGCTTACCAATATCGGGTTCTTCCGTTCGGCCTAGCTCAAATGTATGGATGCAGCTCTGGCACCGCTGAGGCTTCAGGGCATCAGGGTGCTCAATTATATCGACGACTGGCTGATTTTAGCGCAGTCGCAAGAGCTGGCGGTTCAGCATCGAGATGTCGTCCTCGCCCACATCCAAAGCCTGGGGTTGAGACTCAACATGAAAAAGAGCATGTTGACACCAGCCCAGAGAACTACGTTCCTGGGAGTGGTGTGGGATTCGGTCACGATGCGGGCACAATTGTCTCCTGCACGGATCAAATCCATCCTGACCACAGTGTCCGGGATAAAGCTAGGCCAAGCCATCACCGTAAAGCACTTCCAGAGAGTGTCGGGGCTCATGGCAGTAGCGTCCAATATCATTCCATTCGGCCTGCTGCACATGAGGGCCCTTCAGTGGTGGTTAAAAACCAAGGGGTTCTCCCCGAGGGGAAACCCGTTCCGCATGATAAGGGTTACGCGCAGATGCCTTCGTTCCCTATCTATGTGGAAGAAAGCTTGGTTTCTGTCCCAAGGTCCAGTGTTAGGAGCGTCATGTCGCCGGAGAACCGTTTCGACAGACGCCTGGGGCGCGGTCATGGACGGCCGCTTTACGACAGGCCTATGGCAGGACCATCATGCCTCCTGGCACATAAACTGCCTGGAGATGTTGGCGGTGTTCCGAGCTCTGAGGAGCTTCCTGCTGGACCTCAAAGGCTATCATGTCCTTGTGAGGTCAGACAACATGTCGGTAGTGGGCTATATAAACCATCAGGGGGGTCTGAGGTCTCGCCCTCTATGCAGACTGGCGCATCAGATCCTCCTGTGGTCCCAGGGGAAACTGTTGTCTCTAAGAGCAACATACATCCCGGGGAGTCAGAATCAGGGAGCAGACATCCTGTCGAGACAGGGGCTGAGGCCCGGGGAAAGGAGACCCACCCCGAGGTGGTGGAGTCAATATCTCGGAGGTTCGGCCCAGTGGAAGTGGACTTGTTCGCGTCTCGAGAGACGTCCCATTGTCCACTGTGGTATTCCCCCTCCCATCCAGCCCCGCTGGGGTTGGATGCCTTGGTGCAGACGTGGCCGAGGCTACGTCTGTACGCATTTCCCCCGATCGCTCTGCTCCCGGGAGTTCTAGAGAGAGTCCGTCGCGACGGGATCAGTCTACTGTTGGTAGCCCCGTTGTGGCCGGCCCGAGTATGGTTCTCAAACATAATTTTGCTCCTGGACGGCTCTCCTTGGGAGATTCCCCTCAGGAGGGACCTGCTGACACAGGCAGAGGGCTCAATATTTCACCCTCGGCCCGAGTTATGGAAACTGTGGGTCTGGCCCCTGAGGGGGCACGGTACCTAGAGGCCGGCCTATCAGCTGGAGTAGTGGAGACCATACTCAGCTCTAGAGCTCCCTCCACGAGGAAATTGTACGGTTTAAAGTGGAATGTCTTTACCATTTGGTGTAGAGAGCGTGAGGTGGACCCAGTTAACTGCCCAGTGGCTTCAGTGCTGGAGTTCCTCCAAGATCGCTTCTCCACTGGTCTTACCCCGTCCACACTCAAGGTGTACGTGGCTGCCATTGTGGCTTTCCACGCTCCTCTGAGTGATGGGCCTCTGGGGAGACACCAGCTGGTCGTACGTTTCCTCCGTGGGGCATGGAGGATGATACCTGCGGCTCGTACCAGGGTTCCCACATGGGACCTGGCAGTGGTTCTTGAAGGGTTGGCTGAGGCCCCCTTCGAACCGCTGGAGTCGGCTGAGGCCAAGAACCTGTCGCTGAAGGTCGCTTTTCTGTTGGCCATTACTTCTCTGAGGAGGGTAGGAGATCTCCAGGCGCTCTCCATATCTAACGAGTGCCTGTAGTTTGCTCCAGGCAACATTAAGGCCATTCTTCACCCTAGGCCCGGCTATTTGCCTAAGGTGCCGACCAGTGCGGCACGGCCTACGGTTCTGCAGGCTTTCATCCTCCACCTCACGTGACGGCGGATGAAGAGAGACTTCACATGCTCTGCCCTGTCAGAGCACTGAGTATTTACATTCAGAGGTCCTCTTCATGGCGGAAGTCAGACCAGTTGCTGGTGTGTTTTGGGTCGCCCAAGAAGGGTCTTCCCGCCTCCAAGCAGACCATCAGCAACTGGATTGTCCATGCTATTTCTTTGGTCTACCAGGTGCGCAATCTGCCTTCACCTTTGGCCGTGAGGGCTCACTCTACCAGAGGCATGGCGTCCTCTAGAGCCCTCCTCTCGGGGGCCCCTATCCAGGAGGTCTGCGATGCAGCTGGATGGGCCACCCCCCATACCTTTAATAGGTTTTATAGCTTGGACATCCCATCAACACCTGGCACTCTTGTGCTCTCGTCCTAGTGTGCCTGTGAGCAGCTTCACACTAGGACAGGCAGGGTACGTTGTGGCGTAGTGGGTACTCGTTCCCCAAAGTGTCATTCGACGCAGTTGGAGTTCCCTCGAAAGGGAGCGTCCTCGGGTTACGACTGTAACCCTTGTTCCCTGAGAAGGGAACGAGAACTGCGTCCCTTGGCCACGCCTTCCCCTGCTTGGGAGCGCTTGCTTCATCACAGAAGCTGACATCTCATGTGTGCCGGCTCCTTTTATAGCTTCCGCCTATGTGCCGTCACACATTACGTCATGACGCAACACCAATCGGAGATTGGCTTAGTTTCATTCATACTTCAGAGACGCTACGCTGAGGGGCGTTCCCCCAAAGTGTCATTCGACGCAGTTCTCGTTCCCTTCTCAGGGAACAAGGGTTACAGTCGTAACCCGAGGACGTTTTTTTAAGTCAACATTTAGGTGGCAGAGCCATTTAGGTGGCAGAGCCATTTAGGTGGCACAACCTGTGGCAGATGACATCATTAATGAACAAATGTGCATTCACCCTATAATCAAACATATCTTGTGGAGCGCTCTCGGAGTATGCATTTATTTGTCATTTACATATAGCGCTTTTCTTAGCACTCAAAGCGCTTTACATAGGGGGAATTTCCTCAACCACCACCAATGTGCAGTATCCACCTGGATGATGCGACAGCAGCAGTAGCGTAACTTCGTAATGATGAGCCCCAGTGCAGGCTATTACGACGGGCCCCACAGTTATGAAGCGCACACAAACACAAACACACACACACACACACACACACACACTGCGCTCGTGGTCTAGAAGGGAACCCTATATAAGCGAATTTGTGTGCCTAACCTACTTAATTTAGACCAGCTAATTATCATTTATATGATCACACTCATGTGCAGATCGCTATTCATATATGGTAATAATGTGCTGAGGCCATCGATGCAAAACGATAACCGCTACACGTAGTACAGTGCATAGAAATTTCATGTTGGAACGTGATTTGAGCGAACGTAGTGGAGCGAGCTGGCATGGAGTGGCTCACATAATCTGATACAAAATGGTCTACAGTAAGCAGCGTGAATGACGTGTGATTTCGAATCTCAAATCAGCGCATTTCCTTTGAAATGTGAGTATCGCAAGTATCCTGCGAAATCACTTCGTCACCAGGGGCCTGCTTGCGATGTGGGCAGGGTCCGCGAGCACGGGCCCCCCAGCTGCACTGTCTGTAGTTACACCCATGGACAGCAGCCATATTGCACCAGAACGCCCACCACACAGACCACAGGGTGAGTACCTCCTAGTGGCCTCACTAACACCTCCACCAGCAGCAATCTAGTTTTCCCAGGAGGTCTCCTATCCAGGTACTAACCAGGCTCAGCCCTGCTTAGCTTCAGTGGGCAACCAGCCTTGGGCTATAGGGTAATATGGCTGCTGGCAAACTGTTGAAAGCGGATCGTAAAAGAGGACTTCAAAGATTTCTTATCCTGTTGCGCCCTCTATAGGCCATGATCAGTGACTATGGCAAGCTTAAAGCATCATGGCAGAACATTAAAGTCGACTAGTCTATACAACCCCTAATTCATACAGTATATGGCTATCTTTTCTTGGACTAGAAACAGTTCAATAAAGTACCATTGACTGAAACCCAAAGTGTGCAAATCACTTACATTCAGTGGTCCATTTCTCTGGCTCCAGCATCAGATATTGTTTGGTTTGCTCTAGTTCTTTCTTCAGCCAATCATATTTGGCCCGCACTTCTGAGATTCTCTGTTGCCGATGCTCCAAGATCTTCAGTTTGGCACTAAAGTATATTACTTCCTGGGGATACAACAACAATAAGTGAGACATCTATACCATGTTCAAAAGAATTGCTGTTAAAACACCCTGCTGCTCACTCTTCTTACCTTATTACCTACGGTTCGCCTCCTCTGTAAACGTTCAACATCATCAATCTCATAAACCTTAATCTCAAAAGGTTCAGCTAAACCCCTCTGTGTGGGCCGGAGGGGGCCATCCACCCAGCGTACCCCTGGACTGATTACTGGCTTTCTCACGGGAGAGGAGGTGTCCAAGGTGAGGTTAGGGATTAGACGGCGTCTCTGGGACCCTGGATATGAAACAATGTCATGTTATGACCACTATGTAAACACATTTTATCAAACTTAAGTTGCTTTGTAAGTACGCCAGACAAAAAAATGTGTAAAAGTGTCACAGTGCTGAGCCAAAGTTTAACCTACAGCACACGGAGCAGCACTACTACCAATTCAGAGCAGCCGTGTAATGAAAAGGACCACTGAGATAATGTCAGGACAGTATCTGTATCAGTATCTGACCAGTCTGGGAGAACGAAGTCTACACTGAGGAATTTGCCAGAAGTGGTTCCCCTATTTGCATAGAAATTGACAGTTCCAGGTCTACTGACATGCTTTCTGATTTGGAACCAAGGAACAAGGTAATATTAATGTGTTTCAGCTTGTCAGTTGGTCTGAAAACAGCACAGAAAAGGTCAAACTTTCAGTCTTCCCTCATTTCAGAGAGAGAGAGTGCTCTGAGTTCAGGAGAACATTAAGAATGGCAGTTGTGCTTTTATATCCTTCACCTTGCAAAGCCCTTTACAATACTGATTTTCTTTGCAGGTTCCAGCTTTTGTGTCTGTTGTTCCATAGCCAAGATTTAAATTTTCAGTGTTCCCAGAACTTTCCACCATGAAAATGTTTGGATGCAGAGAAATAGGGTAAAATTATTTGCCTGGGGAAACGGGAGAGGAGGTGTGTATTCAGGAATTTAGGCAGCACTAAATATTCAAAGACAACCTACAGCTAAGTTTGGCAACTGCTATCAGTCTGTATCATAACAGATCATCCAAGCATGTTCAAGGGAGTAAATCTGTTTAAATAGTTATGTTACTTCCATCTATAATCTGGAATGAGCCCTACAAGCTTTGTAGTACAATATTTTTTGTTGAGCACAGTTCATTAATTATGCTGTTAATAGATCTTTGTATTGTTGAAATGTAGAAAGATGAATGCCATGATGAGCCATCAAATAATTTTTTATGTTGATATTCAGGATTTTAAGTATAAAGAATCATAATTTGAATCATGTTATATTTGCTTACCTGTATTACTTCTTTTCTTCGAATTCTTTAGGCTCCTTCGACTGCTGACAGAACCGCTGTTTTCACTCATCGAGTCCTGAGCAGATGATGTGCTTCCTGTGGCCTCACTGTCTCGTATCATACTCTCATAGCCACTGCTGCCACCACTGTGGTAAAACAAGGCAGTCTTTCCCATGGCGGGAGGAAGCTCTCCACTTAGCACACTGCTGTTGTCACTGGCGTGCCCACTACTGCAACGGTGAGGCCTTCTTGGGGCAGTGATCTTACTGTAAGGTGAGGGTAAAGTATGGACCACTGGCCTTTCCTCTCCTTGGACTGCTGCTCCTCTCTCTTCGGTGTCTGAAGCTCCTCGTCCTTGGTTAGTGCGAGAGCTGGCGCTACCTTGTAGAAGCTCAGAGATTCGTCCATTCACTGCTCTTAAAGGTAGCTTAGATACAAGCCCTGTCCCCCTGTTGCGACTTAGGGACTGGGTTGACCATGAACTTTGGTTCTGGTTCTTTCCGTTGGGGGGCAAACTTGAGCTCCGGTTTACTGACTGTGGGAGGGACTTGGTGGAGAAACTTAGGGTCTTAGTGCTAGAGGTGGATAAGCTTCGAGCTTTGGGGCTTGCCATAAGGAGTTTGCTAACTGCAGAGATTTTGGATTGACTTGCTTTGGGTGACTGCAGTACATTGTTGTTGCCATTTGGTCCGTTGGTGGGTGATGAGAGCATACCACGGGTGATGCTCCTACCTGTCCTTGGCATTGTACTGTCTTTTGTGACTCCTCCTTTAGAGCCCAGAGAGGTCAAACTCTCAGCCCTCTCTAAGGAATTACAGTCATAATGTGCAACATGGGACCTCCCTAAGGAATTGGTTCTGTTTGCCAACTGCTCAAGTTTGGCACTGAAAAGTCTGCTGCTCTCTACATTTGGTCCTTTATGTTTACCACCCAAGTCTTCAGGTGTGCCACCAAGGAAAGATAGATACTGGTGTGGGGTCTGAGCATTTCCTGGATTATGCTGTGGGCTTGCTCGATTCCTCTGGTCAAGGCTAGACTTCCTTACAGGTGGCAATGGCGGGATTCCTTTCTGACGAGTAAAGATACCTTGCCTTCCGATGGAACTTCTTCTTTCGAGTGTGGCTCTTGGACTGCAGGGAGTAGAGGTGGTAACCCCAAGGCTTTTATACTCTCCACTCATGTACCGGTATGTAGGGTCTTCCAGATCATCTTGCTTATTTAAGCGATGCCATGCACGAGGGAGACTACCTGTCCTGAGGATGTCTGCAGAGTACACTTGAGTTATGCTTTCGGGTGCATTGAAAACCACCTCGCAGCCATCCACCACCCGGTTCATGGAATCAGGGGAACATGCTGTTTCACTACTTGAGCTATGCTTGTCAAATTGACATTTCCTTTTCACTGATTCAGATGTTCTCTTCTCTGATTTGACATCACAGACCATGTTCAAAGGCTTGGTCTCTTCCTTACCTTCTCTTTTCATCCATGGGTCATCAAAATGTATCTCACTTGAGATTGGAACAGGTGAGGATTTGAGATCATAAACTGGAAGGGTTTTGGTAAGTAAGTCCTGCACAACTATTGGCTTAACAGCAGCACATGGGTGAGTTGTTATATTGGTCTTAAAAGGAACATAGACACCTAAGGTTGAGGACAGTTTGTCTAGTTTGTGTTTAGTAGTTGTGTTTTTTTCATTCACTTCAGCTGTATTGGAATCACTCTCTTTTCCTGAGTTGCTTTGGCCATTTGACTCAGGGAGAACTTCAATGTCACCTTCTTCTTGAATTTCCAAAAGCCTGTCTTCAGCTAGTGCCTCACCTTGTCCAAAACATTGCTGAGCAACAAAGCTATGACATGACTGGTCGCCATCACTGCCAGCACTCATTTCACTCAGCCATGAGCTGATTGAGGAACGACGACTAGCCTGGACGTCCCCTTCTATCCTGCTGAGTGGCAGGAATTTATTAATGTTGACTTGTGAGATAGTGGTGGTGGTAGTGCAGGGAGCAGTGGCATAATGTTCTAGGTCTTCACTTATGCTGCTAATGATACTAACAGGCCTTGATCCAGATGCCATGGCCTGCAACGAACAGTCACTGTTAAAGCTGATAATACTGGTTGGCCTGCCATTTTCCATCATCCCACTAATTGTCAGCTTTTCTACTAAGGTGAACACCAGCTCATCCTCTCCATTGGGTTCCAAAGGATGCTCCAGCATAACTGTGGCTGTGGTGTCCTTCACATCTTTCTTATTGTCCAAAGGCAGCTGGGGAACATCGTCACACAGTGTCTCAGCTGATCCAAGGCTATTGGTGGATGAAGATCTCTTTAGGACCTGTGGGCTCATCCCCACTGGAGAGGTTCTAGACTCTGGATTAAGCAAAGACTCTGTAGATGACTTTCTATAGTCTAAATTAAGATTTTGTGAGGAGTTAGGAGGTGTACCAGGCATAACTCCTTTCTGGGTGTACACTTTGCAGCGTTGAGAGGGAGAGGATGGTGGTTTGTACTCTGAGGTTTTAGTAAGACTGGCAATTCCCAATCGAGGGGAGCCCATAGGACGAGGCTTACTCTCACTGCTGCTTCCACCACTGATGGATTCTCTACTGTCATGCAAACTGGAGCTCTTGGCTCTCTGAAGAGGGGTTAGTTGCCCAATACCACTGCTACCAGTCACACTTCTGCTGCTGGAGAGTCCACAACTGCCTGTTGAACACTGTGTCAGGCTTTCAATTATTGACTGAGCGATCTCTGCTTCTTCAACAACCTCACGGATCTCCGCCAGTTGCTGGTCAGATATCCTCTTTGGAGAACCGGATTGATTACACCCTTTAACGACTTGACCATGGCCAGACTCAAATTTGGCAGCTCTATTGTCAGGGATTTCTTCAAAAGGGAATTTTGTAACCTCTTCTCTTCCATCAATACATTCCAGCCTCTCTTGTAGCTCCGCAAAAGTGTTACACTTAAGACAGTCCTTTTCTTTTTTACCCGACTCGGCACCTTCCTCTGGCAAAGGTGGAAGTGGCTGGGGATGAATGGGCTGCAAAGGTTGGACAGACTGTGAGGCCTGACCTAGTGGGTCTACAACTTGTTGAGATGGTTGTGATGTCAAGGGAGCCTGGACAAGATCTGCTTTATTTTTATGCAGGGATGGAATGATAGGAACAAACTCTGGAGGACCTTCGTTGTCTGTTAGCTCTTTGTCCGAAAGAGCTGAGCCATTTGGTCCCACGTAGATAACTGTGTCACATGACTGCTCGCTGCTGGAATAGTCTTCAGGGTCACTGGAGAGGTGTAGCAGAGGCATCTCTGAATCAACAACATTTCTAGAATGGATGGTCCTCAGCTGTGTTGGGCGACGCATTCTTCCTTCCTCACATGAGCTCTCACCACCAGAGGAACTGGATGTGTATTGCTACAAAAGAAAACATTTGACTGCATTTTAAACAACTAAACATAAAATACAATGGTGAATCTATTTAAGGTAAAAGAAAGTTCAATAAAATAAAGGACAGGGTCATACCACGCTTACTTTAGCCTTCTTCTTCTTCAGCCTAAGAACACGAGAGGCAATTTGAAGGGTGGAAAGTGTCTCTGAGAAGTTGTTGGGTGACGAGGAAATGTGGGCTATCATGGTGGTGCGACAATTCATGTTTCCCAGGGACTCCCGTAATAGCATGGTTAGCTTACTATCTCTGTAAACAAAAATGACATTAGTTTATTTGTGCAGAATGCCAATTGTGTAACCTGGTGAATAACAGTGAAGATGCATAAACTGTAAGATGAGTTAACCCTTTTGAGAACAAAATATATTTGTAAAATGGTAGAGCATTCAAAATCAAGGCTTTTTAACAACAGTATACTGAATACCTGCACCACATTAAGCAATTAGTCTATTCTTCTAAAATTATCCTTATTAATAGTAACAATGGATAGAACCTTTTTGGTCATTTTGATTTGCTGACGTGCCCTTGATTCAATTTAGAGAGAGAGAGAGAGAGAGAGAGAGAGAGAGAGAGAGAGAGAGAGAGAGAGAGAGAGAGAGAGAGAGAGAGAGAGAGAGAGAGACTTGGATTGGCATTTCCTGTTCTGTCTGCCTTCCCTATGGCAACCATTAGAGGTGACATATAAAACTGCTTTTCAAGGATGAGTCAGCATTACGATATGCACATGCAAGTTCAGTTCTCAGAAATCAATGACCTATACAATAACTTGAAGCAAAATATTGTCACGGACTACAGCAACAGAGTGTACAGTAATGTGATTACAGTGACTCTGTGCTAATTTGTTTGATGTTGGATGATTTGCTTAAATATGGTTAGTGGAGTGTGTAGTCAATCTTGAGTGGTTATTAAGACAGTGAACACATGGCTGAGCTATAAATTATAAAAAATTATAAAATTATTTCACTAAGCATAAATTATACAAGCATAATTTACTAACCATGACGTAGCAAAAAAACATTTATCAGAGATATGCATAGATAACATTCACCTCTTGGCAAAATATGTACTGTAAAAATGTATTACGAAACACATGTAAAGCATTTCTGGTTATTACTTCTAATAGTGTGCCATAGACTGAATGCATTGTAGTGTAAAATCAGTAATTAATATATTCCGAATTGATAAAAAATTCAAAACAATATTCTAGATTTGACATAAAGGTTAAAACAGCCAATTACAAAGATCATAGGCAGTTAATATACTATTTAGCTCTTATTATTAAATCACTATCTAAAATTAGTGACTTTATATTCATTTATGATACACGCATATTAATTCAATTTATCTTGTGCAAATGTTGCATTTCTCCTAAAAGGCTGTAAACCCTAATTATATCTGGGCTCTCCAGAGCGGATGCGTTGCCAGCCTTAAACCCCATGATGCTTTGCAATGTAAATTCGCCATGATTAAATTAGGGAGCCATGGCATAAAATGCAATCGTGCCTTGAGGGAGCTAAATGGAAGCGCTGCAAATTTTTAGGAAACAAAGCTGTTGGAAAATGCATGGCACCTTCTAAAAGTTGTCTGTTTAACTGAAATTAACATGCTGCTTAAAAGAAATAAAACAGCAGTTGCAGAGAAATGGTCTGTGTTAAGAATGTTCGATGAATCCCAGTAAATGTGAAACTGCATCTGTCTCTATGGCTGCTTGGCACAAGCTAATTCACTTAGCTGTTAACCCTGAGGAACGATAAAGGTTACATTCTCTCTGCAGATTCAACGTAGCATTAGAATCCACTAATAACTGCTCACATCAAAGCCTGGAAAATGTCAGTTTGTATATATTATTCATATGAGGTGTGTTCATGAAGAATTAACGACATGCAGCAGAAATATTAAGACTAAACATGTTGCATCTTTAATAAGTCGAGCGACTGCCGAATGACTTCACCCATCACAGTATAATCGTAATCTTGTCGTTGAGGTTGCAACATACAGTATCCGTCTGAAAAGTTTAACTCAATGTGTTTTTGTTGAGATCATATAATGTGAGAAAAAAAGTGAAAAGAAAAGGTCTCACTTGTAAGGGATGTGCTTGCTGCCATTGACCAAGGCCAATATGACGTTCCCCAGGGCCGAAAGAGAGAGGCAGAGTCCTGTAGTGCTGTCACGGGTCTTGCTCAAAACCTTCACACAGCTGCCCAGGTCGATGAGATGCAGTCGGCTCCTGCCTCCCGACACTAAGCAAAAGAGCCACACAGTCAGATCGCCTGAACAGGAAAACTGATAGGAGTTTCTAACATGTTCTTCATTCATCAATCTCTTAACTCTGATATGATATATTTCATAACATTCTACTTTATGCCTAGGCCAGTGGTCCAGACACCATAGTGACAATTTTAAGTGACTCAATTGAAGTAATTGATGTGTTACAGTTACACAACCATGACCAAGATTGATTTTTAAAAGAAATTAATACTTTTATTCAGCAAGGATGCATTAAATTGATCAAAAGTGACATTAAAAATGTATAATGTTACAAAAGATGCTGTCCTTTTGAACTTTCTATTCATTACATTTTCTACAAAAATATTAGGCAGCACAACTCTTTTCAACATTGATAATAATAAGAAATGTTTCTTCAGCAGAAAATCAGCATATTACTGTAGAATGATTTCTGGAGGATCATGTGACACTGAAGACTGGAGTTCTTGCCATCACAGGGATAAATTACATTTTACAATACATTAAAATAGAATAGATTTTAAATGAATCATATTATTTTAAAGTAATGATATTTCACAATATTACATTTTTAAAACATTTATATAGCTACTTAGTTAAAGTAACAAAAAGCTTGCAAAGAAACTGGAAAATCAATAGAATGTAAAGAAACTTTAAATATAAAGGACAGTATAAACTGTCAAAAACCTCATGATGACCATCTAATTCTTATTGGAACCTATTAGTAGACTAACAAAGATAAATGAAACTTATTAGTGAAAATTGTCCCTATATTTCAAATGGCAACATTATATCTCTATGTGTTTCTATTATGCAAGTTAACCTTCATACTGGAAACATCTAGAGTGGATTTCATGACTCTGCTTACATTAGCTTCATTATACACCATTAATTCAACTTACCCAAATACCATAAAAGCCCAAGCTAACACATCTGGTTTTACTTTCTGTTTACTCTTGGAAGGAGGCAGGACACACTTGTGTCAAACAGAACTTTATGAGAAATTAGCACTGTTCTCCAGAAATAGCGAGCTTTAGCATGACAGCTTTTAGATCAGATCCTACATCTCACATTAACAATGGCACTTTTTTCCTGTTATCACACCCCTCTCTAAGATTATCAGCAACAGACTATTTATAAACCATGCTGACAACATTTGGAAGTATAATGAGAAAGTTTGAAATCAACCATGGAGTAGAGCAGATTACTGCTGATAAGTCTAGCACAGCCGATCAGCAACTTATTTAGTGTTTTAGATGCTGTTGTTATCCATCAAAAAAGTATCTTACCAACCTTAACCAGGTATAACCAACATTTTTTAAACCTAAAAAATAGGTCACAGACCAAAAATCAGTTGAGAACCCCTGTAGAGTCTCTACTGAAACTATATCTAGCCAACACATTCTCATCCTTTGGCGTCACATAGGTGACGCCATATGACATTTGGTCGAAATACGACGCACATGGCACCCTTTAGCGTCAATATAACACGCACTGTTATGGGTAGGTTTAGGTCTGGGGTAGGGTCTGCGTCTCATATTGACGCTAAAGGATGCCAGTCACCTGTATGACGCCTTGGGTTCTGCGTCTCATATTGACGCTAAAGCGTCGCTAAAGCATGTGCGTTGGATTTCGACGAAATGTCATATGGCGTCACCTATATGACGCCAAAGGATGAGAACGGGCTCATCTAGCTTATAATGATACTCACTTCCACCCTTGCCGGTCTTTTCCATTCGATACTGATAGATGTGTAGGGTGAAGAGCATGTGAGAGTTACGGTGCTCCTCTTCATCATAGTCTGGCTTACTGCTGTAGCGCGAAGCAATGGCAGCGTCCAAGAAGAAAGCGGCCTTCTCAGCCGTAGGGGCGCGCAACTCACTCTGATTCTGTAACTGTGTAAAAAGGTTCGATTGAGAAACAGTACTGACGTAATACTCTAAACATTCTTATCGGCATCAGTAGCTAAGTTGTTCGGTTTGGCCGATAACTGCCAGAAGCGACATTTATTTTGACTTTATTTGTGGAAAAATACCATAATAGGATTACAGAATCAAGAAGCTGCTATCTAAACGATAAATCTGTCTATTTTAAGAGATTGGCTCTTTATCAAGTTCAAATTATTTTTAGATATTGATTGACTTTCCAGTTAATTAAGTAAATATGTCAAATAAATATAAATTTAATTGCAGCATTTGTTGAATAGCTTGTATCATATATATATATATATATATATATATATATATATATACAGGGTTTGGACAATTAAATTGAAACACCTGGTTTTAGACCGCAATAATTGATTAGTATGGTGTAGGGCCTCCTTTTGCAGCCAAACAGCATCAGTTCGCCTTGGGAATGACAGATAAGTCCTTCACGGTGGCCAGAGGAATTTGAGCCATTCCTCTTCCAGAACAGCGGTCAGGTCACTGTGATGCTGGTGGAGGAAAACGTTTTCTGACTCGCTCCTACAAAACACCCCAAAGTGGCTCAAAAGTTTTTAGATCTGGTGACTGTACAGGTCATGGAAGATGTTCGACTTTACTTTCATGTTCATCAAACCATTCTGTCACAAGTCTTGCTGTGTGTATTGGTGCATTATCATGCTAATACACGGCACCTCCGTCAGGGTACAATGTTTGAACCATTAGGTGCACATGGTCCTCCAGAATGGTCCTCCAGTCCTTGGCAGTGACACGTTCATCAAGCACAGTAGGGAATGTTATGATATCGCAGCCCAAACCATCACTGATCCACTCCTGTGCTTCACTCTGGGCAGCAACAGTCCGGGTGTTAAACCTCTTTGTGCTTCTCCACACTGTAACTCTCAGTGGTGGCGGACTCATCAGAGAACAATACATGCTTCACATTGTCTACAGCCCACAGTTACTCCTGTTGGATGTGGTTCGTCCTAAGTGGTGGTATGCAGACATTGCCCTGACTCATGTTACAGCACAAAGACTTTCTGTCCTGGGCACAGATGAGCCAGCGAGATGTGCACCAACAGTTTGGCTTCTTTTGAACTCTGAAATGTCTCCCATTTATGTAGTGTGGATTGCACTATTTTATGTACAGCTGTGCTATTGCTCTGCTAATTCAACCTTCACACTCTGCTCTTACTGACGGAATAATCAGTGAAACCTCCAACAATATATTGGCCAGTGTTTCCGTTTCATTGTCCAACCCCTGTATGTGTAAAGGCTCTATATCATCCAACCTGCTCTTGAAGAAAACGATCAGTCAAAAAATCTGTCAACCTCTATTAACAGTACTAGAGAAAATAAAAGAAAGTATTGAGATATTGTCAGCTCAGTTAAGTCTTACTGTCTAAAAATATTTAAAGAAAAAAATGTGTTTGTTATTGGGCAAAAGTATTTTCATGTAAGCACTGCCTTGGTTATCACGTCTGAAGTGTGCTCTGTGTGATAAGGCTGGCTGTCATAGGAACAGGAGAAGTGAGGCCATTACAATCCATTGCTGTGAGGTATCAGTCCAAGATGAGATTAGTGCAGATATCTGAGGATTACAGAGACAGGGGTTGTCTCTGCTCGACTAATCCTCTCATCATGTATTAGCATTTCACCCAACAATGGTATATTCATTGGTAGGTGATTGTCATGCTTGTTGTTTTTTTTAACTGTCATCTGTTTTTTTTCCAGAAAACAGGCAAAAAGTGTGCCAATATTGTTGAACTTTTTATTTTATTATTTTTATTTTATCTGTGACCATCTTGGAGTGAATACATAATGAAAAGAAAAGCGTGTATTTTTTGGCCTCATGTCATAAAGGATCTTAAAGCCGATCTTAAAGTGTGTAATTTCTACATCACTAACAAAGAGAACAAGTGTCAAAACAACTGCCCTGTCTACCATTGGTCAAACGGCGCTCTAATTGTACCACCTGACCACTGCAGATTTATTTAAGCGTTGATAGTGCAACCATAGAAATGCATAATTCCCAGTCTGAGGACATGAACTGCTCTGAGTAGAACGTCATGAGTTGTCATCTTGAAATTATAATAATTACGATATGCTGTGAAAGCAGCAAATAAGTTATAAAAATGGAATAAAGTTATATAAAAATATTTCAAAAATAACTGGGCCCAAAACCACACATTGGTTGAGACAATGTTGCTTTTTTTCATGGTGCCACAGTTTTGACATTTTTAGAGAAATCATATTAAAATGGAATAGAAATTTTTGCATTGTAAAAAATTACACACTTCACCTTTAATTTGCCTTATGTTATTTACATCATAATGAATTTTGACATCTATTTTTCACAGTATTTTAGCATCAATCAGTGATTATATGAACAATCCCTTACATGAACAATATACTGTATAATTAAAGAAATGTGAACAACATTAATGAGTTTACCTGCATCCCGCAGATGGGGTCCTCGCAGAGGTAGACTCCTGGAGACTGGCCGTCCTGCAGACTGCCTGTCGCCACCTCTGACAACAGATCTTTCAGGTTCTCGTCTTTTCCCCAGACCTCCACAGCCGACACTCGTACGGAGAAACGCGCACCTGTCTTTTCCTTGCACTCGTTGATCAATTTAAACAGCCAGGAGATGGCACACGGGATAATCCCGAAACTCTGCATTGAATCATCCTTGCCAATCATAGTGTAGGATTTGCCTGCAACAAGACCAAGAACCAAGTTGACGATGGATTGCTTTGAATACATTCACATTTCTTGCATTATAAATGATTGGCAAGCGTAGAGTGGAACGGTACAGTAGAAATAGGTCAGGTGCTAAAAGCCATGGTGTCTGTTTGGCCTCAAGAGCATTACACCAATTTGTGTGGTCTATTTCACACTTTCTAATGTGATATTTAGCTTCCAGACCAGCACTCTGGCATAAACCACAGTGACAGATGTCGCATACACGCTACTCCAACACATTCCAATACAATTAAAAATCCATTACAGCTGGAAAATTGACAAGATTAATGTAATCGTGCTTATAAATATAGTCTGAAAATGTACCATGACTAATCACACAAATGTTTTGTCTGCCTTAATGGGTTCTTATTTCCAGAAAAGCCCTTTGTTTGAAAGTACGCTGACATTTGCCGTATGTCGTAGTGTGGTTGAGTAAGCACATATGCCATGTGGGCAGCACTGGGCATTAAAAGCAGGTTCACCCTCAGGACCAGAACCGGAACAACAGCCTGTTGATTGGCACTCCCAGGATTCATTTCTGGACATGGCCCTCCACACAGTCATATGCATAAATACCCCTGCTGTTGACATGAAAGGGGCAGACTAAACAAAGCCATATGTCACAGCGCACATTCAGAACAGATTTAACTTCAAAAGACGGATTCCTCTAGTTTGGGTGGGTATGAGAAAGAGAAACAGAAACAGAGATGATACAGTGTCTGCTGAAATAGGCTCATTTGCACGGTTCACAGTGATTCAAAACACCACAACAGTTCATAAATACAAACCAATCCTGCAATGGTGCAGATTCAGCAGAGTATAGATTTATTCCTGATTTAATATGACACACATGGGGGAGATTTATTTATCTATACACTTTAAGGAATATTTAAGGAGATGTTATACTATTGTGGCAGGTGCATCATTGATTCGATCCGCTGTTAAATGAGAAAAATGTAACTTTTTTTAATATAAATTCAGATTTTTTAGTAGTGTTATGTGCTTTTGCCATTTTTATTAGCTTTAAAATAATAATAATTTCAGTTTTTCTAATTTACGGGTACGTTTACACGAAAAAGATGTACTAAAAACGGAAATGTTTTTACCATTTTCCGCGTACAGACGACACCATTGTCAAAGCGATCCCTGTTCACACCAATCCGTGAAAACGATAAAAACGTTGTATATTATTCATGCCACGCCAGTAGTTGGCGATGCCACGTTGTAAAGAAAAACTATGCACCCATAGACTGAACACGTAATACGCATGACATCACCGTTTTCACAAATTCACTTTTTTGTAGTTTACATTGGAGACAATAACGGTATCGTTTTTGTCTCAGAAAAACACAGGAAGTAAATCAAACAACCACATAAACACAAAATGCCAATCATGCCAATCAACAAAGACCTGTAAGAAACTGAAGGCAGAAACTGAAACAGGTGCGTAACAATCAGTAACCAAGGAAACAAAGTGGCGGGAAAATGGGAACAAAGGAAACATCATGTGACAATGATGTTATATACCAGTTCACCTAGCTAACTTGTCATCATGATTACACTGCATTAAAATCCATCAAAACAGATAATAAAAAAAGAATAGTTAGAAGAGCATACATTACATTGTAGACGTAAAAATCGTTTATTTGAATGAAAAAACATGAATAAGTTCAATTACATTTATTTATAATTTTTTTTTATTTGTTTTAATACATTGCACATTTTTATGTTTTGATTGTAGCATATAACACCTGCTCTCTCGAAAATGGTATTTCACATCAATTAAAGTCGCCAGGCTTTACTTCCAGGCGGAAGATAAGATGGATGTTCTGCAGCAGGTGAACAGAGAGTCAGTAATTCAATCAGACTGGATGGAGATTCAATTACTACAGCATCTCTCTTAAAAATTTTACACACACAAATCCATTATAGGCTTCAACTTGTCCTTCAGTTTAATGGATTCTGACTTATTGCAAAAAAGGCATAAATAAACCTCTGGGTTGTTCAAGCAGTTTCAGAAGATAAAGCTTCATTCCAGAACACTGGAATGGTCACCATATGGCCTTTGCATCCTCACAGCCAGCATGATATACATAATCTAGAGGTCAGGAAGGGTTATGTACGATTATTAATTCACTCTCCGGTTGATTTTAAGGTTTAAAACAAAAACAAATCCGCGTGTTCAAGCCAGATACATCTTAAAAGAACCAATCGTATGTATTCATGCACTAAAGCACCAATGGTGACCAGGGGTCGGCTCGTTGCACAACTCAAGTTCACCATGATTCTTTTGTTTCTTGTTTACACAGCCACATTGTAAAGCCAAATGTCTAAGGTAATTACTTTCAAACCACTAACAGGCCAGTGTCTGGGTTATTACAGCTAGTTAATTAGCTTTAGGCAGCTGACCAATGAAATCATTGTGGAATGCTTTTCCAATGATGTATGAGCCGGTCTTTGGTTTTCGAGTAAAGGTTAATGGAAACGAGGAATCTGAGGAATTACACGCTGTCATCAAATCACTGACCAGCAACCAGAGTAGCATTTTCCCATTGTTTTCCAAGCAAATGGCTGGTTAAATTTTACACTAATCTTCCAGAGACAACAATGGACAATGACAGCTAAACAGGATGAGATCATCTTGTAGTCTGCCATGCATGCAATGAAACTAATTTCATCTAATTTACAGGATGTAAGCGGTTGAGGTGTTGGGAACGCCGGGGGATGGTTATTTATGGAATATAAAACACATATGAGAGATGGAAACATTACAGGATGTATTAAGGCTGTGACGTTCATTACAAAGACAAGAAATATGTCTGCCTAAAAAGGCACTTACAGGATATTAGAAAGGGGCAATGGAAGCACTTTGTGAGGCTCATATATTAGAGAAACACTGGTATCATATATGTAATTTGTCTCTTACCTAGTTTGGAGTGTCCAAAGCAAAATACACAGCCATCTGCTCCATTGACCACAGACTGGATGACTTCAGCCACAGTTCCAGCACAAACCTCTGCCTGCCAGGAAACAGTGAACAGCCAATCAAATTCATGCTCTGCAAAAATAACTCAAATTGCATGACTTAAATTAAGTTTTTTTTTTGAAAATATATTTTCAAAAAAAAAAAAAAAAAAATGTAAACAAGACAAATGTACTTGTGAAAAATGTAGACAAATGTAGCATGGCATAAGATATTAGGACTTGTTTTCAGAGAATGTACAGTCTATTTGATAAAAGTGTAATTTGTCTCACTGCTCTGACAGATTTTTCAGTTAAAATCTAATTTTTTCCTTCTCAAATAAACTGTCACTTTTGATAAAAGTGTAAATGTTAATATGAACGAAACGTTGTTTTAAGGATTTTTAGATATTTTAACTTGACAATAAGGCAAAAACACTTGTTAAAAATAAGATTTTTTTTTTTTTTTTTTTGGTGTGTGTAAGATCTTCTATATAGCAGCAATGCCTTGTCATCATCATTATTAAGCTATGAGGTTAAAGATCTGGGTTGGTAGCCTTATAGTTTAAAAATCTATATGCTGACGGGTGACGTATGCTGCCATTTTTGTCTTAAACCTTAATCACTATTTAAAATAATGGTTCTAAAAGGGTGTTTTTGCAGCAGTGCTATAGAATAACCATTTTTAGTTCCCCAAAGACCCTTTCAGTGCCCTTTTTTCCCCACTATAAAGAACCTTCTGTGCAATGGAAATGTTCTATGGATGTTAAAGGTTCTTCATGGAACACTAATGCCAATAAAAAACCTTTATTTATACGACAGGTTTCTCCAGAGGGATTTTCCCTGTATTAAGAACATACTGTTGCTTTGCATAAGGAAGCAACTATTTTGCAATTCTGCCACTTGTGGCTGAAATGACATTGCATGTTTAATGGTTAGCACCAATCCCTCACCTGAGAGGCATCATGGGAGAAGGCTGCATCAAATGCGAACATCTTTGGAGGAGCCTGGTTGGAGCTGCCGCGTTTCTGAGTTTGATTCTGCTGAGAATTAGCCGCTGGATCCATGATGGTCACTTGCTTCTTACGAGAATCGACCTTCAGGAAAGAGCTGGACTCTGCCGCGCTGGCGGGCGATGAAGGACAAACGCGTACCATCACTTTAACCTGCACAGAAATACAACAGTATCTGCTCAGCAATGCATATCAGATTGTCATGTTTCAAAGCACCAACCTATCTGTGAATAACAACTCAAGCAATGTTTTTGAGAACAAAACATTCTGCTATTTATCTAGGTTTACAGCTCTGTTAAAGCTTTAAAGATAGAGGAAAGTTCGCACCTCATTTCCGAAAACTCCTCCTATAAGAGCACTTGCTTTTTCAAGTGGTTTTGAACAACTTTTTGTGACCATAAACCCTCAAACTTTAACATACCATTACGCGTGTTTTTGACAGAAGTGTGTGCAGTGTGATACTTAGAGAGTTATTCATAGCTCTTTAATATTTCACAGTCAAATGTGTGGAGACAGCAGGCAAACATTAAATCTCAGTAATGCTACGAAATGCAGTAGCAAGTCTATAAAGGTACGCCAAGTAACTTCAGCTGAAGTTTCGTTTAGGAAAATTAAGTTTCTCTAAATTATAGAGATTGAATATGAATCCAATGAGAGTGTGCACAGTCTACAAAAAAGTGGTATGTCCAGTGAAATTTTATAGGGGTGAATTCAGGACACTTTTTGCCATAGAGATGACTCGGAAAATGTGTCACAATCAACCTGAATTCACCCCTATCTGAACGAACGGATTGCACGTCCACCAAATGTTAGATGAATCTAATAGCTGAACATTTACTAGTTGCTTTTTAAAATGTAGTAATGCACCATCTAATATAGTCTGTAATGTATGTAGCCTTCATGTATCACATACATGTATACGATAAACACCTAATGTCCCGTTTGCAAGTGTGCTCAGTGAAACCATCATTGACTGAATGTAATTACAGATTAGTGGAGTAAAACACACAACTGATTGTTGGAGGCATGCATAAAGACAGGAGATAAATCTGGGCTTTCTTTCCAACTCAAACTCAACTCAAAGCCATCTAAAGTATAGACACAATGGTTATACGTAGACACCAAGACAGCATTTATTTCTTCTAAAAACAGTAATATTGTATTTGCACATTTAAAAAAAAACCTGTTTCTATACAATTTATTTTAAAATGTAATTTTTCCCTGTGATGCAAAGCTGAATTTTCAGCATCATTACTCCAGTCTTCAGTGTCACATGATCCATCAGAAATCATTATGCTGATTTGCTGCTTCTTTTGCTGCTTCTAAACATTTCTTATTATTATCAAATTTGAAAACAGTTGTCCTGCTAAATATTTTTAGGACTCTTTCATAAACAGAACAAATGTATCCTTGCTTCCTTCTAGGCTGAACAGTTCATTAAATGCCTTCAAATAACTGGACTACACATATTCATATGCTAAACAAACAGCTGACCTATTGAATGCATCATCCCATTTATAAATGCCTCCGAACGGAAATGCTCTCTAAAAACTGTGACTAATACGCTTTCTTTCTGAGCCCTTGCTTGTTATAGAATTGTGGTCATGGAGCAGCCCAAGGGGCAGTTATAACCTCTGTCATGCTGTGAAATGTAATTAGTGAAATCAAAGCATTCAAGATTAAATATCAAGTTAAGCACATATTCAAACAACAGATTTGTCTGACCCTAGAACAGTACAGCAGTTAATTTTGTCTTCTCAATGCAAAGCCGAATTCAAAGCTGCAGACATAATTACCGTAGAAATCCAATCTCGACGCCATATAGATTAGCAACTGTAATACCATCATCACTACATTGATAGACATTTTGATAACGCAGGAGAAAATTGCTTCTCTAGAGTATCAGAGTCATTCCGGCATCTATTTGTTTGAGGCATTATACTTATTGGTGCGTCTTTGGGTGAATGTTTTAGCACACTAAGATAATAAAAACCAGCATCTCTCAAGACTTATTTTTTTTTTCTAATTTAAGGATCAATAATAGATCTGAGAGCCATCAAAAAACCATAAAGGAGATTTCCTTGATATTGTCTCTGGAAAGGAGAAATAATCCTATATTAGTTCAAGTGGATTCCACTGAGATCAATACATTAAATGACAATTTCCAATTCTTAAATCAGAACGAAAGCTAAAATTAGTTGCTCTTTCATTTCCTTACTGAAAAGAAGATTTCAATTTACGGTACATTTATTGTATGTATTTCACATTATTTGAAACCTCGCAGATGATGTGTATAATAGTTGATTTTGTATAGAAATTATATTAATAATAATAATACACAAAATAATGTATACAGTAACTTTTTTATAAATATTTATTAAAAAAATTAAGGAAAAACAACAAAACAAGACAGATGAGACTTATGACAGAAGCTACGAGTCTACTAATGTGCGATAATCATGGATTGTCATTTAAATATCAACTATTTATTTTAAACATCCTAAAATTCCATAGTAAAAATAATCTGAAAAATAAGATTCATTTTGACATGCAAAAACAGAATACAATTGAAAACAAACAATTCAGTAAAAATAAAAAAAACTTTGCTTTTGAAAAAATTTGATGAAATTTTGATTGAAGGATTGAAGCAATCCTATAAAATCCGATAATGCAAATCACACTGTATGACATGAATCTAATAAACTTGGGTACATGTATGTAGACTGTATGATGATGACACCTCGTATGGTGTAAGAAAATTATCGCAGGCTATCTTTGGTCGCAATGGCCGTCTTTGACCCTCTCTCACTGACGTAGGACCACTGTTTGGGAGCCACGACCACCGAAATTGTCACGATTGGTCATCTTTCTTCGGGAACAAAAATCGTACAATGTGTATTAGGCATAAAGGAGACACATGAGATTGCTAGGTCATTTCTCCAAGGAAAAATTGGAGACGCAGGAAACTACAAGGAAGTAAAAACTGGGTATCTATTTGCCTTTCCTGGGAACAGACTTCCAGAAATGTCATTACAGTGTGTTAAATATTTCATCCTGGTGTCATTTAATAGCAAAAAGAACCCTGCAGTTTTGCATATTCCACTTGAATTATGCATGAGGTGCATTGTTGAGAACACACCACACACAACACTTCTCTACTAACCTGCTGAATATGTGCGCACAAATCAGGACAGCTCTGGGACAAAAGGAATGCAGCTGACCTTTGACGCTGTAATGATACTGTCATTTCATACATTGGCGCCTTTAATCCACCAGAGATGTGGCTGCATTTCTAGCAATGGTACATCAGGAGTTGTATACAGTACGACTTATCTATACAAGTTTATAGAGTCTACATTTGAGGTAAAGCTCCTCTCTGAGCCCCAGTGATAAGTCTCAACCAATAGCTTCAAACTGGCTCAGATCTAATAATTTTCTGGCAGGCAGATATTATTGAAACCCTATTTTACACCCACAGTCCCTGCGCAACAAAGAGTCGTGTCTTTTTTTGTTCAGTAAAACCAATCCTTCCATGTTTGTTTAGTTACTGTACGTCCAGCATCTCTAAGCCCATTACCACAAATAGAATTTCTTCTTTTTGGTGATTTGCAACCCATTGCATGCATTGAGCCTCTGATTTTCAGAAGCAGGGATAAGATCACGGTAGGGGGGCTCATTAGCCAGCATATGCGGCGGGATGGCGGCGGAGGAGGTGGTCTCCCTGTGAGCTCTCACAGCTTTTGTGGGTGAGAGCAGTTTTGGATAAAGCAGCAGCACTAATGAAAGGAGATGCTCTATTCTGGGTTATTAAAGGTCTTTAAGAACTCAGGAACAGGAGCCAAACCCATATCCTCACTCAGTGGTGCCCACTAGTTCTCATCGTTACATTAATTTAGATTCACATTTATTTTGTATTTTGTATTTTATCTTATTTTTAATTTGTATATATATTAATTTGTATTTGTGTCATATATAATTTGTATAATAGTTGCTTTTGTATAGATATAACATTTAAATAATACATATAGTTTATATTTATATATAGTTGTTTATATATTTTGCATTGCACACAAATTAATTTATGTCAATTCATTCAGACCTCATTTTATGGCCCAAAAAGTATTAGATATGGCATTTGATGACAAACTACCAAATCATAGTGATATAACCTAGGCAAACAAATAATGCAAGAGTTTTTTTTTTTCTTCAAATCTAACTTCACTTTCATTGACAACTCAGACAGTAACATAGTGTCGGCCAAGATCCGGCCCACATCTGGGCTGTGTGGAATCCACGTGTACCAGATGTGGGCCGGATCTGGGCCGACACTATGTAGCTGTCTGGGAATCTTTACTATTACCTTTAAGCAGATGATCCCAATGTGTTTTTAGTGCAAACTTGTTTTTGCTTGAAGAGCATGCCTGCATGTTCCTTAGTTGCACAAACTTCATCACCATTGCAAAATATTTTGCCAGAGTCGTTAAAGTGGGTTTAAAGACTGCATTAAATATGATACCGTGCACCAAAACAAGGCCAAAAAAACACCTTTTTTAATTGTCCCCATGGTGCGGCACAAGTGCACGAACAAGCAAACAACGCAATCAAGTTGATTTGATTCACAAACAAATGACTCTGATTCATGAACAAATGAAGCTGGTTCTTTTTAGTGAATCAAAAACATTAGGTGCAACCAGTGTAGTTAGATTGATGAACAAATTATGAGCCGGTTCTTTTTAGTGAATCAAAAGCATACTGCGCGATCAGAGCAGTCCGATTCACGCACAACAGATTCTTATGAGTCAGATCTTTTTAGTAAATTAAAAAGATAAAGAGTGAGCATAGTTCTAAAGACAAATTACATCTTTGAATCAGTCTGATGAATGCATAGTTGAACTGAATCAGAGCGGTTAATGGGTGCCTTCTCAGTTCTCAAACGGAAGGCTGCATACTTATGAGCCCAGTCCTTGCTTGTAGGCTAGAGTTGCTTAATGCTTATTATTTTGTTTCTACATATGCTATGTTTTATTCCCTGATATTTACAGGAGAGGTTTGAAAAAATACCACGATGAAATGTCATTTGAACACTTTTCATTTCAATCGACTGATGTGATTTATATCATGGTATTTGAAGTACGGACCTGTGATGCACAGATCTCATCCAGCTTATGTGTGCTTGTAGCCGTACAGAGAAAGCTAGTTTCATATTTTATAGTGGGCTGAGATCCCCTCTGATTACTCTATGGAATGAATGTGGACTTCAACATAAAACATAAAACATTTAACATTTATCAGTTCTCAAACTAAGCTCAAGCTCCACTCGTCACCATGATGGTAACCCTACAAAAAAAAAAAAAATATATAATTAACTAAACTAGCATAACAACACATTAAACATTACTTAACATTAATCTTGCAAAAAACAGTATATAACGCTTAATTTTAGCATTTACTCTCCCTTTTGAGTGTTATGGCAAAGCATGAAGCATTAAAAGAAACAAGTTCATAAAACTCAAAACAAAGAAACAATTCAGATTACTTAAAATATGCCAGTTTTGTGAACTCAAAAGAAAAAGGTCTAAATATTCATATTATTCAACTAATATTCAACTAGTTTGTTTAATTTCAGTTGGCTCTACACAAACCAGTTAATTATTTTGAGTGTTAGGGTTTAAAGTGTTCCTACTGTATAAACCACCAGAAACGTTCTAGAGTAGACGGAAGCGGAGAGAGTCTCAATGATGAAGAAACAGGAGACAGGGAAAGGGAGACTTACAATGGACAGCTTTATTCTGTTCTATTTGATGGATACACGCACAAATTTACTCAGGAGCTTCTAGAAGTGTTTGAAAGTCACCACTAATTGCTTTATCGTTATGCAGATAATGGAGATGCCTTTGGTATTTAATCTCATCACATTGTCATAAAACTCACTCTGGGAGCCACATGCCTGATGGTGCAAATCACGATCACTGTGTGAATTGGGGCAAAACTGCCGGGCTGGAGATGAAGGGGTGATGACATCATTCAAACACAAACATTTAGAATGCATTCCTATATATTCACATCATCGTAGAAGAATAATGTCACATGTAAATTTGCATGAGTGCAAAGCACATTTTTAGATGGCGTTTTTACTTAATTAGTTATATTCAGAGCAAATATGAATGATATATCTGTGTCTTTCATCTCTATCTCAAAGTCGATCACCTGTGGGCGTCACAAAAGCAGCAGTATAGAGCAGCTACACCCATCAATATCTTATCTCACAATGTTCTTCTATCCAAAGGCCACTGTTGCAGCCCTGTCCCTTGAGAAAGATGATATTTCTCTGCTGTAAATGCCAGAATTTGCATTGCCCACCATCCTGCTTATGTTCCGGTCGGCTGGTTCATTTTTAGTTCGCCAGCACACTGCACGACATGCAGCCAGTGGGTGTTGTTTACAGATGAACTCATGCTGTTCCAATGCAAGATGACTGTGTGGACTCACCAAAAGTTCTCAACAACAACCCGCCTTGTGGTTAATTATGCGTCTCTCAAAATCACCTTCCAAAATTCATAATTTTGCTAAACAGAAGCATCCACATTCGACAAACCGACAGCCATATGATTGCCTCTGAGATTTTTTGGGAGGTGCCAGCACTAGATATCGTGACCCAAATCGGCACAGACTAAGTCCAAATACAGATGAATGTCGTCCCCCATCGTCTTATGTCTGAGAGGAATGCTAGATATGCTGCGATGCTGCGATGCGCTGAAGATCAGGATCAACTTTCACCATGAGGGGCTTCTCCACCTTTCAGTGCTCGTACCAATGCATGCGTTTGACGGATTCTTTCCGCGCAAGAGCTTACTAGGGTGGTTTCAAATAGAAAAACAACAAACTGTCAGAGAAATCAGTGATGCGAACAGTGTGCTGACTGAGCATGTAAATTAATAAAGGAAGGCGGCGGTAAAGACAGGACAGAGTGACAGGGGGCTGAAGACTTTCCATTATGTTTGGTTGAGGGTACTGAAATTGCTTTTGTACTGTATAATGATGCTGGTTTACTAGGGATTCAACTGAATGGTTTACTGATCTGAAACGTACAGATGAGACTAGCAAAATCAGACAATTGAAACATGGCTGGAAAAAAAGAACCACATTTTCTAACCAGGACAGCCGAGTGGTTAAGGCGTTAGACTTAAGATCCACTGGACAAATGCTGCTATAAAATAATTAGCATTATAAAATAATATGTGGTTGCATTTACCAACAAACCAGTTTCTCAAAGTGGTTCTGAAGCACCTGTAGAAAGAATAAAGGGGGTTCCAGCATTGCAAAGTGACCAGGGTGGCCGAGTGGTTAAGGCGTTGGCCTTAAGATCCAATGGACAAATGTCCTCGCGGGTTCGAACCCCACTCCTGATAGACATTTTAAATTACATCATAGTAATCCTGCTTTATGTGGTTGCGTTATCAACAAACCAGTTTCTCAAAGTGATTCTGAAGAACAAAGGGGTTTTTAGTATTACAAAGTGACTTGTGGACCAGCCAGGTGAGAAGTGCAATGATGTAGAATGTAAGATCAAAGGCCTATGTTCATGAATGTTAAACTGCTCCTCAACTGCATCTCTCCTGAAGCAGAACACTTTCACCTGTGATCTCTGCAGGCAAAACTCTTTCGCATCCGCCCAATATGTTCTCACATGCTGCCAAAGCACACATCTGATGCTTACATTTCTCAGCCATCTCTTCTGATGCCTGTGTCACAAAATATAGACTGAAGGCACTTTTATTTGTTCAGTTCACAATTTATTGTATCATCATTTTGGCCCAGTTTCAAATTGATATTAAATAAATAGTTCACACAAAAAGAAAAAAAGTTTGCTTCACTTCTGTTGTTCATTTGATTATGTCCTTGGCATTTTTTTTTTGTTAACGGGCTCACCTTGAATGCTTTGAATGCACCTTGAAACTACACACCATGAACACCCCAGAGTCCTGCCCATCTCATCAGACTTAAACAGCAGTTAAGGAGACAAATGAAGGCTCTGAGTCTTGAAATATTACATCAAAACAACCAGAAGTGACCCGGATGGCTGAGTGGTTATGGTGTTAGACTTAATATCCAATGAACAAATTTCCTTGTGGGTTTGAGCCCCACTCCTGGTAGCAGGTTAGCAATTTTAAAACCGGACAATGAGGTGAAAATTTATGGCAAACTATAGTTGGTCCAAAGGATGAGATTGTGAGGCATTGGTAGCCTAATGTTAAAGATTAAAAATTCCAAAAACATGTTTCTCTAAGCACTGATAAGGTGTTGAAATGAATCTGTTTATCTTGCAAACGCATGTTGGTGAAAAACACACTTAACCTTTTGATATATTATTACAGATCCTACCTTGCCCATGCCGGGAGTGTCTTTGACTTTGTTGACTGCCCGTAAGAGGCAGGGTGGAGCGGGGGGCGGAGACACCTGCAGGATGCCACTGAAGTTAGTGGGAAAGAGGGGTGGATCGCATGCCACGGGGGGCGCAGGACGCTGCTTCTTTTTCTTGGAAGACAGATTCAATTTCTGGGCAGCCCTGTGGATAAATAAACACAAGCCAAGTTAAAACTAGAGCAGATATGTATGCATGTACAAACACTGCGATCTCTCGACTGTTTACATTGATTCCAAGTTTTTGTTTGCTCAAGAAAGTGTTTTGTATTTCAAATAAAATACAGCTTGGAACGGTCAGATGTAACAATGCAGACCTAAACTGATTTTGTGAACAATCAAGTGAAGCTGTGAAGTTTGTTTTTCAGTAAATTTCTTGTCCATCTCAAAACACACTGATGAAGATTTGTGAATTGTTAACTGCTCAATACATGCACGTCACAGCTAATCAAAAGAGAAAAGATACATCTGCAAGCTCTTCAATGCAATTACAGCAGCATTTCCAGCATTCTTTTACTGTTGAGTGCTCACGGATAGCATGCGGGATCTGAATTTACTTCCTCGGGAGAGAACAACAGAGAGAGAGAATGAGAAAAAAAGTTCAAGTAAAAGTTAAGTTGTTCTAAAATTACGTACGTACGTACGTACGGACGTACGTACGTACGGACGTACGGACGGACGGACGGACAGACAGATAGATAGATAGATAGATAGATCGATAGATCGATCGATCGATCGGTGAATGGTCCCCTTACTCCTGGTATAGGCAAATGGAATTTTAATTGCTTTTAAGTTGTGCATGAGTAAGACATTTCTGAATTATATCTGTTTGGCCATAAAACTGGCAACCTATTACTAAACCTCAACACTGTACTTACAAATGGGGTCCAAATTGTAACTCAGTTCTCAGTGCATCAATAAATCACATGCACAGTGGCAACCAAAGTAAATGAGTTGATCCACAATGATTGTACCCGTGGACATCATGTGAAATTCTAGTGTTTTTAGTGTTTGAAGAGATATTGAGATTGGCTTTGACTTGGGAGCGGGAGAAGTGAGGGTCGATTGATTCTAACCGTGGTCTCGCAGCCTGTTAGAGACCGTTTCATTTGGCTCTTAGAAGAGTATCGATCAGTTCAGCATTTTCACCTGACCAAACATATCTGTGCAGAGGCTTATCACAGCCTCATTTAGACTCCCACTGGATCTGGGTTCAGATGATGGAGGCTGAAATTGCAGTTTACAAAACTGAAATAACCTCATGTGGTCAAACATGAAAACACATGAGGGTTCTGCCGCAGGGATGAAGAGAGTGGTGATCTGAAAATATGGCATGTGAAAAAATTGCAGTTGGGGACCTAAAAAAGGTCAAATGTTTCTTGCAGAAATTAACATGTTTTTCAGCCCCTAATGTATTCATTTGTTACAGGCCAAAATTATCTTATCTGAGAGGCCAGGTTTAGGTAAGATATCTCAAGATTTATGTTTGCTTGCCTCAAAAGAATTGATAGATATATAGACAAATGTGTTCCCAACTCCAAATGGTTTAGAGTCTCCTCAGGGTACAAATATTTTCATAATGGGGTTGTAAATTCGCCTTGAAATTCATGCTGGTCCAAGCAGTTTTTTTTCAGCAGGGAAGACAATTAGGCTGGTCTCTTGTGTTTGGGTGCATGTTTTAAAGGTCTTGGTGGTTTGTCTGGCAGTGATGCGTTAATCAACTGTACAGAGCAAGTAAGGTAATAGACATTGCACACAAAACGAAAGGGCAGTACTCCCCAAACTTCAACGCAGACGTCCAAAGGCATTGCAAACTCTCTCCCAAAGGATCAAGAAGATGAGTCTTATTTTCTCAGATTAGCAAAATTAAAATGCCAGTTTGTTCACTTTGTGTTATAGTACCACAATCATTCATTTTGAAGTTCTCCACCTTTGCCAAACTGTGCAAATCTATTCAAAGTCAACGATACAGGCAGAAGAGAAAAATTGCTCACGGTACAGACATTTAAGGTCTCCCAGCACTAAAATCACTTCACATCATATAAAAAATACACCTTCAGCCTTTGGCTATCGCAGAAGAACTTGAGCGCTGTGGTTTAGACCTGCTACAGTATTTGATAAAGCAAAGAAAATATTTTGCGAACTGATCAAATTTCTGTTGAGAGGAGTGGAGCGAAGTGGTTACTGTAAGGGGAAAAAATAATAAACATCCTGGCAGATAAGAGATGGTGAAAATATAGCTGGAAGTAATAACAACACTCAGTGTTTGTGTACAAATCAGGTCTGGAGATACAGTTACTGTGCTAGCTATGAAATCATCAGCACTTTGGATGCCAACAGAAAGAGGAAACTTCCTCAGAAATGAGACAAATTATCACCTGGTTGCATTGTCAGGGGAATGTTTGTTTGTGTGTAAAACTTGTGTGTAGCCCCTAAAGGGTTGTGATGAAGTACATGGCTGAGCTCCAAGGCGTTGTGTGAAGTGCAAAGCGAGGTAATTATTGTGACACTCATTAATGTCAGGAAAACAGTTTTCTCTCTCACACACACTTTTAACGAACATACTGACCAAAACCTTAATGAGCTGACAAGTAAAGTCTCATAAAGTATGACGCAAACTGTTGTCTCTGCCATATGCTTCTAATTTGAGCCATCTTGTCCTACATAAATAAACAGTGTACAGTTTGTTGTTACCTGCCTGAGAAAAGCCAGAAGAGAATAGATGGAAATGATTCTTGCTAAAAGCCAAAACACGTAAAACAGAGAAATTTGATGAAAATTTAAGTGGACACTTTGCTTGAATTGGCTTGAACCCGAACGCAGCCGAGATTGTGTTATTTTGCAGAGGCGTTAATGAGATTTCTTTAAATAGCTTCTTAGCGGAACGCTCCAATTTAGGAAACAGACAACATCTCTCCTCATCATCATCTCCACAAAAGTACAACATACATTCACCTTAAGCCATCTTAACTGGCATATAATCACATAACGTAATATACAATTGCCAGGGTATTGCCATACAGTTGCTATGGTCTTCTGGTTGCCAGTTTATTTCTAAGGTGTTGCTAGGGTGTTCTGGGTGGTTGCCAGGGTATTGCCATTCAGCTGTCATGGTCTTCTGGTTGTCAGCATGTTGCTAGGGTGTTCTGGGTGGTTGCCAGGGTATTGCCATTCAGCTGTTATGGTCTTCTGGTTTTCAGTATGTTGCTATGGTGTTGCTAGTGTGTTTTAGGTGTTTTTCAGGTTATTGCCATACAGCTGCTATGGTTTTCAGGTAGTCAGCACGTTGCTATGGTGTTGCTAGAGTGTTCTGGGTGGTTGCCAGAGCATTCCCATACAGCTGATATGGTCTTCTGGTATCACCATATTGATATGGTGTTGCTAGGGTCTTCTGGCTGGTTGCCACGGCATTGCCATACAGCTGATATGGTCTTCTGGTTGTCAGCACATTGCTATGGTGTTGCTAGGATGTTTTGGGTGGTTTCCAGGGCATTGCCATACAGCTGCTATGGTCTTCTGGTTGTCAGCACGTTGCTATGGTGTTGCTATGGTGTTTTGAGTGGTTGCCAGGGCATTGCCATACAGCTGCTATGGTCTTCTGGTTGTCCACACGTTGCTATGACATTGCTGAGGCTTTCAGTGTGGTTACCTAGGCATTGCTATGTGGTTGCTAATGTACATTTTACTGAAGTAAAGGCTTGTTCACACCAAGAATGAAAACTATAACAATAAATATATTAGTGTCCACACAAACGCACAATAACGCTCTGTTTATTATAAGCCACTTTAAATGCTCAAGCTCTATAAAATCAGATGGATTATGATTGGCTGCCAGTGCTTTTATTCTTCATCAGCTGGGGGGGGGGGGGGGGGGGGGGGGGGATCTTTATGAAAGTGATTCCAATAATATAGTTAGAATAATTGGAATAATTATAGTTATAGTTACTGACCTTGGTGTGAACGGGCCTTAAGTCTATTCTTAAACTTAAGTTAACCTTAACCTTGAGTTTCTTAACATAACTCTACTATATACATTTAATTCAGATACCTTATGTAGTGTAGACCTATCTGAAGTAAGTCCTAATAAAACTATAGACCAAACTAGCTCCAAACCAATCTCTTTCAAATTAACTATTTAGCTAGCAATAGCATGCTAAACAACACAACAGAGGATTGGATGCAATGAGATTGTTGAGACAGATATTTAAGAGATTGTATTATCTGATTGTATTATTTGAGAGCAAACTGCATAGTAATGCTCACCTTGGCAGACAGCACTAGTAGGACAGTGACGCTAGAGAAAAAGATTACTGGTTTCTCACCTGTCCATCATTTAGGAGGCCGAGGACCCCTACGAGTCCAGTTCTGTTTTCCTCTTAAACAAGTATCCACGAGATTGAATGTGGAGTTTGACAGCTCACCATGAATCCATTAGTTCTCCATGTTGTGGTTTATGTGGTTGGTAGATAATGTTAAGCACCCCTCCTTTAATGTATCCGCAGCAGATCGAAGTGATTCCTCGGCAGCGAGCAGATAGCTTAATTCCCACACCTGAGCACTCCCGACTGCCTACACTCCGTCTCTCCAATCCCATGTCTCTCTCTCTCTCGTTCATTGCCCCTCTCTTCCTCTCCCTCACACTTCTTTCTCAGTTTCTCTCCTCCATGTCTCAGTTTGGCTTATTCCTCTGATTACATTGACCAGGAAATAATGTCCAGGCTCCAGATGAAGCAAGACCAGCTAAGAACATCCAAACAGGATGCAGGAAAGACACCGACAGGAACAACATCTCATTGCCGCCTCTCAGCCCCTGTGCTCAGCTGATAATGTCTTCTATTCAATCTCTGCAAGAGTCTCTCTCTCTCTCTCTCTCTCTCTCTCTCTCTCTCTCTCTCTCTCTCTCTCTCTCTCTCTCTCTCTCTCTCTCTCTCTCTCCATCTGTAACATACCTCACACTTCTCCAAGGATTTCTTTTCAACACCACAGGCAACAGTAAAGTTGGACCCAGAGCTCTGGCACCTCTGCACTCACTTTCTATACTGTTGCAGAAAATCAGACAGCAGTGGCCACAAACTAAATGACACCAGAATACGTGTCCAATGTTCTGAGAGGGAATAAATAATACAGGCAGAATCTGACTGATCATGTTTTAGGCTGCACAGATGAGAATGAGGGCAAGAATATGTTTTCTTGCCACCTCAAGATGCATTACATTGGATTTAATGCCAGGAATGTCACTGGTTCTATATGTGCCTCGTGATTAAAAGGGTTAGTTCAGACAAAAATGAAAATACTGTCATTATTTACTCATCTCATGTGGTTCCAAACATGTGTGACTTTCTTTCTTTTGCATTACACAAAAAAGGACTTTCATTGTATAGACAGAAAAAAAAATATCTTCTTTTGTGTTCCTTGGAAGAACGAAAGGTTTTGAATGACATGAGAGTGAGTAAGAGATGACTGAGGCCCTGTTTGCACCATCAGTCGGATCACATGTGGATGACACTAAAAACAGGTGTAAATGGGGTCTAAAACATTTTGAGTTTGTCCACTTTCGACCACTTCCAGAGGTAGTCGAAAACGCATTCGACCGGACTGCTTTCGTAGTGTTAACGTTAATGTGGTTGAATAGCCACAAAAGACCACCTACTCTATTCCTATTGACCTAATGCGTAAACATTATGGGAAGCATGCTAGCCAGGCGGGATTTCAATTTTTTCGGCAAAAGACCCAAGTTTGGTTGGAAGAAAAAATAAACATACCAAGCACAATATTCTCTCACCATTCCTGATTTCTAACACTCACTCACCATGTTTGGCATGGTCTTGCTGCTATCAGAGCAGAAAAGAAAGCTGTTGCTCTCCGTATGTATTCCGTCATCTCCGTTCCTTTGTAAATTGTGTGAGCTTATTTCGTCCATTAGATTGAAAGATCTAAAAAAGTCCATATATTTACCTGCCCATAGACCCTCCCTCGAAGAAATCAGGACAGAAGTTGTTGAAAGTGGACAATAGAGACGGATTAAAACACCAGATGTAAATGGGAATATGTCTCCCTAATCTACTTGTGATCCGATCGACCAAAACACATCTTAATACCAGGTGTAAACAGGGCCAAATTGTTAATTTTGGCATGAGCTATTCCTTTAAAAACATAATAATCAATTTATATCAACATGATATAATTTCATAATAATACTACAGAAAGACACTGAAGTCAGAAATTCTACAAAAGACTGAGAAGACACAAAAGATTACGTTTAGATCATGTTAAGCCAAAGCACAAAGTGAGTAATCCACCGGGTCAGTCAGACCTACCCAGTAGGCTAATAATGTCCGTATGAACGTCAGCTTTCTGTGTAGCCAGAAACACTGAATACCGAACTGAACTTCCCTATTGTCCTTAAAACAACCTTCATCTCCAAAGGACTCAGAACATTCTTAGACATTTCTGGGTGACACTGTTTCACTGCTGCGGCACTGGAGAAAAGTAAAGCCTGCAGCCCGATTCAACCTGCAGTCGTGTTCTGGCGGTGCTTTGTGTCAGAGGGGCTGTTGTCTAATTTCCCTGTCACTTTTCATACATCCTGCTCTGATCCACAGCTGCAGAGCCGCCGCATAGAGATTCAACCCCAAACATAGAGCATGAAAGAGGCAGGCCAAAGCGTTCCCTATGCTATACCGCACACCGTAAAGCTTTAACATCATACACAACGCAAATGTCTGTTACATATCGCTTCTAATTAGTCAGCATTCTTCCCATATGGTGCAGATTAAAGGGGATTCACTTGCATAATGAGAGTGAGCGGGGAGGAGGGATAAACAGGCAGCAGCTACATATATATGAGAGTTTTTGCCGATAAGCCTCATTAAGTAAAACAATTAAAATGGGTTTTCAGTGGATGGACAGTTTGACTTAGTGTCGGCCCAGATGCAGGCCGCATCTGATACATGTGGATTCAACGCGTACCAGATATGGGCCGACACTATGGCTCGTCTGTCTCGTTAGTAATGGGAAAGTTCATACTTTTGAGTTTTGAGTTTAAGACTAGATGTGGATGAATTTGGAATAGCAATGGAATTCTTGCCATCAGAAGAATAAATGAGATTTTAGAATATAATATGATTTTTGCTGTAATGTTGATCAAATAAATGCTTGGTGAGCATAAGAGACTTCTTTCAAAAACATTAAAAAAAATACCACCCACAATTTTTTAATGGTAGTGTATATGAGAAAATATAAGCAATTAAAACATGTTAAAAATGTATTTATGTAAATATATTTGCAATTTATTTTGGGGGATTTTTTATATTTTGAAATGTATTTAAAAATATATATCTGAACATGCTTTTTAATTGTTGAATATGACTTTTATAGGCTGCAATTCATTGTGTCATCAAATTAAATTTTAGCTTCAGAATTGCATTTCCAGAATTCCAAAATTTGCACTTCTCTTTTCCATATAGCGCATGGGGTTGTGGGCAAAATTAGCCAAAATAACATGAACAGATGCAAAAAAATCAGCATGCTGCTGATTCCTTCAGACTTAAGCTGTAGCTAACATAACTCGCAATGGTTATTCATATTTAAATTAGCAGAACTCCACAGCCCAGGGATTCAAATTAAACGCCTCACTCATTAAAAGCTTGACTGGCACCATCTCTCAGCCTCTTTTGTATGCATACTTCTTACATGGTTTAGGTTTTGGGCCTGGTTTGAAAATTAATCATTAATCTTTCCGCACAACCCCTTTGCCAAACGATGCCACAGTTTTCAGATTTCAACAGATCTGCTGCTAATAAAGCTGTTTACTTTAGTTAGTATCTGGAATACCTAATGAGCCATTATGAGTTAGTTGACGGGGCTGAGAAGCATTTATTTTGGGGTCTAACGTTAGCCTGCTCAGATTAATCCAAGGGTTAATCAGAGCAATCCCATGAAAAATTACTTCTCCCAAACATATTTTTAACTACAAAATGATTTTATTTCCCCCTATAGCTCTCTCGTCGCTGGCTTTGCTGCTGTAGTACTTAAAAAATAAACCCATTAGTGTGCTGTAAAACAGTTCTAGTATTTCATGATGGTTTAAAGTTTGTCTTTCATTACATATCTGTGCCATTCATTTTATCCTATATTATTAAAGTTCTTATTCTTATACGCTCATATAAAAGACAAATAATCAGCAAATTGCAAATTGCTAAAATAGAGCATAACCAGAGGAGTTGGACCCATATAAATCCCCACAATTCTGACCTGTGAGATTGCACAGTGCTCGGAGGCTGTTTCTGCAGATAAGGTTCTCCCAGACAGTCAAGCTGCTTCTTCACTGGATCATCAAACAAACCACAGAGGCTGAGACCGCTCAAGCAAAAAATAGAGCGCTTTGAATCGGAATGCAGCCTTAGTGAGTCGGCAAAGCCACGGTAGTGGAAGGCCAAAGAAACAGCCCGATCAGTCTATACTTATTGAGCAGGGCAACATATTTCACCTACTGTGCATACTAGAATAGAATAGAATAGTTTTGTTTTTTGTCTTTTGTTGTTTGATTAGGATTAAAAACACAGGCAGCAGAAGAAATATTAGGCTGCTGTCACTTTAAAGGGGGACCTATGCAAAATTCACTTTTACATGGTGTTGGACACACAACCACCCTATAATGGTAAAAAAAAAAAAAGAAGTATATTCCCCATACATCATAATCAGTATCTCAAAAAAAAAATTAGTCGTTCGCATTTTCCATTCATTATGATGACGGAAAATGCCATTTTACATTTTTAACATGTTGCCAATTTTGTGTGAATTTGTCCGTTCAATCTCAAGAAGACGTGAACGAGAACTCCTTATTTGCACGCTGTCTGAAACGCGGCTATATATCAATAACAACTATTCAAAGTCTTATAAAATATAGTGTAATAGGCCTAATATTTTAAAAAAAATATTAACTTGAAAAATATATAATTAATTATTAAATATAATATCAAAAAATAATAAAAAAATATTTAAATAATAATAAAGTGTATAATTTATAATTCATTATAAAATTCGAAGCCCAATCAGAGGAGGTGCACTTGCTGCCTCGGTAGAGGTAATTCAATTCCGGGTTTCACTCTGAAATATGTCACTTGAAAGTAAAACAGGTTGTTCCTGTTGAGATGAAAAAGCCTACAAGGAAATCTGAATGGTTTTTGGCCTTCGAACAAGACATAAAATGCATAACCAAGTGGTGCTGAGGTGAGCTAAGCCTCCTGAAGGCCAGATCCGTTACTGCTAACTGCAGACTGAAGAACACACCAGTATAGAACCTGCTGTTACTATGGTGACGCAGGTTAACAGCTGAAAAGGGGACTGACTGATGGTCATATTGTGCGACTCAGACGTTAAAGGACAAATGTAACAACATAGTTCTGAAACCCAATCCTCACATTTCTGAATAGGACCATACGGAAAATTATTAGATGTGTTAGCATTCTGGAATGGTCAATATCATGTTGTTAATATTGTCAGTATAATCAGTATAATATTGATCAATATTATCATATAGCGACACATTTCAGAGTGATAATTACTGTTAAATATTGCCAATTTAACTTTTTGGAAAGGCTTCATTACCTACAAAAGTAGCCTAAAATGATGCCTAAATTGCCATTTGGTGTTCATACGTTTCAGATGTAAATAGGGTAAATTTTTACTTTATCTTGACTCAACATGCATTAAATATTACATAAAACAACTGCTTTATCAGGCCACTGAATATTTGTGTTGAGAATATTCTACATAATATTCTAGATCTGGAGTGTAGAAGAACATCAGATTCAATTGAGACCAAAGCGTCTGTGTATCTGTTTATAGTACCAAAGATTCTCAGCTTCACTGGCTCCAGGGTGCTCTCCAAAATTAATAATGTCAGCCAGGGCAGGAAACATGGGACAGGGAGGCAAGGGGTTGCTGTAATTGGACAACAACGTTCTCAACGTTCAATAGTCACAAGCTTTGTGCCAAAACCCAGAGAGCTGACTACATAGGTAGCATTTTAAGGCATTATAGGCACATTCCCGTCACTGTCCTATGATACCATATTTTGAAGGGGAAAAAAAGAAGAAAAAAAGAAAGAAAATTTGGAACAACTTGAGGGTGATTAAGCAATGACAAATTTTTACTTTTTGGGTGAATTATCCCAATAGTCCTATAATACATCCTATAATAGGATGTAATATACATCAAAATATATATATATATATAGATAATTCATAATAAAATATAATTTATTCTAATTATACTAATGGGATTTGTTCTAAAATATAATAATAATATAATAATATATAATAATATATATATATATATATATATATATATATATATATATATATATATATATATAATAATATATATATATATATATATATATATATACAGTAAGTTGCACAGACTTTTTGCCTATGTAGATGTACAGTAGATGATGTCTTATAAAGTTCCATTTCAGTTAGAATGCTGCCTTAGAAGTCAGTTGTCTATGTAGAACAGCTCACTAGCCTTTGGAACAAAGCCATAATGTGTGGGTGGAGAGTTTTGGCTGTGGTTCCCTTTATTCCAAGCTACACTGGCAGTGAACTGGAATTGTGGGAATTGTAGGCATACTCTCCATCTATTTACATTTAATTAGATCAGCAAATGGAGCTGCAAGCTCTTATCTTTAATAAAGGCCTTCACTGATCTCTAGAGGTCAATTTCATGCCTCTGAGTGATAATGCTGATAGTAATTACCATGATTATCATCAGAATTATTGCAGCTCTCATCAATGGCTGACTCCGGGCCTGTTATATTATTAACCTCTATGCTTAAGCATGCCATTTGGCCGTAGCTTGTTAGATACTAACTCACCACGATCACAGGGTCCTAAAGGTCCTGATGTGCGTACGGCTGGCCTGGTGAGTCAAACTCTATCAATTAATCATGGGAGCATGCTCTAATTGTCCTCGCAGAATCAATGCTAATTTATCTGTAAATATAAGACCTGATCATTAAATTAAGTAGAATGGAAACAAACATTCCAGTTTGGGACTAAATGTACTGTAAAAGATTAAAAATCACCCAAATGAAAAGCCTACCATTATTCTGAATATTACATTGGACGTGTTCAACTCAATTTCTATGTTATGGCGCAGAAAGAGCTCATAATCATCTCTGGCTTCAGCCTGCATTTATAATTTATGTAGGGGTCATTATAAGGCCTGATGTCCACTTGTCACTGCTTTGTGACACACTTTAAATGATCGCTCACATCCTCTCACAGCTAAATGGATTGGATCTGGAGTTAATTGCCCTGAATTTTAAGTGTCCCCTCATTCCTGTCAAACAAGATGAATGGGAACGAGAGAGAGACACATGAACAGAAAGAGACATTTAAAAGAAAAAGGGGTAAAGTTCATTGCTTGCAGCTCAGGGTCGCCGTCTTTATGAATCAAAATTCTAGCTTTGAAAAAAAAAATCATTGTTATGTTGTCTCATTAACTCAGGGCTGTTGTTCTATACACGCTTGTATCCACTTGCCTGTAACATTCACAATCAGGTTCATTAAAAAATGTATTGCATATCACAGCGAACACACACACAAAAAAACAGTGTTGCTATATGATTTAGCTTTTCTTGGGTATTCTTGAGGTGTTGCTAAGTAGTTGGTAAGGTGGTCGCATATAAGTCAAAGAAATCTTTATAGTCAATGAGGAAACAACCAGGTCAAATCACCTCCCCTCAAAAAGACAAATTTTCCCCACAAAATACATCTGAAATGCGGCTCTGGGTGGAAATAATGAGGATAGGCAAATTTAGAGCAAAAGTGTCAGTCAGACATTAATATGCATATCTATATATACACACGCCAAGCACTGCTGTACTGAAATGCCTTCAGAGACAGGCATCCCCTAAGGCGAATATTTGTGGAATAAATGTGGCTGGGCTCTTTAGAGGGACACTAATGAAACCTCTCACTCTCCTCACACCCCGCTGCCCCGCATGTTCGGCAGCTCAATCGATCATTCATGCGTGTGGGGGGAGAGAGGGTTGCAGAGGAGGGGGGTTGGGGTCAGTGCTGATGTGAGGGGTTTCTGAGGCGACCCTGCTTGTTTTAAAGGCCACGGTGAAGTAAGAAGGTGGTGCGATGAGAGGTGCGGAGGGGGGCGGTACTGTAGCTCCCCAGAGATGGAGGCACGGGAGAGTTAATGAACAAAACGACACATGCTGCACATACTGACAGTGGCCGCGGTTATGCATGGCTGCTCGCATTATATCATCTCTGTATATCATCATCTCGCACCCCACCTTCATTCGTTCACACACAAACCATCTGTAGCACAGTGAAAGGATCAGAATACAGTGCAAGAAATCTGTTTCTGATTGAGTCTCTTCTTCAGGAGAAAAGAATGAGAGTCTTAAAAATGAACAGTAAAGAAGGGGTTCTGTTTTACAAGCAAAATATAGAAATCTAATGCTGTTCTAAAAAGACATTTAAGCAGGCATTTTATGCAGGCAGGGAAATGTAGGCATTTCTTTAAATAAATAAGTAAAATATATTTATAAAAAAAATACTTAGGCTATATATGCAAATATTACTATGAAAATATTTAAGCAGACATTTTGTCTTTGTAAATAATTCATTTGTATTAAATAATTAAAAGCACAATTGTAATTGTAAGCAAAGCAAAACATAATTGTACATTAATTTATATATGCAAATATTGGCATGAAATTGTGCATATTTACAATGATATATTATGATATTTGACTTGTGTTTTCTTCCTTTAATAATCTTGAAAATATGAGATCATTCACAAATATATACAGTAAGATAATAATAATAATAAGTTTAATTTAGTTTAAAGTTTAAATTATAAATTAAACTTTCCCCAAGCTCAAGGACGCTTCACAATAACAGTAAAGAACAAACAATCAGTTCACACATAAATGGACAATAGACATTTGCCCAGTCCAAGAAAATGAGCGATTGCAGTTGCATATCGCATTACATTTGGAATACAGACAAAACAAAAACAACACTATTTCCAGACAGCATGGAAGGTGGGCAGTTGAAGTAAAGATGCAAATGACTAATGGTACCTAAATTAACATTATGACTGTAATACAGATTTATGAAAAATGAAAAAAATGGGTTTTGAGTTTAAACTTAAATTCCTGCAGCTTGGTTGTTGTCCTAAGAGCCAGGGGAAGAGAGTTCCATAGCTTAGGGTCTATAACGGAAAAAGACCTGCCACCCATAGATGAAAGACGAAATCTACGAAAAGATGGATTGTAATTTTTTTTAATTACCAACCAGGTTACAAATAATCATACTGCAGCAGCGGTGGGCTTTGGGGAGGGTGTTTAGATGCGGGGTACAGCAGCGATGTGAGGGTAGAGGGGAAGCAGATGGATAGAGAAAGAGGAGGAGAACGACCTGTACTGGAATTAAGCCATTGCTGAGATGTCAATTTGCCTTCTGCACGGCAGAGACCCATTCCTGTGCCAACACACCTGGGACAACAACTGACTGGTCCAGGACAGATCTAGAAATAGATCGAAACGATATGAGTACAGGGCTTTAGAACGCTCCCAAGATCACCAGCACAGGAACCTCCTTTAGGAGAGAGAAAAATTGGGATACCTCAAGCCAATAGGAGTATAGACTTCACATCCCCACAGAATCCCACTTTAAACAATGAGAAGAATGATTACTAATACAGTGAGAGAAAAAATATCCGCATAGGAAAGCATGGAGACTGTTACACAGAACAGACACAGCCAGAGCTCTACTGTAGATAAGAAACCATAACACTGAAAGGCTTTTTCCACTACAAAATCATTAAAAGAACACTTCCTTATGGGCAACCCGCTGTACCATTTTAGGTCAGTGTGTCCTTACTTAAAGTGCAGCGGCCGAGACCAGGGATCAGGGGTCCCGCCAGAACAAACGAGAGCCACAGGAACGTGACATGGGTGAGTGAAGCAGAGGAAAAGAGAGGAGGGACTGTTGAAAAGTCAGGCATGGTTGCACAGGGGTGACGGTTGGCCCCCCGACTCCGGTGAGCAAGGCTGATGATAGAGTCTCTCATCCAGTCAGATCAGCTATTCATCGTGTGCCAACAGCAGACAGCAACTCGTAGATTGGAGCTGACGGAGCCAACACAGGGTTAGTAAACCCACTTATGAAAAATGACCTGATCAGAGCCAGCTGAGAGACTTCACCATAGTTTCTACCTAAATACCATTTTTAATAAAATAACTTGAAATAAAATAATAAAAAAGATTATGAAAGTTTGTTTTATAGTTTGAAGGAAATCATATCAATTGATTATGGATTTACGTTTGGGGTATTATCATGGAGATTAATTAATGACTCTTCCTGCAGGTTACATTGTTACACTATATGACACTCAACCAACTCGTCCATGAACTAAACCTTTGTGAGTGAATCATTGAGTAATTTACTCAAACGATTTGTTCAAAAAAACAAATTTACTCGGAAAAAAAAACAAGTGATGGCCTATATGAGCGAGTCACTGAATCATTTACTCAACTGATTCGTTCAAAACACTGATTCATTCAGGAACTAAAACTGTGTGAGCGAATCACTGAATAATTTGCTCATCCGATTTGTTAAAAAAACTGAATTCTTTCTAAACGAAACAAGCGATGGTATTTGAGATGAGTTACGCGCTGCAGCAGAAATCAATTACTTCCCCACTATATAGTATGCGAAAAACACTAAGCCAACAGAGCAGTACGTCCGAATACATAGTATTCAAAAAACAGTAGGCGAAATGTACACTGGTGACCTTCCGCCCGAGACGGTTGACGATTGAGATGCAACACGATTGAGAAGTAACTTCAAATTCAAATGTAGACATTATGCGGTTTCGGACACACTGATGGAATCATTCTCTCAACCGATTTGTTACAAAGCACTGATTTATTCACTAATAAAAAGAGTGAGTCTTTGAAATCATTCGCTCAACATATTCGTTTAATAGCACAGATTCGTTCAGGAATGAACCCCCACTACCATGTGTTGCTCAGAGATGCGCAATGCTGTATATATATACATATATAATAGGAATGTTCATTTTCTGGCATTTTTAAATAGACAGTAAAACTTTCAAATGGCTTTTAGAACATTTAAATGTGGCGCATTTATCAAAAGAAGAACAGAATGTCTTTCTTGGTTTCTGGAAAGAAGGCGTGTAAATTACAGATGTGCGGTTGAGTTTGACAGCCCTGCCACATCTTTAACTGAACGCATCCGGATGGTCAGGTAATGACACCTGTCCCATAAAGCACAGCACTCTCTCAAGAAGGCATGTTACGACGACTGTAAATTTTCAGGTGCGAGCACAGAGTAAGGACAGGGAAAAAGAGCAAGGGGTGTGACACGGTTCTGTTTCAAACAAAGAGAAAAATGTGTGCCAGGTGTACACATACACACACTTTGGCAGGATAGTCTTTACCTGTCAAACAACAGGCCGAGACACATTTATACACAAAAGAGGGCTGTCCTTCATGTAAACCCGCACCTTCTTCTGAAATTTACAGCCTTCTTTTTTTACTGCCGAAGGATGGCTGACATTGTCTGCTACATGAGGGCACGGTGGTTATAAATCACATGGCACACTCTCTCCTGCTCTTTTCACTGCTGCGAAAGAGGAAAATGAACAGCAGACACATGTTGAAAAATGCTGAATCAATGGCAACATGAAACGTGGGAGTTTGCATTTATTATGTTATAAATGTTATATCAAATCTGGGAAATAGCACAGTGGTTTTTAACTGGTTTTGCTTCAGGATTTTACTCTGGACATGAAGGGCTGACTTTACACAATTTCAAAATAGTTTAAAACATAAATATTCCTAAAATTATTATTAATATTATATTGAAAACTATATTATTTATCATAAATGAAACATTCTATTCCCAATATAATAGTGCATATAGTTAATTTCTTAAAATTAAATTAAAATAATGAATGATTAGCCTAATTCAAATAATGTAAAAAAATTATTCAATATTACTCAATTAATAATAATTACACTTATTTATTTACTTGCTTGCCTTCTTCTTGGCATGTCATGCAACATGTAATTCAAATTGCAGCAAAACATAATTCAAATTGTCAACATACAGTAAGCTTTGAGGTCAAAAACAGATGATATGCAAATAGTTTTCTCCTCTCTTTTAAAAGTTGTAAGCCTATATATTTTTGCTATTTTCCTATCTATGCATGATTAGAAGTTAAGTTGCAAATAATTATTTGCATTCAATATTGTTTTGTCCTGCTGTCTGCAACACACCAGTCGAGAACCACTGATCTAGGACATTCTCTCGCTCTGGTATCCGCCAGCGTAGTTGATATGAGGCCAGTAAATCACAATGGAAGCCTCTTAACCTCTCTGTGATCTGAACATTAAAGAAATATTTAGAGTGTTTGAGCAATACATCTACAGTAAGATCTCTCATAGGGATTAACAGCACACAAGCAGTATAACAATTCATTCTACAGATGAGGCTAAACGCCATCAATCATAACTGTTTATCCCTCATGTAAAACAAAGTACCACATTTCAGAAACAGAGGCGCTGCCAAATGTTTTTTACTGTAAATGTTTTCTGCCCATTGCCACAGTTTGATAGACAGCTATGAGATATGAAAAACAAAACGATGGACAAACGAGGAAAGACTGAAACCTTTTCCAACTGAAAGTACTCTCATGATTATTAACTATAAATGCAGTGACATTTGACATTTGAACCTGGCCAATCACCAACCACCAAATGCGATACGCTCTCTGTGTTTGTGTGAATAAAAGCCTAAATTACATCTGTTCGGTTTAGAAAGCAATCTTATCTCTTCACAAGACTTGGATTAAACCGATTGATTCATTCTGCGATGCTCTAATTAGCTTTTTTGGATTCTTGGACTTTCAATGGAGGGACAGAGACCACTCAGGTTTCATTAATAATCACTTCATTTGTGTTTTGAAGACTAATCAAACTGGAATGGTTAAAGGTCATATATCTAAAACTATTTGTTGAACATCTCAATATCAAACATGAGTGAAAATGAATGCTAACACTTTTTCAGAATAATACTATATGATTCTGTCATCATCAATTAAATTTTTTTATAATATTCTAATATTCTGTCATCGTGTCCCGTACAGCAGCAATAACCAACAGCACCAGCAGAATCAGCAGTGTAGTAGATCAATTCCGCCTAGACAGAACATATCAAAATTGTCATATCCATTAACATGCCAAAAATGCCATGCCAACCAGTTTTTATGACAAAATATTTTTAAGAACTGTCAATATTTAATAATGAATGCAACTCCATAGTGAATTTTCTATCATCATTTACAAATAAATTGTTTTGGAACACATATTGCATGAACAATTTTCTTTTGTAAATTCATTATGCAGTTTCATTCATCATTACTCATTATTTAATGAATTTCATTTTGGAGTGAGCTACTACTGTAATTGAAAGGCGGGATTTCTTCTTTTGATTTTTTTAACAAGTGGCGTGTCTTCTTGCATCTAAGCAGTGGGCACAAAGAGGAAGATGGGGGAGAAGAAGATAAAATCATGGTGCCACCACCACTGTAGCCCTCTGATACAAAAAATACATGAACTCCAGCTGCTGTAGAAGCTGGATTTATTAGAGGCTCTCACGAAAACGAGAGGTTTTGAGGTTTCACATGGGCCATTCGTCTCCCACTATCTTGCGGCGCTCTCCTCCTCGACTCCAGCTCCGATAAAACCCCATGATCTATGTCCACGCCCCCTCCCACGGCCCCACCAGGCGACAGAGACCAGAGCACGAATCGGGAAAGAGGATGTATTTCCCATAGTATGACATAATGCCTGTTTCAAAAGACAATACACACAATCATAACAGCGGCAAATGGACTTCCGCACTAAATCCAATGATTCTTTACAGGGAGACAGCTATGGGAAAAAGTCAACCGGTGATCAGAGCATCTCATATGACACCATTAACGTGACAACACCTGCCAGTGCATTTGTGCAAGTATGTTTGCAAGTGTGAGAAATGTCCTGTTGACAACAGACAGCTGTGATGATGAGTGCGAGGGAAGGATCAAGCACGAGAGGACATGCAACCACTCTCAGTGTCAGACCTCGAGTCCCACTACACCCCTTCTATGACTGAGAAATGACAGACAGAGTGTTTAGTGACTGCAGATGGCCGTCAACCTCATCACATATTCAGACTTGAGAGAGCTTGCTCAAGGGAAGCTGTCATGTTATTAAGATTGCTCTCTTATAGGAGGAAACATTCATTAAAGAAGATACAATTCGATAAATCTATCTCTCGTGCATTTGGATGATGTGTTTTTGAAACAGATGATCTGATTGCTTGGTTGGATATGGTGACTAAAATATGTGAGATAACCTGATATTCTCAAGTATGCATCCAATGGACACTTCACAATGAAGCCATAACAGCAACATGACACCAAAGGTCCAGCCCGTTCTCATCCTTTGGCGTCATACATGTGACGCTTTGTACATTTCGTTGAAATCTTACGTACATGGAATCCTTTAGCATCAATATGAGACGCAGAACCCAAGGCGTCATAACCGTACCCTACCCCAGACCTAAACCTACCCATGACAGTGCGTGTTATATTGACGCTAAAGGATGCCATGTGCATAAGATTTCGACGAAATGTCATATGGCATCACCTATATGACGCCAAAGGATGAGAATGCGTTGAAAGGTCACATGGAAATGTCCAGTTTGTATACAGCACCCCTGCATACTTGAAAAAAGTATTTGACTGCTAATCATGTATGTTCTGTATCAAATGCAGTACATATTCTGACAGTATTTATAAATTAGATGTATCACAGAATTGTGGCCAAATGCAACCCGCTAATAGTGAGGTCATGTGACACACATAGAGGGCCCTATTTTAATGATCTAAGTGCATGGTCTAAAGAGCACGATGCAAGTGCACTTAGGGCGTGTCCGAATCCACTTTTGCTAGTTTAATGATGGAAAAAAATGGTCGGCGCACCCCGCGCATGGTCTAAAAGTGTTGTCCCTATTCTCTTAATGAGTAATGGGTGTGTTTTGGGCATATCGTGCAATAAACCAATCAGACTCTCATCTCCCATTCCTGTTAAAAGCCACTTGCGCTCGCGCCATGGCGGTTACATGGCGGAACTTGCAAGCGGAAAAACTGAATGCTTCTCTAGCGAGGAAACGGATCTGCTCTACGTGAGGTTAAAGCACCGAGCAGAACATCTACGGGACAAAGTGTATGCACGCTGTGGACCCGCCTATAAGCGCACATTACTAATGCGCTCTTTAAATAACAAAAAAAATATTGTGCCATTGACTTTAGACCAGGTTTAATTTTCCAGTCTATTTCAGTTGCCTCAAAGTAGCAACGCGCCAACAATGCGCCTGAACCAACTCGTTTTCAGACCAGTACGCACATGGGCGCACAAGTGGGCGAAAATGCATTTGCTATTTAAACAATGTGGCGCAGGACGTGAAAATGATAACCGCGTTGCACCGAGTGTATGATAAGGCACATAGTCTTACCTGGCAAAGAAGGAGGCAGCAGCGGAGGTGCCACTGGAGGGCGCTGTGGTTACTGGAGCAGGAGGTGGAGCAGCAGGGTTGCTGTACGCAGTCGGGCGGTCGGCATTGTAGCGGTTGAGCGCGGCTTCGTTTAGACCCTCCCGGTTGCCCTCCGACACCATTTGGGAGATCTGTATGCAAGTAAACATGGGAATTAAAATCAATGTGCGAAACAAACTAAACTAAATAAGAGCCAAATGCAGTGTAGTTTTGGTAATGTTCTCAGGGCTGAAAACACACTCTATTTTTGTCTGAACTACAGCAGCGGTAGCTCCACGCAGACGTCTCTGGAAAGTGTCCCAGGTCACGCAGTGGCAGTGAGTAAGTTTAGCACAGATTCTGCCAGGCATTCAGATAAACAACTCAGCTTAGACGTGAGTCATGAGAAACAGCCCTGATAAGTGTGCTGTGAAGGGCCATGGCTGCCTTTCTTAAACAAGCATTCAGCCAGACCCACTCAGGAAGATTTGGAAATAATCCGGACCCCCTTCCCTGCCCCAGCTGTAAATAGATGGTGAGGGCACTGCTGTTGCTGTGGGCCGGGGTCTGTCATTTCGCCCCAAATAAGGACACACGAGTCCCTGAGGAGGATGAGCTCTGCTGTACAGTGAACCAGCAGCCCTCTGTGTTTACCCAGAATGCTTCACCAATGTAGGGAACTATCACTCAGATAAGCTTGGAAGGATAGTGAGAAAACCCAGATCAGTGCATTTGTTGCTAAAAATGTCCAGCAGTGGACATTATATATGCATCACAAGACAATTCTGACTTTTTTGATAAAAAAAAGTGCATTTCCAACAAAGTGTAGTTTCCACCAAATATATTGTGTTTAATAACATTTTGGGATAACAAATAAAATTTTTAGCATTTTGAAATAAAATTACCTTGGTTTTGCTATTTGCAATTTGTGTATCCTAAACACAGAAAATTACAGCCTGATATTTTCACACTTTTTGCGTGATTTTACAAACTTACAGCTTTGGTTGGAAATGATAAATATATCTGCTAATAAATTTTTTCTCAAAAAATTCTCTTTACATATCATGTTTCATATTTCATCTCAATCAAGCATGCTTTTTAAGACAGTGTTATTAAAATGTATACATTTTATTATTATGATTAATAATAATAAAATCTATTATGTATAATAACAGATATGTAAAATATTATATAATGGTGAATTTATATATTACAGCCATATTATATAATATACATATTATAGCCATATTTATTATAAATTACATTATTATTATTATTAGATTTTAATTTTATATATATATATATATATATATATATATATAATACATTGCAATTTATTTTACAATAAAATACAATGATGCATGTAATAAAGGGACAAGTTTTTGAGACAGATCTTCATAAAAATGTGTAATTTTATACAAAAAAAAAAAGTGATAAAATATGAACCCCTGGGACATACGACAGTTTTTCTGCACAGCTTTTCTCACCAAATGAAAGACGCTTCGCCACTTTGCATCTGCAAACATGCCTGACAGTACAAATAGTGACTTTCACACCTCGAAGAAAGAGAGAGTCTAAACTGAGCCGTTCAAACGCCAAAGGCTCATGCTGTCTTCACAGCCTCACATGTGTTATTTCGGTCTGGCTGCAGGTATGGTGGCAAAACGCAAAGCAGTCTTAAAATACTCCATGACGGCACATGACTGACAGGTATATATAGTAGTGTCTGGACTCGATACTCTGCATTGGTCTGGGCAGACATCCATGTGACCAAGCAATGAATTTACAGTAGGTAAATCCTAGGTGTGTTTGTATTTGACAACTGCAGGAGCCGCTGGAGTAAACGTATGGAACAAAACGTCACGGGAATAACCATAAACCATTAATAAACCTGATAATGAGCAGCTAATAATGGACACAATATTGATCATCTGCCAACAAAAGATCAGTAATTCAGATTTATATAATCTACATAGGACGCTTAGTACAGAGGGCAAGATGAAACATATTAAAAAGCTTTTATCCATTATTAATGATTGAATTAGGGTTTTTTTTTTACTACAAAGCTAAATCCAGCTCATTCAGTACAAGCGATGATCTGATGACATAATAGTCATAATCTAATTCTAATCATGCAAATCTCCTTCCTCAAGCCAGAATAATTATGGAAATTAAGCTGCAAAAATGGGTGTTTTGAAATCAGAATTATGAGCAAATCAACATACTGTATACTTATTAAGAATTCAGAAACAGTGTGAACTAGACAGGTACACAGACGTTAGTCAATCATATCAGGTCATTTGAAAGTCTTAAAGGTACAGTAGAAAAAAAAATGTCATAAAAAATAAATGATGACTGGTTTTGGTGGGGGTTGTTCAGTGAATGTACAATATGGTCTTTAAAAAATACTTCAATAAATCTTCAATATTTGCTTTCCATGAGCTAAATGGCAATCCTATCCTCATGGCAGCACTGAAAAGACCCAGCCCTGCTCACAGCTAGTCAGACCACTTGGGAACCCACGGCTGATTTGCCATCTGTTGTGCAGGAATGAGAAGGAGCATTAAATACCAGCAGTGCCAAAAGCACAGATTGCACCTCTCTGCCCATCCTCCCATCATCCCTCCTTCCATTCTCAACCTCATTTACCGTACTTCTCCTCTCTCTCCACTGTCTGATATAGTAGCCCTTTGTTACATTTGTCCAAATGTAATACCCACATCCATCCATCCATCCATGTTCAACTGTTTGACATTGACTTTGACCTTCATACTCCCTTTGCTGGTCCATATGGCTTTGTGAAGCTAAATTAAAAGTCTTAGCATTACTGATATCAGCCAGATAAAGGTTAATCAAAGATCAGCAGATAGCCGGGCACATTGCAAGTCTTCTGTCCAAGTACGCCAGTTACAAATAATGGACTGTAAGAGAATTTTCTTCAGTACTTTTTAAATGAACAAAAGGCATACAATTACTCTATCCCGTCTTTTTTATACATTTGAAATCCCATTACCTTGGGTTACGTGTTATGTGAGGTGTTAGACTTCAAAACTAAAATATGTATAATGTATATATATTTTTTTTTTTTTTTGAAATATATACATAAATAAAATAATAAAATAAAATAATTTTGCCTCGCATTGCGTACAAAAGCCAAGTCCTGCCACATGCCAGTCATGATATTTTACATTTTATGATGCCATCTAATTATTAACACAACCATAATATTGCAGAAACAGAGCAGATTCTACGAGTCCAGACAAAAAAATGTCAGATAAAGCTGATCAAGTCTTATTTAGCAACAAAGAGGCAGATTATCAAGAGATTATCATATTTCATGAATTTTAAGGCTTGAGAAGATAAATGTGATGTATAATGTCTTAGTATGTTATAAAATTGCAAATACTAAAGAGAGGAACTTTAATATTGGAGAAAAATATAATTCTAGTGATTTCTAGTGATTTATTCAAGCATATTAAAATGCCGTGAGCACAATTATAGCAGCTTCACCGCAGATGACGGATTGTCCCTGTGCGTGTGTGAAATAAATATCCAGCGCTTGTAATTTTTTGGAAGTCTCATTTCATGGGTTTACATGACACCGGGGCAAAGTGCAGGTGTGATGGATGAGGAAGGTAACGAACATTTCTAAAAACTGGAAATTTCCTGATGCAGCAAAAATACCCAAGAGAAGAATGGAAAGATCTAAAAGAAGGCCTTGAGTGGAGGATTCCTTCCACCCCGTTCCCCAGCGGATCCCTGCAGTCCCGCCAGGAGAGACTTCCTCATTCATCATAATTAAAGCCGGAACACACTGCACAGCCTGGATACTCCTTCCCTGGATATGTTAAGCACTATTCTTCACCACCATCCCATGAGCTCTCTCTACATCTATCTGTGACAGTTCAGATTCACTTCTCAATGGAATGGAAAACGGAACTTGGATAGGGATAGCAAACCAGGGATGCCCTGCAGAAAGAAAGAAAAACATGGGATATACAAAAAAAAAAAAGATGACAAATATTTTTTCAGAGATACAGTCTATCTATCTATCTATCTATCTATCTATCTATCTATCTATCTATCTATCTATCTATCTATCTATCTATCTATCTATCTATCTATCTATCTATCTATCTATCTATCCATCCATCCATCCATCCATCCATCCATCCATCCATCCATCCATCCATCCATCCATCCATCCATCCATCCATCCATCCATCCATCCATCTATCTATCTATCTATCTATCTATCTATCTATCTATCTATCATTCTATTGTTATCTTTGTCTGTAAATCTGTAAGGCCTATAAACCTAAAGTAAAAAAACACACAAAAAAACAAGGCTTGGTCAAGTCAACACGTAAAGTTTTCTATTTAAAAAAAATAGTCATATTAATTTATTTGAAATTTGATACATTTTCATTCTACATTCACATATTCAAATTGCAATTCTGCATCACGTTTTCTACTGTTGCAAACGTATGGCAAATATTGAAGCAAGACACATATTGTAGTCCATGGAGACTCATGCAATCCTCCTGTTCATATTTTGGCACGGTTTACATTGATTGTGACATGAAGGAGTAGGCGAGCATGCAGCTATACTTGACCTGATGAATGTAAAATAGGGATGTATTCAGATTGTGTACAATCTATAAAGTAGAGAGACTCTTTGAATGAATCAATGTAATAGCACTTGACAGAGCAAAGGAGACCCCCTACGCCGTACAGATGCTCTCTGCCCATAGCATAAACTTCATAAATAAAGAAACCAGTTTAACGAGAGACTTCTTTCAGGAAATAATAAACATAGATTCAACAGTTTATATAAAAACATATTCAAGACTGAAGTTGCCTCATCATGCCTTTAAATGGGCCTGGACACAAGTCATAAGTGTCCGTTGGGTGGGAGCCACATTCCTCCTCCAAAGAAAGGGATGTGGGTTTCAGAAAAGAGCCCTCCTTGAGGAGATTTTATAAGGGATAAGACAAAGTCCACATGGAATGTCAGAGCTCTGTGTGTGGCATCCAAACTGTTTTTATAACAAGGTCCTGCATCCAGGGTAATTGTCACTATCGGAGTGACTCTCCAGCGCAAGCTTAACGGCTTCCTGTGCACAAAAACCAACCCCTTGGGCAATGAAAGAGAGCGAGAGGAGGAGAGATACAGAAAATAAAGCAGATCTTAGCCAAAGTAAACAGAAGAGAAAAGCACAGAAGTCACAAAAGACTCGTTGAGATGGAGAGGGAGATACAGGGCTCAAGGAGGAGAAGAACAGGCAGAACAAGAAACAGCTGAGAAACCAAATCCAGAGAGAATGTGTTTCAAGGAGGATGTTATTAGTGAGGTGAAGGGTGTGCCTCTCTACAGCCTAAATGACTTCCTAGTCCCACCGTGGTGTTATCAACTGGCACAATCAAGACTAGACCCACCAAAATCACGAGCACCTTCAGGGAACAAATCACACACTCTGACTGTAAGACATATTCAAGACCAAATTCAAAGTCATAGCCAAGATAGTTCACCAAAAAAATTACAATTATTCTTTCGTTATTTACTCTCCCTCATGACGGTATAGATGTATGTTGTTATTGTTTTCACTGAACATAAATAAATAAATAATGTAAAAATGTTGAAATAATTATTTATATTTATTATTATGACTAGCATGGAATTTTCTCGCTCAATCCGCTGACTGCTGCTGCTTCTGATTTAGGGAAAAGCTGCCCATAACTGCTGGTCTAGGATCAGTTTTCTCTGTAATAATAGCATATTGGCGAAACAGATTTGGAGAGTGGACTCTTGAGAGCAACAAAGGTTTCTACTTACAATGTGTTTTGCAGCGTTGAGCAATGCAGCCAATCATAAACATATCTGTTGAGTTCTTAAACGCAATGGCCAATCAGACTTGTTTAAGTTAGAATCCCCTCACCAATCAAATTTATCAAGAGCGTTTATGCTGGGATGAGTAGGTTTCATGAAATTCTATTTAAATGTGTTTTTAAGGAGGAAGCGCATCTCGCCCCGTGCCCTGGAGTTGGCTCACTCTCCACCATGTGTGTGTATATATAAACTCATGAACATTTTAGAGTGTCAATAGTCATATTAAAATCACAACCTATTCTTTCTCAAAAGCACATACACTAACACAACCCACTACTCTGTGGATACAATATAAAAGACCTTTGTTCACTTAAACCACCATAAAAACATCTTAAATATCCCCTTCAGGTTGACAAAGAAAAATGTGAAACCACATTTGGTCCAGAAAAATGGTATGAAGATCAAGTGTGTTGAGGCCTATGTATGACAACAATTACATGTTTATGTTTATGTAACAAATAACATCTGTTCAGAATATGCTTATGTTTTAGTACTACATCCTTGGTACACATGTAATCACTGGAAGTGTCCTATGGTATGACATTATGTGCTATTATTTTCAGAACACTGTGAGTATTTTATGGTTTCCCTAATTAAAATCTGCTGTTGTTACAACGCTTCACCTTGAGTCTTTGCTTTCTAAACAGAAACAAATGTTACATGCAAATGCTGCAGATTTTTGTGAGTGGAAGGTCTCACTGAGACAGACATACAGTCTTAAAAATTATTCACAACTGTGCCTGAAGCAGAGCAGTATTATCATACTCTGGACTCTACATTAAATATGAATGACAGATAAAGTATCTCTTTCTAAAAAGAAATACCATTATGCATTAGATGTCATCTCAATATTCCAACACATTTAGGAAGATCTAACGAACATATCGTTTTTTTTTTTAAAGTTAATCTGTTAGATGAATCCCACACCTCTTACAAGGGCATACACAGGTCAAACTCATGACCTGTCACTGTAACTAGTTTGTTAGGATATTCTCATACGGAAGCATCTTTGTCAAGACCCAAGTTCATTGAAAGGACACATTTGCAAAACATTCCTCTTAAACTACATGGGATTTTAAAGACTTGATTATTTGAATTGAATCAAAGAACATTTACCCACTCAACCACTTAGATGAAGACAGATCAAAGTGTCAATTTCCAAATATAGCCAACTGAACATTCCCTAAGGGATTCCTGTTTTTGTCTACCAACACTTAAATAAATGGTAACCTGAAAATGTACTTTAGGTGGTAACATCTCAGTTATGGGATTGAATTATGTATTACATTTATACTCTAAAAAATGCTGGACTGTTTCAACCCATGTTTGGGTCAAATATGGACAAACACAACCTTTAGTTTACATTTTTTAATTCAATTTTAAACCCAACGGTTGGGTTTGTCCATTATTGGCCCAAACTTGGGTTGAAACAATTCACAGTTGATTCAAAATGATTTTGAGATCAACAATAAAACTCTTCTGAATGCACATATAGAAACATTTAAGTGCATGTTCTTCTTGCACCCCATGATTGTGCCTGAAAAAAACTAGTATGCTGCAAAAAACTCATGATGCAAAGGCAAAAGCTGTCTCCAAAAGAACTAGGTTGCACAATTTCTTTCTGAAGAGGGAAATTTACATGCATCTTTTAATGGATAATACAATACCTTAATGCATTGCAAGCTCAATGAAACATTATTTAATAACCTGTTGCAAGGCATTCCAAATTGAACACATTTTGTCAAGTGAAGGGACCCTGTTATACAGGAAACATTTAATGTTTTCTGTATAAAGTAACAATACTGTATGCGTCTCTGTGTATGGTTGAATTTATTTTATAAGATTTGAATCTCCACAGAGTAGCTGATTCTGTGGTTGTACAAATTGCCTAATGGCAATTCTTTATGAAGGTAAAAGAGTAGCAAAACTCGAGAGCACGTAGATGTGAATTTGAGAACTTGTACAATAAATATTCGTACTTGTATGTGAACATTTACACTCACAGCTCCGATGTGAAAACCTGTCAAATAAAAATCTGAAGTTGAACGCTGAGATTTGCACTCGTAGACAATAGTCACAAACCTGTATTCTCAATATGAATCTGCAGACAAGTAGTCACAAATGTGTAAAATGCCATTCACAGAAATACAACGATAGACACAAATGTGTAATACAAATTTGCACTTCTTCTAACATTCAAATTCGCAGTACAACCTCAAATTGGCACTTGCAACTTCTCAAATCTGTCACTGCAAGTTCAAATTTCGCGCCTTGACTTTTGCTACTCTTTTCGCGATATAAGAGGTGCAAAACTGATTTGTGCACTTGTAACTCAGTAGCAGCGAGAGAGAAAGGGGGGCGGGAGCGGGGGTGTTCAAACGAGCCGTGTTATTGGTTGGCACCTAGCCAATGAAATGGGACTTCTAGTGTACGCGATGATGTCACGAAACCGGCTCCTCGGGGATGTTTGAAACGCTAACATGGCTTAATGCATTAGACTAATTTAAAAGACATAAATGATATTATCAAACTTAGTAAACACCATACTAATAATGTATACTACAGAAAAGCAGATGAGCACAGAATATGACGAAAGAAAGCAAATTTGTGTTCAGTGCAAATAAACCAGCTGCCTGTGTTTTATTAATAATGTATAACGAATTGTGTTTTTTTTTATAACTGTTGGTCCATTAAGCCTCATTAAGCGTTTTCTTGGTTTTCTATGAGAGGAAAATGCTTAACGTACAAATTAAACGAGTTGCATTCATATTCTGCTCAATTGCTTTTCTGTATGCTTTATTTGTGGTGTTTCCTGAGTTTGGTCTTTTAATACCACTGTCTTAATTTAACGTGTTGCGTTCATATTCTGTGCTCATCTGCTTTTCTGTAGTATGCATTATTGTGTTTACTAAGTTTGATAATATCATTCATTTCTTTTAAATCAGTCTAATGCATTAAGCCATGTTAGCGTTTCAAACATCCACGAGGAGCCGGTTTCGTAACATCATCGCGTACAATAGAAGTCCTATTTCATTGGCTAGGTGCCAACCAATAACACGGCTCCTTTAAGCACGCCCGCTCCCGCCCCCCTCTCTCTCTCGCCGCCACTGAGTTACAAGTGCACAAATCAGTTTTGCACCTCATATATCGTGAAAAGAGTAGAAAAAGTCAAGGCGCGAAATTTGAACTTGCAGTGAAGTTGAACTTGAGAAGTTGCAAGTGCCAATTTGAGGTTGTACTGCGAATTTGAATGTTAGAAGAAGTGAAAATTTGTATTACACGTTTGTGTCTATCGTTGTATCTTTGTGAATGGCATTTTACACATTTGTGACTACTTGTCTGCAGCTTCAGATTCAGAATACAGGTTTGTGACTATTGTCTGCGAGTGCAAATCTCAGCGTTCAAGTTCAGATTTTTATTTGACAGGTTTTCACATCGGAGCTGTGAGTGTAAATGTTCACATACAAGTACGAATATTTATTGTACAAGTTCTCAAATTCACATCTACGTGCTCTCGAGTTTTGCTACTAATTTACCTTCATAATTCTTGAGCACCACTCTCAAGTCTCCTATAAAACATTCCTTTATACTTAATAGAATCTAAAGCAGCTGACGCTCCGATAAGCCACAGAGACTCCAGAGAAGACAACTCTCTGATGAGATCTAATCAACCTGCTGTGACTTAATTCACTTAGGCTTTACTAAAAAGACTCCTGAGTGCTTCAATTCAGTAAGTTCTTTTCCTATTAAGCCTGAAGACTGACAACATATGCCAGGACTAAATTGTCCCTCTAAAAACAAAATCTCTCATTTGGACCTTATTCAACGCTTGTTCAAATATGATATGTTGACTTCAGCCGGTAGAAACTCACTAACCTTGGATCTCATTGTGAAATAGGAATTAGGTCTCAAGTGTGCTGAACATCTCTCACCTGCCTGTCAGAATTACATTGTTTGCTCTCAGTGATAAAATCTAGATACTATCCCATTACAGAGAGGGGAGAAACAAAATGAACTCGCCTTCCATGGTTTCTCAGTCTCTGCAAACACAGTAGACCAAATGAAAAAGGTCTTTTATCTAGACAAATGAATCAAATTGGTTCTCTTGCAGGGTTCCCCCGACCCCATGCAATCTATATAAAATGTAATTCTTTCCGCCCGATACATTACCAATGCACATTAGTGTCCCAAAAGACTGTATCATTAGATTACAACATTAACCACAATGTGCAAACAACATCTCATTACATCAGGCAGGACTTCTCCCTAAAGGGGCGTCAACCCTCCAACCATGAATAAAAAAAATTAAGGTTTTGTTCCAAAACTTAATGCACTATCTTGAAGTCTACTCCCTACATAGACAGCTAGGCAGCATCTTAACCGAGCCTCATAAAAGACTCATAAAAGACAAAAAAGGTTGTTGATTGTGGTCTGTGGAATGTTGGTCCACTCCTCTTCAATGGCTGTGCGAAGTTGCTGGATATTGGCAGGACCTGGAACACGCTGCCGTATACGCCGATCCAGAGCATCCCAAACACATTCATTCATGCTGACTACAGGGATGCCCACCAGAGCTGTTGCCTGTGAATTGGATGTTCATTTCTCTACCATAAGCCGTCTCCAAAGGCGTTTCAGAGAATTTGGTAGTACATCCAACCGACCTCAAACCGCAGACCACGTGTAACCACACCAGCCCAGGACCTCCACATCTACCATCTTCACCTCCAAGATCGTCTGAGACCAGCCACCCGGACAGCTGCTGCAACAATCGGTTTGCATCACCTCAGGTTGCAGCATGATAATGCACCGCCCCATGTTGCAAGGATCTGTACACAATTCCTGGAAGCTGAAAACATCCCAGTTCTTGCATGGCCAACATACTCACCGGACATGTCACCCATTGAGCATGTTTGGGATGCTCTGGATCGGCGTATACGGCAGCGTGTTCCAGGTCCTGCCAGTATCCAGCAACTTCGCACAGCCATTGAAGAGGAGTGGACCAACATTCCACAGGCCACAATCAACACAATTTTTTTTACAATACAGTACAAATGCACATTTTAGAGTGGCATTTTATTGTAGCCAGCCTAAGACACACCTGTGCAATAATCATACTGTCTAATCAGCATCTTGATATGCCACACTGTTTTCTGTGCGGTGGATGGATTATCTCGGCAAAGGAGAAGTGCTTACTAACACAGATTTAGATATATTTGCGAACAATATAAGAATAGGCCTTTTGTGTACATAGAAAAAAGTCTTAGATCTTTGAGTTCAGCTCATGAAAAATGGGGGCATAAACAAAAGTGTTGCATTTAGAGATAGATAGATAGATAGATAGATAGATAGATAGATAGATAGATAGATAGATAGATAGATAGATAGATAGATAGATAGATAGATAGATAGATAGATAGATAGATAGATAGATAGATAGATAGATAGAATATTTGTCATCTTTTATTTTTGAATATCCCATGACAGACAGACAGACAGACAGACAGAGATGTGGCGTGTAACATAAGCCTACCTGATAAGGATAGAGCGTGACACCGTTGGCTCTTGACTGGTGCCCAGATGTCCAGGTGCCTTCCAAGTGTTGGTGAGCTTGGAGTGCGACAGAACTCAACACAGTTCCATTAGCATTGTTGGGGCTGCTGGGGAGATGAGGCTGTTGCGGTCCTGTGGACTTTCCTGCATGGCCGGGCGAATTGTTCTTCTTCTCCACCCCACTGCTCACCCCCAGACTGTTGGGTTTGGATCCATGTTTGGGGTAGGCTGGGAGGTGGGAGCTGCCGCTGTTGCTCGCGTTGGTGGTTGTCGGCGTAGAAGTGGATGTGGTGGCGGAAACGGTAGCAGAGGTGGAGGAGGCTGAGGAATGGTAGCCTGCAGGGAGGTATGCCCAGTCACGAGGCGGTGTGGGACCCTGGAGGATGCTTCGGGAACCCACCAGGGAGGCCAGGGATGGGGGGGAGCCAGGAGATACATCACACTGCTCCAGGCTCAGCACCATGTGGACGGCCTCCTGCTTCAGCTGACTCAGGTGGGTGGCGCACACGTCACAGCGACCGTCACGCTCGTTCCATGCCTTGCGTGTGCTGTTGGACACCTGCAGCTTATCATGGAGAAGCAGGGAGAAGGAGGGATCCTATAGAGAGACAGGGAATAAAGAAGGAAAAATTAAGTTTTACTTCTGCATTTACAAGTCATACTTTTGCATATACAGTTAAATAATGTAGTCAAGTGTTGATTAAATGACCATGAAATCTTATGAAAAAGTTAAGAGAGATTAATACATAATTACTCTTAAATAAGAATAACAAATCAGGTGTATCAGTCAAATTCACTGTGTCATTTTATAATATCCCTACCAACAGTAAAATCATTCACATGCTAGAACTCAAAAACGAATCTCTTTCTTTTCTCAATTGCTTCTCATAGACAGCAATAAGATTAAATGGAGAACAATTTGAGACTTTTTATTAAGGCTACTTATTAAGTCTATCTGATTCTCAAATTTTTCTCCTGGAACAGACCATAGTTAGCTCAAATGTTCTGAAAGTGACTTAAAATATGTCTCAGGCAGTGATTAAAAAAATCAGTAGTCAAAAGTCTTTTGATACAAATTTTATTATAAACAAGAGACATTCTCTTAGATGTTCCCTCTAAAACTCTTGCATGTCCACCAAAGAATAAAAATTGTGACATCATTTTTTCATCCCCATGTGGTGTATCACTTTCTTCTGCAGAATGCAGAATGCAAAAAAGATTTTTTTGTTTGGAGCCAACCATTCAGTTCCATTGTACAGCAAAAAAAAAAAAAAAAAAAAAAAAACATAAATTTTGAAAATCAAATTCTAAATATCTTATTTTGTTTTCCATGGAAGAAAGCAAGTCATACAGGTTTAGAGCGATAGATGTCAGTAAATGATGACAACATTCATTTCTGGGTGAACCAAAAATATAGAAACATATGAGACAACTGTTGGCATACAGTCGTCATACACAAAATAATTTAAGCTGCTATCCACACATTATTTTATTTATTGATCTGTATAACTATTGTTTCATATTTATTCTCCAATGGAGTTTTAGGAGAAACATCCAAGACAAAATTGATGAAACTGATAACTCAATTAAGTGCAATGAACAAGGAACCTTTGAGCAATTAAACTTTCCTCTGGGCAAACATACACCTTTGGTTCCTCCAATATCTTTCCCCAAGCAGTCATTATGCAGACTAAATGACTCTGCACTGCTAAGTAATTAGAATCATTAATGTATCCGCCACACAACCATTTTTTTTCAAAGACATTCACATGATGTCACCACAGATCGGCGCCATGAACTTATTACAGGCACAATCCCTCCCCGAAGCATCCTGGGGTTAAGTCTCTCATTCAGTTTTTGATTGGCTCATGGCTCACTTCCTACAGAGATCATACCACCAACCTCCTGGTTACCAACCGTGAGCATAAACCACTACACCAATTCATGACTAACTGAAATCTAAAGATGATGGCATATTCACCAAATATAAAAGATGTGCATGGTTATTTTTATATAGTTTCATTACTAAATGCAGAACACTGCCCTTATTCTCATGCATTGTCACTCTGAAATTGTTCTGATCTTTATTTTTCTGTCTTCCAATTCTTCATTAGCATAAAGCTGCCAGTTATCTGGCTTTGGTGCATCATCACACCATGTGCTTGAGGTTTCCGTGAGACGAAGATCATAATTACATTTTGGCAGATTCTCAGAGGGCCAGTGTGGAACGGTTCTAGTTAGATTAATTAAATGACATCATCATTTCATCATGCAAGGGAAGAGATGCACACTTGCAACGACTTAGTGGACACTCAGAAATAAATATACTTAATCTTGCATTCTGTTGCATCCCATCTGTGTCTTATTTTTGATTTAAGACATTGACTTAAAAGCTACATTACACAAAATAGTTCTGCCACGGGAAAGAATTAAGAGATCTCACAACAGATTTATCACCAACTCAATCCATTCACAGTTGGAATTTCTGATTTTACCCCCATACATCTTTAAGTTCATCATTATGGCTAGACGGTTCTTCTCTCGTTTTAGAGCGAGCAAAAAATCTAATTAGCGTCCCCAAAGCCTTGACAGATACTTGACCTTTTTAGAATAGACAGTGTCTGTTCGATGCTACGTATAATGGCGCTTTCGGACTCCAACTGCGGTAGTCATGAGAAGGTGTGAAGATTAAAGCAGCTAGTATAACAATAAACCTTAGACCTTTGGACCAGCCAGCTGCACTCATGCATGAAGAGAGGCTGAATTAGCATTGCAGCGAGTGACAGTAGCATTTGTCTAAAGCACAGATGCAGGTGCATGAAATGTGGCAACACATCTGTACTTCAAATTAATTGTTGAAACAAGAAGGAAGTTGTTGAAAAAGAAAGTCAGCTGCATTCACAATCCAGTTTTCTTCCATAATTGGACATATTTCAAAGTAAAGCGGAACATGCAACATGATTTTATACATCTCAAATTGACTGGATTGTGAAAAAAAGTGGGCGTTACATATACCAGAATGGCCGCAATATCTCATTTCAATACCTCTTATGGAAATATATGTTATGGTGTTATTTCCATAAGAGGTGCATACATTTTTGGTCAAGATCTTGTATTGAGAGTGCAAGAGTCCAGCACTCTGTAAAGTCTCCTCCAGCACATCCCAAAGACTTTCAATGAATTTAACGTCTGGACTCAGAGGTGCCAATTCATGTGTGAAAATGATTCTTCATTCTTTCACAATTTGAGCCTGAAGAATCTTGACTGTCATCCTGGAATATGGCCATGATGTGTCTTCCTACATGGTTATTTAAGAAATGAAAAGCTACACACTCCGTCAATTAGGGCGAGAAGAACTGCTGCCAAACATATACTGTAACATGCTAGAAACGTAATAACCACAGCAATAACCAATCATAGATTCTTAAGCAGTTGCCTATTTAAATCCAAACAGCAACTTTTTTTTCTTTTCTTTTTCTGGCCAGGCAGTGTATATATATATCACTATATTTAAATTTATATTGAGATATTCATTATGCTATTTTAGATGATTTTTGACCTAAAATAACGCTTTTACAAGGTAAAGCAAGTCATACCATTTTGATGGAAAATTATAAGACAAGCATTTCCTTCCTTTACAACAACATGCTGATGAAATATGCTCAAAAATGCGTATTAAGAAAACATTATTTTAGTACGGATTTACTATTATAGTTTTTGTTAGATTATTTGTTTTACAGTTTTAATAATTGTATTGTGTTTTCATCACTTGTAGTCTCTAATAATATAGTTTTTATTACGTTTTAGTTTGATTAGTACTTCAACTTAGACTAAACAATAATGAGAAATGATGCCTTTGCAACTATCTGAAATAAAACGTGTTTACGTTTTTTAATATATATATATTTATTTTATTTAAAGTAATTGAAATGTTTTTTTTAATGGTTTTACTTAATTATGCTGGGAGGGAAAATAGGGTCAATTTTGACTTCAAGGACTAGTTGCTGCTTTTTTAGATGGCACTGCATGATAATATACTTTTCCAGTTAACCCATTTGTTAGGGAACGTTAACCAAGTGATTTAGGGTTCCATTGAATATATCTGCATCACAATGGACTCAAAGTTGGCAGGGCCACAGTGGGGCGAAAACCCGGTGTCCTTACGGTGTCCTTACCGCACCTTGTACCTCCCCGTCGGGTCTACCTGGCCCCCCTCGGGTGGGCACAGGGCAGCAGTCCAGCTAATCAAAGCCCCGTGCACGAGCACAGTCACTGAAGGAGAGAGACTGAAGGTCTGTTCTGATTAAAACCACACATTCCTGCTGTCAGTGTAAATCTAGAGACTGACTCTCATCTTACACAAGCTGCTTTGTGTATCCTTCCCCTCCTCTCCCAGCATCCCCTCTGCCCCATACAATACACACGGTGACCTCTGCGGATCTCCTCTCATAGAGTAAACTTAAGCCAACAGGGCAGTACTGTACCTCTGTAAAAGTCCAGACCTAAGACGTTGGCGGTTCTGTCATGCGTTTCTGATCAGTCTCCATACAAAGGAAATGCAAACCCACTTAAAGGTGAACTAAGTAACTTTTTCACCTTAACCGAACAGCTTTGGAGTCATTGTAATGTTTATATCACTGATTTCGTGTTGAATGGTGGTCGTCTCGCACCCCCCTGGTGCCTGTGAGCCGCAAAACCACCCTTGCAACTTTGGGCCGGCGGGCCGCCGGCCTCAGTGTTAGGAAGTATCGTGTGATATCAGGTCTCGCGAGGTAACGAATTGCTTTATGGCAAAAAACAGATCTGATAAAATGAGCATCAAACAGAAATAACCCGGCGCCGTATACATGTGGTGTTGGGCGCGCAGAGCTCTTAAAGGGGCCATACCTTATTTCCACTCGTTACAGTGTCCATCCTACTGAACAGGTACCGGTGTACAGGGGGAGGGGATCCGGCCGTGAGTGCAGAGCCATCTCTGCGTGAGTGCTATTCATGACAGTACAAGTACTCCACAGTAACTCTAGGGGTCGCCGTTTGACAAAAACAGAATTCCTACTGAGTGCTGCTTTAAGGCACAAACTCTACCCAGTATTTGCTTCTTTTTGCACTGTGTATATACACTCACCTAAAGAATTATTAGGAACACCATACTGATACTGTGTTTGACCCCCTTTCGCCTTCAGAACTGCCTTAATTCTATGTGGCATTGATTCAACAAGGTGCTGAAAAAATGTTGGCCCATATTGATAGGATAGCATCTTGCAGTTGATGGAGATTTGTGGGATGCACATCCAGGGCACGAAGCTCCCGTTCCACCACATCCCAAAGATGCTCTATTGGGTTGAGATCTGGTGAATGTGGGGGGGGCATTTTAGTACAGTGAACTCATTGTCATGTTCAAGAAACCAATTTGAAATGATTCGAGCTTTGTGACATGGTGCATTATCCTGCTGAAAGTGCCATCAGAGGAGGCCATAAATGGTGAATAAAGGGATGGACATGGTCAGAAACAATGCTCAGGTAGGCCGTGGTATTTAAACGATGCCCAATTGGCACTAAGGGGCCTAAAGTGTGCCAAGAAAACATCCCCCACACCATTACACCACCACCACCAGCCTGCACAGTGGTAACAAGGCATGATGGATCCATGTTCTCATTCTGTTTACGCCAAATTCTGACTCTACCATCTGAACGTCTCAACAGAAATCGAGACTCATCAGACCAGGCAACATTTTTCCAGTCTTCAACTGTCCAATTTTGGTGAGCCCTTGCAAATTGTAGCCTCTTTTTCCTATTTGTAGTGGAGATGAGTGGTACCCGGTGGGGTCTTCTGCTGTTGTAGCCCATCCGCCTCAAGGTTGTGCGTGTTGTGGCTTCACAAATGCTTTGCTGCATACCTTGGTTGTAACGAGTGGTTATTTCAGTCAAAGTTGCTCTTCTATCAGCTTGAATCAGTCGGCCCATTCTCCTCTGACCTCTAGCATCAACAAGGCATTTTCGCCCACAGGACTGCCGCATACTGGATGTTTTTCCCTTTTCACACCATTCTCTGTAAACCCTAGAAATGGTTGTGCGTGAAAATCCCAGTAACTGAGCAGATTGTGTCTGGCACCAACAACCATGCCACACTCAAAATTGCTTAAATCACCTTTCTTTCCCATTCTGACATTCAGTTTGGAGTTCAGGAGATTGTCTTGACCAGGACCACACCCCTAAATGCATTGAAGCAACTCCCATGTGATTGGTTGATTAGATAATTGCATTAATGAGAAATTGAACAGGTGTTCCTAATAATAATTTAGGTGAGTGTATAGTGTCTGCATATTATGAGGATTCATTATTTTTAACATTCAAATATTGAATGGTTTGCATAAATAGATGAATACAATTGCATGAGATTTATGAATTAATTGGATTCAGTCTAGTGTTTTAATGTCTTGTCATTTGCCTTTACAGTTCATTGGTTTGAGGGTTGACATAAACATAGTTTGAGAGGGATGTGTATATGATCGTCTGAGAAACTTAATGACGACATCATTGTGTCTTTCATCTTTAATGTCCCACCAGCCTTTAAACAAAAAAAAAACAGAAATAACTGATATACTTTACACTACTGTTCAATATTTGAGATTTATATAAAAAAGAAAGTAATACTTTTATTCATCAAGTATGCATTAAACTGATCAAAACTGACAGACTTGACATTTATAATGTTACAAAGGATTTCTATTTCAAATAAATTTCAACTCATTCATTCTGTTTCATCCAATCTGTGTATTGTTTTTGATTGGTTTCAACAAAAATATTAAACAGCAAAACTGCTTTCATCATTGAAATGTTTCTTGAGCAGCAAATCATCATATTAGAACAATTTCTGAAAGATCATGTGTCACTGAAGACTGGAGTAATGATGCTGAAAATTCAGCTTTACCATCACATGAACAAATGACATTTTAAAATATATTAAATAGAAAAATAAAATCACAATATTACCGTTTTCTTGGATCAAATAAATTAAGCCTTGGTGAGCATAAATTTTTTTTTTAAACATACCCCAAACTTTTGAATGGCAGTGTATATGAACTAGTTAGATATGATGCACCCTACTTCACTCAGGACGTCTAGCTGCATGTGATGTATTTGTCTGCACAGAAATATTGATGTAATTGATGTATAAATATTTGTAGAAGGCAGACAGAAGTGATCTGGAATATGTCTGCTGACCCCACTGACACACTGACCTCTAATTCCCTGGCCGGCAGGAAATTATCAGTCACACACTGGAAGTTCTGTTAGTATAGACACAAAGTGTTTACAGCTAGTTGTCTTTGAATTTATGTCAAGCTTTGTTATATTACAAAAAACCGAACACACAATGCTTACAGTATGTGGATTTATCAGGTTGGAGGTGAATCTGGTTTAAAACTGGATGTTCAGCTTTTACGACTGCGGCAACAGAAACCTGCATTTCTGTAATTTATGCAAAGCCACTGCAGATATTTCTTCTTTTAGGGTGGGGACCCAAATACCAAATCCTAAGCCATGCCACTTTAAGACTTAACCAAAATAACAGACTTTAACTGTAAAAAAAGCAGTTTAACTGTAAAAAAAGTTCAACTCAAAATCGAATTTGAAGGGAAAATTACTTGAACTTTCACTGCAGCACGAAAAACAGTCTGTCTCACATTTTACAAGCAATCATAACCAGAAAATAAGCAGACATTGCTTGGCAAAAACCATCACAATGAATGCCTTACAGGGAAAAATAATCTAAATGGAAAGTGCTGCTTGCAAGCATTTCACTTATTAATATGAGAATTTGATTATCATATTCCAGACAAAATGCAATAATCAGTAACCAGAGGTTTAATGTCAAAGAAAATCATAAAATCCAACTGCACTGAGCCATTTACAGATCGGATATGAATTATGGAAGGCTTGGGTAAAAGTGGAAAGTACTACATATTCATACTGAATAAATATTTATGAAGCAATTTAAGAGGCAAATATAATGATAAAATGTATATTAAATTGTACATTAAATATTTTCAGTGCTGTTTTTACCTGTTGTTTTACTGCTTTTGATTACAGTTACAGAGTTATGGACTAAAATACGATGAAAGTAATTCAATTGCTTGATGAAAACTGCAGACCTAAACTTTCTGGAAGTCAAACAATAGAGCTTGGTGATAGCAACTCCAAGGTTATGGGTTCGATTCCCAAGGAACGTATGAAACTGAAAAAGATATTTTGGAGACTGTGAAACATCTGGCAAATGCATAAATCTCTGCAAACAAAAAAAAATATATATATGTCTACGCATTTTTAAGTTATAAGGAAAAACACTTCTTTAACATTTGCATGAATAAAAGTTTACATAACAGCTTTTCGGAAGACATCTGTGCATTCATTCAAGGCACATCCGTGCAACATCTCTACATTACATACATTTATAAAAAAGAAACCCTACCCACTCTCGAGAGCACTATAACTGCACTGAGACTGAGATTACATTGGAAGGACAAACAGAACCGTGTAGGCTAAAGCGCTCTAATGGATGTAGCCATTCATTCTCCAGCCAAAAAGAGACTCGGAGAGAAGGTGAAAGAGGACTCTTAAGACTGCCAGATGGACTGAAGCCCTCCGGTCCAGCGCTCTGCTTTAAAGACACTTCAGATGAGAGCTTCACAGAAGTGTTGATTGGCTAGTTACCATTCATCATGATGGAAACTGGATCCAAGTCTGAAGAAACGGCTTATATTCCTCAGTGTCTGTCGAATTAGAGTCTTGATGGTTATTAGGTCTTCATTGGAAGCATTTACTCACTGCCACTGGACAAGTCTCAAACCACATTCACATTTGCTTTAGAGGACAAAGCAAATGAGCAAAAGTTAGGCCTGCTTCCAGAGCCTCTGGTTTCCTGTTCACTAGTCAATTCCTTATTTCATTAGCAGGAACCAGAGAGAACGGCAGCCATTATCAGGCTGGTTTTGAAAACATTGAAGTCATTAATAATGCTAGCAGAAGCCCTGACTGAATCAATTAACCATCGTCTATATGGACCGTCCCGCTGGGACAAACATAGAGGAGGAGGGGCAAAAGTCATGAGCTACAGAGCAGGAACAGAAGATATACTGTCCTGCTTTCTAAGCAGTCTTGGCATTGGCTGTGAACTAGAAGCAGTTCAACACATCTGAAATTGTGTAGCAATCAACAATATGGGTACAGAATGAGCTTATACACTGACTAACAACAAATACTAGTCTTTAAATTGATATAAAAGGACATTTTGTGCTTCACACATCTCTGATATTGTACAAAATGCAGTTGATTTTCAAAGGGATCCAGGAAACATATCAGCGCCACAAGTCATTGTTATGGAACAGGGTCTGGTTCGCTCACTGATTTTCAATCAACAATATTACATGACATCATCTGACTAATAGTATGCTGCTTACCCGCTATATGAGCACGCCAATACCAACATTTCATTCAGACAAAAGGCTCTTTTTTCTTTAAGGATTAGAACCCAGAACCTCCGACACGCTTGGCAAAAATTCTGCCACTGGACCATTACAGTACATACGTACATTAGGCTGATCTATGTATTTATTCACGTGAAAATTCATGACACTAACAACATATTAGAGCTCATTGTACGACCAATTAAACCCAAAGTAGCCTATTTAACCCCCCCCCCCACTCATCACATTTTTGGTCGGACATCATCACATCTTTGTATACATTTTTATTTATTTACATCAGTAGGCCTAAGCTACAGGACATCGTCTTTCAAAACAAGACCTGCGCGAAAGAGAAAAAAAAATTAATGTGTCATTGTACCCAGCACTTTTGAAAATGCACTTCCGAATGCGTCTCTGTCCCCAGCACATTTCAAACCAAACTGACGCCCATGGGTAATGCCTGAAACTAATTAAAATTTTGTGACCTATTTAACCCTCATCATGTTTGCACTCGGGGGAAAGTTAGATGTGATAGTGAGAAATGCTTGAATAAAGAGATTTCTCATCATTTTAAATCACTTCAATAAGTAAGTAAAGCTTTATTTATATAGGACATTTTAAACCATGTTTACAAAGTGCTTTACAGAAGAGAAAGTCACATACACATAGAAAACGGTAACCCTTTATTTTACAGTGTCCTTGTTACATATGTTACATGTACTTACCGTAGTAGTAAATTATGCATAATTACATGCAATTAACCCGCAACCAAAGTACTTAAATATATATTTACACTGTAACAATGACACCCTAAAATAAAGTGTAACCGAAAATACATACATACACATATAGAAATAAGATTATAAAATGACTAAGTTCGGCGTACCCCTGTCTGAATGGATAGCAGCTAGCAATAAGTCTGAAAATATGAAAATGAAAGTACATTTCAAAATATTGATAAATAATATATTCGTATTTTAAAAAATACTAAATGTCCATGTATCATATTAGTTTGTGCTGATAAAATCAGTTTAGAAATTGACCAGTGTGATCACACACTCCTGACAACAACTGTTTGGCCAGCTTTCCTCTAGTGAGTGTGTTTGCAGAAGAAACTCAATGTTTATCCACTAGAAACTAAAAGCACAGACTTGCTCTCATTGCTAGTTTATATGTCTTAATCTTATAAAGGCCTCTAAACTCTGCAGATGTATTTCCTTCATCAAGATCCTGTAAAATGTAAAAACCTGGAGAGCGATGTAAGGACGAAGTCAGTGTTTCTGTACCAGCAGCATATTACCTGATGTTGCTTTTGGCTAATGTGGTGTTCGTTTTGTGAGTGGCTTCATTCATGTGGAGGTTTCCCATGTCATTCATTACATTTCCACCTTCCTCTGAGCACCTCTTGTGAGTGCACACAACATATCCATAAACTTCACAAAGACGCTGTTTAGTTTGACATCCCTAATTCACCTCTTTGCCTTGACAATTATCCTATATCAACAAACTAAGAGCTCTCTGCAGGGACCAGGTCGCGAATCAGGAGGGACAGACAGACAGCTATTGATAAGAGCACACAGGACGCTTACAGTCCCATATGCATATTTGAGCTTCAGACAGCAAGTGTAGTGTAGGCAGGAAGGCATATGTGCTGTCAATAACTGTCAAAGTTTAAGTCAAACTGAACGGACAAGCGAAGGTTGAAACTGCACTCCGCTTGAAACCCCAATCCAAACAAACCTGATCCATTTTAACATGAACATCCTGACCCAAAACCTGCACAACACCAATTAGAAGTTAAGCTCAAGCTGCTCTTTAATAGTAGTTAATTGCACTACATGCAGTCAACAAAAAGTAGCCATTTAAAGGGACAGTATCTCTATGTATCTATAAATACATTTTTCTATAGTCAAATTATGATTAGTTTTCCTCAGAAACAAAAACAATAAAGATCTAAATTAATGACAGTATGAAATTGCACATACTTTTACAATAAATACTGGAAAACCACATAAATTACTTAAATAATTAGTGAATTGTTCATTTACATGAACTATATGATGAATCGATTCACTAAAATGACTATTTTAAAGAGATAGTTCACCCTAAAATGAAGTCATAATTTACTCACCCTGGTGTTGTTCTAATGCCGTATGCCCTTCTTTCTTTTATGGGCCACAAAAGGAGAAATCTTTTTTTTCTTAAATGTCGCACTTACACTCATTCATATAATGGCAGTGAAAAGCGACCATCATCAAGTTGTTTTAAAAAGACGCAAAAGTATCACAGAATGATCCCATGCCATATATATTCCAAGTGTTCTTGGGGAATACGATAGGGTTTGAAATTGCACATTTTTCATATTCTCACATATAACATATAAATATAAATGCTCCTGCGTTATGCTTGTTTCCTTCTTGAACCCTTAATCTGCATGTGCTGGGATGTTAATGCATTCTAACATATCCTAAAATATTAAATCCGCTGGCAAGTTTACATGCTCCTCACCTCTGAATTGTTTGAAATGTGCTAATATAAGAAATAACAAGCAAGCTGCTTCTGGTTAAGAAATAAATGTAGGCATTATTTGAGGCTAATTACTGATGCAACAACACCCATTAAAGTTGATTCAGCCAAGAGAGTCATAAATTCAACATGGTTCTCGATTAAACTTGGTTTTCCAAAACATTAGCTAAAAATGGATGCAAGCCAAGATGCAAACACAAAAACAGAAAGGATTTTTTTGTTTGTTTCAACTTTCTTAAATGTCTCATGTTTTTGAAAGCTGAACTTTCTTCATTAAGAGTTGAGTTTTGTGAGTTTTATGGTAATCATTTGTTAACTTATTGTGGATGAAATGTTACCACTGAACAACTGAAATCTGTTCAATATTTCCATCAGCTGTATGACTCAAGATTCGATGTAAAGTCACATTTAACATCACCTCCTGTAGGGTAGGCCTATATGTTGTTTAAATATTTGGGGTCGGGAAGAATTTTTTATATTTTTGAAAGATGTCTCTTATGTTCACCAAGGCTGCATTTATGATTAAAAAAAAATACAGTAAAACTAGTGAAATTTTATTACAATTTAAAATAACCGAGTATATAATTTATTCCTGTGATGTCAAGCTGAATTTTCAGCTCCATTACTCAGTCTTCAGCGTCACAGAATCCTTCAGAAACCGTTCTAATATACTGATTTGCTGCTCAAGACATTATTATTAATGTTAAAACCAGTTGTGCTGCTTAAAAAATTTGTGGAAACTGTGATACATTTTTCAGGATTCTGATGAATACGGTCACAAATCCTCTGTATCTTTGTCCATGGACTTGATATTTTGGACTTTGATATTCTTATTTTGCCTGTGTTCAGTTCCGGTCTGGGGTGCGTTTCCCGAAAGCATCGTTAGCCAACTATGGTCGTAAGTTGGTCGCAATTCCCATTGAACTCCTATTGGTAACGACGGAACTTGCGACCATAGTTGGCTAACGATGCTTTCGGGAAACGCACCCCTGTTTAGTTCCTGTTTACTTGGTTGGCATTGTTTAATTGATTAGAGCTCACCTGTTGTACATTATGTTCATCATCGTGTGTATTTAAGCCCTTCAGTTTCTTCAGTTATTGTCTTGGGTCGACTTTATGTGCTAGTGTGTTTCTTTGTTAGTTCCTAGTGCTTATTTATCGATCATCTTCTGGATCATCTAGTCAAGCCAGCACTTTACAAATGTTTAAATGAACAGCATTTATTTGAAATATAATTGTTTTGTAACAATGTAAAAGTCTTTTTTTAAAATCTAAACCTAAACTTTTGTTGACCAATAAAAAAAGCTGAGTTGCTTTCATTTTGGGGAATTGTACACTAACAGTAAAAAGTTTAAACACTTGATAGAATATAGGCTATTCCTATCAGTTTGTTTGAACTTCAGCAGATTGTCTCAAACTAAATCACATACTTAATGACTCCGCAACCGCTAAGAAAGTATGTTCTATATATAGTATGAATGTGTGTATGAATCCGGACGTACTACATTCGCCATTTTGTCATTACCATGTGACCTACCAGCGTCAGTTGCAGTTTCCATGTGATTGGCTGAATAGATATTTGCATTAACGGGCAGTTGAACAGGTGTACCTAATAAAGTGGCTGGTGAGTGTAAATGGTAAATGGCTGTGTCCAAAATTGCATACTCTCTTGAGTAGGTACTTATTTTGAATAAGTAATTAGGCTACTTCACAACTACTAAAAAAGTATGTTCTATATAGTTATGAGTGTGTGTAGTATGCAATCTGGATGTACTACATTCGCCATGTTGTCATTATCATGTGACCTACCTACCAGCATCAGTTGTGTCGCTTCACTGTCATTCACAAACCCTCTCCCGTGGCCTCAAGCGATAGTAAAGTGTCCATCGCATGCACACTTCAGAATCTCTTCAGAAGTAGGTCATGTGGGTACTTTTTGTCTGCTCTTTTATGAGTAGGCTACATGTGAATTCGGACATACTATATACAGACTATATAGAATTATTGTCTGATGTCTGCTAAACACATTATTACTACTGAGGAAGTATTACAGTCAAGTTCAAAATGTTACGTAAATTTAATGAGGCATGTCACAATATTTCAATTCTGATCTATTTTACTGGCTCAGAATCTGCTTGACTCCTGGTTGTGTTTCACACAAGAGTGAAATACCAGCTCCGTAAACCCCCAGCAAATCACATCCACTGCCAAACATTCATCAGTTCTTTCTGAACTCACTCAAGGCCCGCCTAAAAGTCTCAGGATGGGCAGCCACAGTAACACAGCATGAGCAAACCCAACATTAATCTGCTCAGGCATCACAGAGAGTATAGACGGTCAGAGAGAGAGCGGCTCTGCACCTGGAATTCTGCAGCTTTATTTTCAGGAAAAAAAATGACAACCTGAATTGCTTTTAAAAGGGCTCAAGTAAAGTTTAGATCTACAGATAAACTTCGGTGTACACGTATTGTGCATGAGCAGGACACATTTCCTTTACTGCAATACAAGTGATTCAAATATTGAGCAGAGTTTGTTTAGATAATTTGTGTGTTGATGCATTTAATGTGCATAAGTTTGTGTAACCTCGTATCAGCACCAAACATCAATTCTTCCTATATTCCATATATGACTTAAAGAAGCCTATGCCCTTTTACAAAGTCTTGCTTTTGTTTTTTAGGTCTAGGTTTTCATGCTTGATAAACACATTCTTTTTCACATATTTTACATAGTTGTCAGTAACGCTCTGTTTAGTTCCCGTCACTAAGAAGCCCCTCCTTCCAAAAGTGCAATGTGCTCTGATTGGTCGGCAGGACCAGTGTGTTGTGATTGGTCAACCGCTTTGAGAGTTTTTCAGGAAATTTCATTTTCAGCCTCATGAGTTTCAACAGAAAACTAAACGGGACTCACCTCAATTGAAATCTAAGTAAACAATTAAACAGGCTCAGAAAACCTCTACCTGTAAAAAAATAAATACAAATATTATTTTAAAATTAAAATTGAAGGTCAATAATTCACAATTTATCTTTTAACAAACTTTCTCCACTTATGCAACAAAGATGTTTTACCGCCGTCATCTGATGGTCTTTTCGTTAATGTTTGTATGATGTTTCATTTTTCATGCTTCAATGATAATTAAATTCCATCATATAAAGAGTGTAATTACTTTCTCTCCCAAATTAACACATTAACTTTCATGCTTCACATCACACTGTCTGAACGGAAGAACTGTGCAAAGTAGCAGCACATTGTCAAGCGAAATAATTAGTGAAATTAATGTAAAATAACTACATTAAACAAGCATTTTTATTTAAATAAACAAATCAAGAACTATATTAAACCTTAAAGGCAAACCTCTAAGCAATATAAACCAACAGATCTAAACAATGTAATCAAAATGGTGTGTCCAGGCCTGCCAATCACTCAGGAGGTTTTTGAACCATTTTACACTGAACACAAAACCTAAGTGTGGTTTTACCTCTGGTTATACTTCACAAACCCAGTTGCCTTAGCAAAGAGGATTGTGGTTTAGAGAAAATCACCTCACTTTCACTGTTGATCCAAACCTATCTGGATCTAGCTGCTGTGCTGACATGGAGGTCCTCAAAGAGCTCATACATACATGCTATTGAGAGTCATTTCCACAAATCTACCCCTAAGCCCACATGGGAAAAGCATAATCACAAAGAAAGAAACTTACAGACGTTATTTAGCTGGCTCACTAATGCCTGGCCATTCTATCGGAGCGATTTAGGTCCACTTCAGCCACTTCCCGTATCCTAAACCCCTAAATCTTTAGTCAACTCCATATGAGCCTCTGAGCTCATTATTCAGCAGTGATGTCACTTCCTCTCATTACAGCTAATGGTAACCCTTATTCTGCAAAAAGTTGGGTTGCACCAGCCGTCTTTAAGTTCTTACTTAAAATGGAACATAAAGTTCACACTAGAGGTTTAGTAACTACTAGCTTCATAGTTTTAACTCTACCTAAATTGGTTGCACCATTTGTTCTTAAAGCAGAACATAGCTAGGTCATAAGCTCTCCGTAAAGTAATGAATAGTCAGATAAATAGTCAGTTTACCTTCAATGATCCAATAGCAGCCTTCAAATTTGTGAGCAGAAGTTTCAGTTGATCCTGTTAAGGTTGATTCTTACTTAATTTGCCTTACGCATCTTATGAAAAAAAAAAACACTGTATATATACTGTATATAAGAAATTAGATTTATTTATTATGATGACTATTTGACATGAACATGGATGTGTGCCGTTTAGATCCGGTTCGTGTTGAAGAGCTCCTAACAAGTCATTTATTCACATAATGCTCTCTCTCTCTTAAAATGTAAACGATTATAAATGTCAACATCATCGTATATGTCTAAAGAACTGAAGTTAGGGCAAAACCAGGGCTATTGATGAAATTCAATCAATTTGCTGCCATTACTCCTGGTCGCAGGCTTCTGTAAAAATTTAGTTTATAGATAGAGTTATGTTTCAACTAACTGTAATGGTCCAACACAAAAATATTTATGTGTAATATTTTACATCTTTACGTTGCAACTAGGCTTGACTGTAACTTACGCACAGCTAGTGCAACCGTCCTATGTTTCTTATATGGTTTCTGCTCCAGCAAACCTTTTTCAATCACACGCCGTCTATGAAAAATGGTTGGTGTTCAGATAATGCTAATGTATGCATGAGGACACAGCACATGCCTCATTTAAAGTCTTGACATGTCGATCCATACTAGTGATGGGTGAGACGTGCGTCCTGCGGAGAGAAATTGCGTGTCATTTATACACTACACAAGAGTAAAAACCCCAAAGATCCTATAATGAGATGAGACAGGCTGCAGATGTTTCAGGTAAATTCAGGTAAATTTTCCACTCTTGTACGAGACACCGATTTGGGACTCATCCACAAAAAAAAAATGCATTTCAAACCAAATCCATGTCGACACCCCTGATGTTTGTTTGCTTGCTTTCAAAATCCAAATAAGGAACGAGAGACATATGGAGAATGGGAAAAACTGAGATCACAATCGCCTAGGTCTCCTTTCCACCAAATGCTATCTACCTGCATCTCATTGCCAGAAAACTGCCATAAATCCATGCTTGGCCAGCAGCTCTTTTTGGCCCTGCACCCCTCGGTGGAGGGATGAATAGGAAATTAGAGCTTGCAGCAGCCCAGGGATCTGACACAGGAAATGGAGCTAGTCATAGAGTTCTGCTTTTATCGTCCTGTAATAAGTTCCAGCTGGCTGCACATTGAGGGTGCACCAGTGCCGTATACGAGATAAGTCCACACTATGGAATACACACTATGGCCTAGTGGGGCTCCAGTAATACAATCACAGATCAGTTTCGCTTCAGTAATAGGTGTGTTCAATGTGCTTACACTGAAAAATGCATATTAATCAACACTGAAACCATCAAACGCATTAGGGATGAGTAAAAACAAACGGGTAAGGTTAGGGACAGGTTTAGTGGTGTGGGTAGGTTTAAGGATGGGTCAAGGGTCAAGAGTGTAGTTATAGCTGTAATTGCGTAAATTATTGACATATATTACATGCAGGTAATTAAAAAAATAAAATAAGTACAATGTAAAAGCATGCATTTACATAATAAGTGCATTGTTCAAACTATTAATTTAAATGTTAGTGCATAGTTAAAGACACCTAAAAAATGGGACCAATGACTCTTTTGAGATGGTTCTTTTACTGAATCATTCAAAAAGGCTCACAAACTAAGGATTTGCTGTTTGAATGGATCTAATGGCTCTTTCATACAGGAACTCGGTGAATCTGTTACTGGATCATTAAATAAATAATTTATAACATAATGTATATTTCGCAAAAATGTCATACAAATATTCATTAAATATAAAAACGTAAATGTGCCTAATATCGAAACCAGCCAGGGGGGGAAAACTGAATATGTTGAAAAACAAACAAATTTATATAGTGTCCACCCTACTATATCCATTTTTAATATTATCGAGGCCCAAACCACACTGATATTTAAGGACAAAAATGAATATTCATTTTCATATGAATTCATATTTTGCTTTCACATTCACATTTATTCATTTGCAGATGCTTTTATCCAAAGCAACTTACAAATGAGACATTTTTACAGAAAACACATTAGGAACAGGTAAAAGAAATTATGAAATAATTAACAGAAAATACTACATAGTTGGCTTTGTAATGTGCACAGGTGCTTCACAGTCATGTTAAAACAGCTATGCAGAGAGGAAATCTCTTTTAAACTGGCCCTACGATCATTCAAACTACAAATGTCACCACCTGACAAAAACCATGCGGACAAGAAGACAAACAAGAATAATAAATGGTTGAATTTGAAGGAAAGTTCTTTTTGGCAGCCAATTGTTGGAGTCCAGCAAGAATCTTCTTGGGATAAGGAAATATCAACGTAATTTCCCAAAGTTGGCACAGCTAAGAAAATGCACAACTATTTTAACTTAAGTAAAGATAATGAGGGCTCCCATTGATACAAGCACAAACACTGACTAAAGCTCAAATCTCAAGACATCGCTCTACCAGACTCCAAATAAACAAAAGACCTCCAAGTTTTTTAGGCTAAATTCCTCTGTGGTTGAAGTGTGTGTCCCACTGAGTCTCGGTGGGGTCACGTTTGGTGTCAGGGCAGTAAATTTGTCTGAAGTCAATTTAAAGATAATTGAATAAACCGAGAAAAGAGGTCTTCAGTTTATAGATCATCCGCAGTTTATAGACTGTCTCCTATCTTGGGCTTTCCAAAGTGCTTTCGGATCACTACACGATCTTTTCTTCATTGGCAGGAATGAAGGAGGTTGTCCATGCTGAAAAATAGCATCAATTAAGCCACACACACAGATAATCTTAACTGAATCAGAGGGAACACAAACCAGATGTCTTATCAACAACAAACCCTCCTCTAGTTGTTTGAGTTAACTCGGCCTGATTTATAGGACACAGACTCGTCTTTCCTAACACAATTTGCAGTAATAGATTAATGAATCTCAGCTGAGTGCTGGACTTCCCAGTGAGGACATACATTTACAGACAGTGACCCGACTGGATTGATGCGGGAGGGCGGCCTCCGATGAAAACAGGCCTCGACAAATAACACGACGATGTGTGTTTGTTTGCGCAGGCCTGGGGTCAGGGCAGAGATGAGGGATTTAGACAATATCACTTACTGACACGAGGATCAGCACTGGAGTGTTTGGGAGAGGACATAATCTTGCCTGTCAATCCCTTTTGCGCCGAGTAGAAAGGGTCAATACGAGATCAGTGATGAATGTGTTCTCACTAGACACAGTTAACGGTCAATCATCTTCTCTCTAGTGTTTTCATTGACGGGGTGAGAGTGCCAAACAGACACCTGGAGTGATTAACAACCGCCATTTAGAAATGAAAAGCATGTGCGTCCTGAACTGATACATCAGCTATAGAGATTAATTACTCTTTCTTGAAAGCTTTCAAATGCATCTGTGCTTTTATGGCACAGGCCGAACAGCAAGGTCAGCTTCGTATGGTGGGCAGGCATTCAACACAGACAACAGAAGCCAACTCACATTTCAATCTCATTTCTCCCTCTCACCTCACTCAGCCAGAATGAATTTGGACATGCAATTCCGCGTAGTCTCCTTCAGTAAATAAGTAAGGAATTGTGGGGATGTTACACACTATTTATAGTGCCAACCTCAAAAATGCTCCTTCATTACACTGTAACCTAATGAGGCTATTGTAACCGAATGCTGGAAATGTAAACATATAGTGTTAGACTAAACTGGGAAGGGTCACATCACTTGCATATTGTTGTCCTATTGTTAGTATAATTGCTTCTATTGCTCTTTTCATTTGTAAGTCGCTTTGGATAAAAGCGTCTGCTAAATGATTAAATGTAAATGTAATTCATTACTCGTAATATTGGTTACTTTATGTTTACATATACTGCCAATACTACAGTAGATGCAGTAATTCCATTAAATTCTAAATACAACAAACCTGGGCAGCAACCTAATACTAGAGGACATGTTTTTTTTCTGGTTTTTGTAAGTGACTTTGACAGAGCGAGATGGAAGACAGAGGAAGGGGACTGCAAGAGGGGGCTTGTCTTGTCTTCCTGTCACGTCCCTGATTGATTGGGAAGATTGTGGGGTTTCATTAGGACTCTAAACACACGCCCACTGTGAGATCAGTAGGGAAGAGGTGTTGTTCATTTCTCAATACAATCACATTCACTGAAGAATAACCCGGCTGTTTATGATAGACGGACCCTGCAAATGAACCCCTGGGTTTTGCGGTCTGATACGTCCAACAGTGTTAGTATGCATACAGTCTGGTGTTTCCTATATTATAACCACTGCTGACATGCACATATTACATCAATATAGCTCTGTGGGTTATTTCTATCACACTTTAAATGGTCTGATGTTCTACCAACCACACATTTAAAGCTTGAGGAAAGGATGAACGTCAAACATCACTCGACAGAGTAGGTTTTTTATTTCCTTTTCCATTGCCTTCACTGATCAGTGAATTTCAATTAACCCTGCATTTTAATACTCGTATATATTTCAAATGATCCAAGGTCTGCATGGCCCTTCCAGTGTAAACAGGCAGGAATAACACTGCCCGAGAGATTTCCCTCTGTCTTTCTCTCTCTGTGACTCTATACCTGACAAGCTGCAGTGTTAGAGATAGCACACTGCTTAATACACAACCCACACTGAGACTCAACCGCTCAAATTGATGCCTCTTTACCACAAACCGCCTCATCCACTGTCGGATTCTGACCATAACCGACACAACTACAATATACTCTGCCGGAGAAGAGTTAATATAGTTTAGTAAACCAGCTGGTAAATAGTCAACCCATACAGAGCAACCAGGAGACACTTCATGACTTCTGTAATATTATAAATGCATATTAACTTCCATAATATGAATGTCACAGTCTTGGACTCTTATTCTGATATTCTGTTCTGTTTCCTTTAGTTCATGTTTTCCTGCCCTGTGTAGTTTCAGTTTTCTTGGTTTCTGATCATGTCCCTGTTAGTTTCTATAGTTAGGCTACTTATAATAATCAGCTCTATCATATGATCTTAGTTCATTGTTATCTACATATATACTCTCTGTTCATTTCAGTCCTCTGTCGGTTATTGTCTTTTTGTAATGTGATTATCACCTGCGTTCATTAAGTCAATTTTGAATAGTCCTATTCGTGTTGCCTACACCGACACGTTACAATGAAACACAATATTCAGAGAAAACCTAACAAGATTTGACTGGATTGTGAAAAGCTGGATGATATTATTGGACAGATTAAATATATATATATAACTTGCCTCTCTCAGCAGTGTGTATTTACATGCACATTTGCTAAATGAACACAATACACAACATACTCAATCACAGATTCTTTGTGTTGTCATCAAAGGCTTATGCTATTTTTATGCCTGTGGGCGTTGTTTTTTTTTTTCATATTCTGTTTAAAATTACAAATTGGCATGTGGAGCGCTCGCACATGAGCTGTTTCCTAAAAACAAACCCACACACAAATATGTGGCCCTTCTCCTCAGCCTACGGCTGTCAGTGCTGACTTGGGAAGTCAGAGGCTGCGCTACCTTAAAATAACACAACAATACTGTGGAGAAACACAACAGAGGCAAGTATTTCAGGAGTAGAGGACAGAAGCTGAAAGCTGCCATTAGGTCATTCTTTGATCGCTCAGCTATGAAACAAAAATAAACCAGAACACAGTGTTAGTTAACCATTACACGGCCAAATCGGCCTGTCTTTCCTTTAATCTGCATTTCAATTCTTATTTAAAGGGGTAGTTCACCCAAAATTATCATTGTCATTCTTTACTTAATGTCATAATACATTTGTTAAAGAAATATGGAAAGATAACAGAATACAGGTTTGGAACATGGTAAATTAGGAAATATTTCTGGTGAACTGTTTCAGTCAGATATAGATAGATAGATAGATAGATAGATAGATAGATAGATAGATAGATAGATAGATAGATAGATAGATAGATAGATAGATAGATAGATAGATAGATAGATAGATAGATAGATAGATAGATAGATAGATAGATAGATAGATAGATAGATAGATAGATAGATAGATAGACTGTGAATTTAATTTCTGGTAATTTAGGAAACTGAAATCCAATTTCAATTTACATCATAGGAAATAGTGGTCTATTTGGATGTTCCTAACAAACTGAATTGAATTTACCCAAGCTTACACACAGAAATTCATTATTAATTACAGAATTGGACATTCAGAGTTTGAAACTGGGGCAATAGGTTCAGCAAAGTATGGTAGTAGACTTATGAAATGCAATAGAAAACTGTCATTGAGTAATAGTGCAGCCTAGTAGTGCTGTGACTAAATGACGTTTTTGTGTCTGTAGAGTATGTGCAGTAAATTTTCACGAATCTAGATTTGAATCGAGCCAGACCTCCCATGAGCCAGTTTTCTGCTTCCGCTCACTCTTTCCTCATCCCCATTTCCCTCTCTCTCCCTCTCTTTCGCTCTCTGACATTGATAAATTGTTCTGTGCTGTGCAGGTAATCCATCTTCTGAGACCCCAGACCCAAATCTTCAGGTCTGAGAGTGTTCTCTGCCTCTGCTCTCGCTTCTCGTTTCCCTCACATTCCCCTCAGCTCAAGGTTACTATGCTCTTGCAGTGCTGTTCAGAAACACTGTGACTAATTACTTCAACCTGAGAGGTAAAAAGATAGGACAGGGAAACACAGAGAGCGAGAAAAGGAAGAGGAAAAGCTTGATATACAGAGAAAAGAGGAGCGAAAGAACAGGTCTTAAAAGCCAAGTTATGGTTTAATGGAAAAAAATTACGGACAAATAATTGGAATAAAAGTGGCTTTTAGTCCATGTCTATTAGCATTAAGTACATCTTTTTGCTAGTCTAATTCAAAACATTGAAAAAATATATATTTTGGCAGATATGTAAGTATGTATCCATATAATGTAATTTTTTTCCCCAAGAAAACCGACACAAAATATTAAAATTTGAACTCCAAAAAAAATAATCAAATAAAATGCTCTTTAAAATTAAGATGTCATTGCGCCTATACTACAGTACGTCTTTTTTGATTAGCATTAGCAGGTAGAAAAATAAAACCTCATGGTTGTGAAATAACTATACTGTAAGTCTATTGATGTGAAGGTAGTCTTATTTCCCTGTGAATATGTGTGTGATGAACCTGACTGTGTGCTGCTAGGAACTGGTCCACTGGTGCATGCAATAGAGATGAAATAGGCAAGGTGACATTGTCGTGACATCCCACAAAGCGCTGTGCTACATCATAATTTGGACACGTGATAGAGCTCATCTGGAGGTTAATTCAGTTCTTTATTCATAATAACGAGCTACTCTGTTCTTCTGTATGACCTCCAGCAAAGCATCATACCACTTTCAACTTTCACAAGCCTGTCTACATGTCAAAAACCATTAAGGGCAAATAAAAACAGTGCGCATTTAACCCTTCCATTTACAATGTCCTTGCAAATCAATTTTAGACCCAACCATGGACGATCAGATCCATGTAAAGTCTAAATATTCATGTTCTTCCCGTTTGTGGTGTAATTTTGGATTTTGCAGAACCAAAGGCAGTGTATCTCACATACACAAAGCAGTTGTATACACATGTAGACTCATAAAACAGTGTGTGTGTGTGTGTGTGTGTGTGTGTGTGTGTGTGTGTGTGTGTGTGTGTGTTCTGACCCATATCACAGGCAGCCAACTTTAATCGGTCTCAAGTCAACTCAATATGTAATGGAGTGTAACAATTCAAACCAAAATGGCTGCTACTCTCCCTGTTATGGCCACCTAACATTATCATTTAAGAGTCAATAATACGGCTTTTCTAGAAACACTTTTATTTTATGGGATGGTGTGGACATTGTATGCTTAAATCTTTTCAAGAAACAATTGCTACATCCGAAATTGCATACTTATTCTATGTAGTAGGCCAAAAAACTATGTGACCTGTTAAACTATGTCCAAATTCACAGTACTCATAAAAGAGTGGGCAAAATGACCTACTCCTAACGAGATTCTGAAGAGTGCATATGATGGACACTTTACTTTCCAATGAGGCCACGGGAGAGGGTTTGTGAATGACAGTGAAGCGACACAACTGACGCTGGTAGGTCACATGATAATGACATCATGGTGAATGTATACGCTCGGATTACATTCATACTACACACGTTCATACTATATGGGTGATTCTCACGAAAGCTTGGTTTTAAAAATTTCAAACATGAAAATTAAAAAATGCTTGAATTAACAAAAAAATAATTCAGACATTAGAAACAAAGTCTGGAGAATTTGTGAACATTAATTTAAAAACATTTACTAACAATTTAAGACCTTTTTGAGCATAATTTCCAAAACAAGTCCTAAAAAATCTAATTACCGCTACAGTCTGAAAACATCAACACTGTTAGAAAATGAAATAAATTTTCACATTTTTAAAAATGGATTATTAACAGTCATGCACAGTTACTGAAAAATCTGAAATAATATTTATTTTTAAATTAGCATAATTTACATTTTTTGTTTAATTTCTCTCATTACCGCAACACCTTCCACAATTTACAACCTTTTTTTATATATATTTTAATGAAACCTGACACATTTTCAAAATGATGTGACAAACCTGAAAGAACATAATGTGTAGATACTGTGCATGCATTTAAAAGCAAACTACAAATTTTATATTAATTAAATTAACATTTCATTATCATCTGTTGCGGTAATGAAACATAGGTTTTGGAAATGAGGTTGATTATTTCAGTAATGATAATAAGTTTACTATGTCTAGATTTAATGTAGAAAAATGTTTAATATATGCAAAATCATGGATTCAATTTCAAATCTGTTTTATTTTGTAGTGCTTCAATACATAACATTAGCAACAACAACAAAAAAAATACAAAAAAAATAACTTTAATATTCGTAAAACAATAACTTATAACTTTAATATTCGTCAAAGTGTTTCAGAGAGGGAAAAACCTCTTCATTCTTCAACCTATTCATAACTAGGTAAATGTCTACTGTTGGAAACATTTGTCAATGTATACACCTGGCTGCACAGAATAGATGATTGGGATATGAATGAGAGGAAAATATTGCCAAAAAAGAAGAGGAGAAAGTATTTACAACATAAAAAGTTAGTTTTTACTGAATCTTTCTTTTTAACGAATGTAGAGGGAATAGTATAGCTGTTCTTAAATACTGAGAAACATGAAATAACATACAAGCATCCACTACATTACATGAGCTTGGCATTTACAATAACTCATTTTGATTTGGTAGGCTAATTGGATAAATAGTCTATTTCTTAGGATAAGGAGAAAAAGAAATGCAAAAACATTGCACAAATGTAATTGTGCCATGTGTTGCACTGTAAAACCTAACAGTAATATGTACTAAATAGAACTGAGTTCACTGCACTCAAATATTACTGAAACTTGAATGACTGAAACAGAACTCAAACTGAATGAGTTATAGAAGATTTCTAGATACCAGAATGATAATTGAATAATAATTGTATAATTAAGTGATGATTGAGCATTAGTGATGAACACCTGCTGTTAACAAGCAGAATCACCGAAGAAAAAAGAAAAACAACTACAACTGACTTTCAGCCACAACCTTAGATGAACTCAACTGAAGATAAAAGATGTTAAATCTCTGAAGATCTCAAAGGAGGAGGATTAAACAACTTCAGAAACAGCATTACCCGCTTCACTTATTATTAACCAGTTTGACTTTATTACTGCCATTCGTCTACAGAAGTTCTTATTAGAAATAACAGAGGTTTAGAGGTTGATGATTTGAGTTTCGTTTAAGGTCACCATGATGGAGATCAGCGTTTACTTTAGTTTTGCTCTTGTCCATTGACTTTTGCATACAAGTTTTTCTTTGGCTGGTGTAACTGAGTGTTTATAAAACAAATATGGCACAAAAGTCAAGGAAAAGTATGACGTATGATGAAAAGTATGGTTGTTGATTGTCAAAGATTCATGACGAAAATCATCATTTAGTGAAATGATTCACTGATCTCATTCAGAGACTAATCTCGGATTAAAAGGGCAACATTACATTTGTTTTATTCAAAACTGTGATTCTACAAGTAAGTGAGACTGTTGTGACCATCAGATATTATGAAAGACTTTACAAACAATTTGTGCAGAAAGAGTTTCACAGAAAATATATTGAATTACCAAGACTCACACAGACATCAAGAATCAGCATATGAATCTCAACAATGGTGACCATTAAAAACGACTCATGCTGCAATGCATGCTGGGTACTAGCATTATACAAAACTTATCCATGGCTCCCAGCATAAATTATTTTTTCATGGTCACCATTGTTGAGATTCATATGCTGATTCTTGATGTCTGTGTAAGTCAGCATGATACCATAGGGATTTTTAAAATCTGATTGTCACAACAATGGACCTTACAGTAGAATCACTGTTCTATTATAATGTATAATACAAGTAAAACATCACCTGTTTATTCAGAGATTAGGCTCTGAAGAGATCAGGGAATCAAGTCAATAATTGATGATTTTCATCATCAAAACACAACCATCAACACATGATCATATTTCCTTTTGGCTTTTGTGCTATAACAAATGTGTTTTATAAACACTCAGTTTCAGCAGCCAGAGAAAATCTGGGGTTATAAAGTCAAGGGTCAAGAGCCCAACTAAAGCAAACACTAACCACTATCATGGTGTCTTTAAATTAAACAATATATCATCATCATCATCATCATCATCATCTAAGCCTCTGTTCATTCTCAATAGCAACTTATGTAGATGTCTGACAGAAATAAAGTCAATCTGGTCAGTAATAAGTGAAGCAGGTAATGCTGTTTGTGGGGTTGTTTAATCCTCCTCTGCTGAGATCTTCAGAGATGTAATGTCGTCTTTTATATTCATTTGATTTAATCTAAGACTGTGTCTGAAGACAGTTGTAGTTCTTGTGTTTCTCTTTCCTTCTGTGATTCTGCTTGTTAACAGCAGGTGTTCATCACTAATGCTCAATAATCACTTAATTAATCACTTAATTCTTGAATGCAATGTATATCTACTTTTAGTGAACTCAACTGAAATAATTTCAGAGTACTCATAACTATTGTTTTCATCAACTTAATTGAAATTGAGGCAATCGGTTTCCTCGAATGAAATTAGTTAGCTTAACTTATTGTATTTTACTTTATGTGTAATATTGTGAGCTAGCAGTAACCGGAAGTGCACTGAGTTCATTTAAAGTTTGTCATTTCACTGTTTTTACTCAATATAGTGAAGCTATATAAAGTATTTAAATCAGGGGCGGACTGGCCATCTGGAGCACCGGGCCTTTCTTCCGGTGGGCCGCTGGCCAATGTGGGCCGCCCCGGTACACAAATATAAAAATATATAAAACAATGATGGAAATCATAATATTACATTTCTTTTCTACACAAATGGGTGAGGGAATCGATCGCGCGGGCGCGACCGACAAGGAGTGCGTTTCGTGTGCATGCATGTGAGTGTATTGCCCTCCCTCCCTGTTAATTAGTTTGGTCTACTCTACTCCATTGCGTATCTTTAAACACGCCCTCTTTCACGCCCTGGACACACCAAGCCGCGCAGATGAAAGCCGACTCCCTCGCTCGCCGCATCGCCTGTGTCGCGGGAAAAAATCTGCACTTGAACATATGAGAACTACAGCCGACTGTTAGCTAGAATGCGCGTTCAGCGCCTGGGTGTAAATGAGACAACTGTCAACAGTCTATTTCTGTAGATATATTCGTCTATTCGTCATTCAAAAAGAGAAACCCCCGCTGCAGATAGCTACACAAACCGTAAACAAAGCAGTGCGTGCTTACCGTTTTGAATATCAATCCTGCTAAACACTGACTTTATTCCACTCAGCTCATGTTAATATTTAAATATTGGCCAAGGAACACCCAGGTAAGATGACGTAACAATAGAACAGCCATGGATGAAAAGGTGAAGCTGAAAAGTTACTCGTTAAAAAAAGCATTAGAGGTAGATGCTGTGAAATGCTTCAAATGAACAGATTATACATTTGGCGCGAAGAGTAGCAGTTCAGGCTCTGATGGCTCTAGCTCCCCCTGACTAGCTGATGTTGTGTTACTTAAAATAAATGTTTAAATAGCATTTGTTTTTATATTGTGTTATATTTTTATGCTATAAGTGGTGTTAAAAAATATTCTGGACATTAATGGGCCAATTGATGTGGGATGTGGTGGGCTGCAGTGGGCCAGAAAGTCCAGGGCCACTTTTTGGTCCCAGTCCGCCCCTGATTTAAATACAGTGTAAAGTTTAATTATGTATTAAGAAATATCATTGTTTTAGTGGACTCGATTAAAATAAGTTCAGAGTACTCATAACTATTGTTTTTATAAACTTAATTGAATTGAGGCAATCGGTTTCCTCAAATGAAATGAGTTAGCTTAACTTGTTGGGTTTTACAGTGAACAGAAGCACAAATAAATACAATAGAATAAAGATACAACTGAAATAAAGAGTGCTTGAAGTTTTTCAGGTAGATCTAACATAAGTTTTCAGGAACAGGAATAGTATCAACTTTAATATCAACTAATTATTACAATATTATTACACAATTATTAATTTAAACTATTGAAGTTTTTTTAAAGTGTTTTATTAATATTAATGACGGACTGCTGCAGATTTATTTATTTATATAGCCCTGTTATAGTAGTGGCTAAAAGGCTGTGTGTGTGTGTGTGTGTGTGTGTGTGTGTACGCTCATGTACATTTCCTAGCCCTGTAGAGTGTTTATTGCTGATTACTCCTGCAACATCTCCAAACCTAACCTCTCTCTCTCCTTCCTTCTGTACTCCTCGAGCAGTTCTGGGTTGCTGTATAATTTCTCCCTGAACTTTGTCAACCTGGCTAAAACTTTTTTTTTTCTCACTTGCTGACTGCCTACAATGAAACAAATCATGAAGCAAAATATCAACAGTTAGAAAAATATTTAAATTCATATTAAATCCATAAGGTATATTTAAAAGTAGTACACAATGATTAAATTCTCATTTCCGAAACAGAAGTTCTCTCTACCGCAACTGGCCTTAAATGGTTGCAGTAAATGAGAATGGTGTTTCGGAGGATGAGGTGCCTTGGTATGTTTTGCTAACAATAGAGAATCCATGATGACTTTGCTAATCTTTTACTCAGTGCATATAATTAGACATTAATGAAGTACAATTTTATAAAAAATTGTAAATCTAACAATTTTCTAAATGTAGAAAACGTCTCAGGTTACGACTGTAACCATAGTTCCCTGAGAAAGGGAACGAGACGATGCGTCAATGACGCTTTGGGAACGCCCCCAGCGTGAATGCGTCTGAAGTATCTATGTCAACTAGTCCAATGGAAAGAATGAGCGTCACGGGTGGGTGACGTCATGACCAGGAAGGGATAAAGCACATCCGGTGCAAACCGGCATTAGCTTCGAAAAATTGCCGAAGCAAGCCGATCACAGGGATGCAGGAAGTATGGCAGGGTGACGCATCGTCTCGTTCCCTTTCTCAGGGAACTATGGTTACAGTCGTAACCTGAGACGTTCCCGTTCGAGGGAACTCGCGATGCGTCAATGACGCTTTGGGAACGAGAATACCCAAAACGCCAGACTTTCAAATGCCTGAGTGTCAGCCTGTTGTCACACTGCACCAAGCACCTGGGACCCTGGGGCAGCATCCAGGTCCAAGCTATAAAACCTCACAAATGTGAGCGGTAAGGCCCAGCCCGCCAAATCACAAACGTCTTGGAGAGAACTCCAGATAATAAGCTTAGAAGCCATACTCCTGGTGGAATGAGCCCTGACCACCAAATGGTTGGCCAGAGGACTCACAAGCAAGAGAATAGTCACAACTATCTATTGCTCAATAGGTTGGATTTTCCCGAAGAGAAGTCCAATGAACATAAGTGTCCAGTGCTCGCACTGGGCACAAGAGGTTCAGCTTTTCCTGGTCCGAAAAACGGGGGAGGACAGAAACCTGCAGCACAATAGGCCTCGGAATAATGGTAGGCACCTTAGGAACATTTACCTATGTTTGAGGTAAGATTGCCTTGGCCATCCCCGGTGCACTCAAGGCAGGTGGGGACCGAAAGGGCCTGAAGGTCTCGACTCTTAGAGGGACGAAATAGCTAGCAGAAAAAGGTCTTAAAAGAAAGGAACTTCTCTGAGACCAAATCTAAAGGCTCGAAGGGAGCCCCAGATAGTCCTTCTAGAACTATTGCAAGGTCCCAAGCCGGCACCTTAGTGCAAGTTGCAGGCCTCAGCCTCAAAGTGCCACAAAGGAAACGAGTGATCAGGGGGTCTCAACCCAAAAATGTACTACCCACCAGGGAGTGGAAAGCCGCAATGGCCGCCACGTATACCTTAAGCGTGGAAGGACATAGACCTGATAGAAAGCGTTCTTGCAGAAACTCGAATACTGTGTTTACTGAACAGTTAACCGGATCCCACTGACGCCGGTACCACCAAGAAGTGAAAGGCTCTCGAAATAGTGAATATATAGTTTCCTCGTAGCGGGAGCTCTGGTGCTTAGAATGGTCTCAACAACCTCAGTTGAGAGACCACTCTCTATGAGTTGGGCCCCCTCAGAGGCCAAACCCACAGTTTCCAAATCTCCTGCCGGGGGTGCAATACTGCATCCCCTGCCTGAGACAGAAGGTCTCTCCTGATCGGGACCTCCAAGGGAGGGCCGTAGAGGAGAAGAATTAGGTCCGCAAACCAAATTCGGCTCAGCCAGGGTGGTGCTACTAGCAATAGGCTTATTCCATCCTGGCGGATTCACTCCAGAACTCCTGGGAGCAGAGCAACAGGGGAAATGCGTACAGATGTAGCCTCGGATACGTCTGCACCATAGCATCCAGTCCCGAGGGGGCTGGTTGAGTGAGGGATAACCAGAGTGGACAGTGCGTCGTATGCTGAGACGAGAACAGATCCACTTTGCCTGGCCGTAAAACTCCCATATTTGCTCCACCGCCTCGGGGTGGAGTCCCCTGGCCTCAGCCCCTGCCTCGACAGGGTGTCTGCTCCAATATTCAGGCCCCCTGGAATATACACTGCCCTCAGACAGCGTAATTTCCTGAGGGACCAAAATAAGAGGCCATCAACGTGTTGTCTGTGGGACAAGAACCAGATTTTCCTCCATATAACCAAGGCGCGGGGATACTGCCGCGTGATCTTGATCGTACGGAGTGGGTTTCCCCTCAGGGAGAACCCTCTGGTCCTGAGCCACCACTGTACCAGAGCAACACATGATGGCCTCTCAGGTCTGGGAGGAGATGTCTCAACGCATTGAAGACGACCATCATCTCTAGGCAATTCACGTGCCAAGAGAGATGATGACTCCTCCACAGACCCTGAACCGAGCGGCCTTCCATTACCGCTCCCCAGCCGGTGAGGGAAGCATCTGTCGAGATCGCAACTCGATGGCAAAGAGCTCCCAACACCGGACCCTGGGTTAAGAACCAGTGTTTCCTCCATATAACCAAGGCGCGGAGACACCGCGCGTGATCTTGATTATACGAAGTGGGTTTCCCCTCGGGGAGAACCCTCTGGTCCTGAGCCACCACTGCAAAGGTCTCATGTACAGCAGGCCAAAAGGAATCCCGTTGGGCACCGCTGCCAAACAACCCAACAGTCTCTCGAACTGTTTTACAGTGCGTGACTGGCCTAGCTTCAGCTCTTTTGTGGCTGTCAGGATAGCAGCTACACGAACGGGCGACAGAGTGGCCCGCATCGTCACTGAATCCCATACCACACCAAGGAAAGTGTTTTTCTGTACTGGAGAAACCACATTCTTCTTGGCATTGAGCCTCAACCCCAACATTTGCATATGAGCGAGAACGACACCTCGGTGCCGAACCGCCAACTGCTCTGATTCCGCTAGAATCAGCCAGTCATCTATGCAATTCAGAATGCGTATGCACTGCAGCCTGGCGGGGCCAGAGCTGCATCTACGTGCTTCGTGAATGTGCGGGGTGATAGAGCTAGACCGAAAGGAAGTGCCTGATAATGGTGTTCTTTGCCCCAAAGAAAACCTCAGGAACCTTCTGTGCTGAGGGAGGATGGAGATATGGAAGTATTTTAGATCTATCGTGACAAACCAGTCCTCGGATCTGATTTGAGTCATGATCTGTTTGAGTATCAGCATCTGCACCAAACACTCAAACAGACGAAGATCTAGTATGTGAAACAGCTCTCCATCCTTTTTTGGAACAAAGAGATAACGACTGTAAAGACCCGACGCAATGTCGAGTGAGTACACCTGGTCTATAGCTTTTTTTGCTAACAGGGCCTTTACCTCTTGCTCCATTACCAGAGCCTGCTCGGAATGCACTAACGTGAGCAACACCCCGTTGTAGCCTGGAGGACGAGAATCAAATCTGCCTCTTACTACTAACTGCAGGACCCATAGAGATATATTTGGCAGTAGCTTCCACGCTGCCCGAAAATCTACCAAGGGAACCAGCCCCTCGAGGCTGGCCTCTGGTGTAATCAAGACAGCCAGTTCGGGGACCTGAAGCATACTGGCAGGAACCACCCGAACTGACTGTTTTCGAACCCCCCTCAGAGGGCGCAAGTCCGACGCAATGTCGAGTTGACGCTGCGCCAGAAGCTCGCTTGGAGACTGCTGCGCCCCGAGCACCAAGGGTGGCGGGGTTGGCAGAACGGTCCCCTGAGGGCACAGAGATGGAAAGGGCACCGTATAATGAGGTGTAACCGTTCCATCCCGGTTGGGGCTGCCCTCACCGGTCTGACGCCGGTGGCGCCAGACCTTTTCCTTTAAGCCGAAGCCTTCTCAGCATGAAGAACGGTCCTCGGATCCGGCTTCTGCTTTGAAGGCTTTGGCTGCTGTGTTGTGTATGAGAAACTAGACGGCTGGAGCTGCTCACGCCCAGCAGCCCCAGGGGATTGGACATAGCGAGGGAGAGATTATATTGTATCTTTCTCCATGATTCCCATCAAATTGAGCCAGAGGTGTCTCTCAGAGACCACAAGGGCTGCTCCATCCCTGAGAGATAAATCTGTGGCCCGACGAAGTTCTCAAACCCCATCGGGCCAAACTCCCTCACTTCTGTCCAAATACCACAGCAGATCAGCCTGATATGCTTGTAGCACTGCTATAGTGTGCAAGCAGGCTCCTGCTAGACCCACTGCCATAAATGCTTTTCCCACTAGATTAAAAATAGTTTTCTTTAATGGTTTAGTGAGAGAAACCGACGCCTTCAGGGTCGATACTGAACCGGGAGACAGATAGCTCGCAAGCGTCTGTTCTAACCGGGGTATTCCCCCATAGCCATGCTCTCTTAACCCCATAATATCTGAATATACATGAATGTGGGGGCTAAAAGACTAGATGAGTAAGGCCTTTTCCATGATCTAGACAGCTCGCTGTGCAGATCGGGAAAAATAGAAGGCCCCGTGATGGAGGTGAAAAAATAGAGGGAAGGAAACTCGTTTAATTTATTTTATTTTTTAAAACGAGTGCCCCCTTATTACTGCTGGCCATTAAATATTTAATTTATCTACAGCCTTAGTAAACACCTCCACCAGCTTTTATTATATATATATATATATATATATATATATATATATATATATATATATTATTTTTTGCAATATATATATATATTTTCATTTTATTTTATATATAATATAAACTATTATACATATATATATTTCTCATACACTGGGGAAAGAGATGGCAAATCCACTTCCCCCATGATTGTGTCACTTTCAATGCCCAGCATATCTACCTCCTCGGAGATAGAGCACTGAAGCATTGGTCTCTCTCCCCGGGCGGAAGTAACCGCGGCGCGGGCTTCCGAGACCGGAGAGAGAGCAATGGATCCCTCGGGAAAGGGGAAAAGATCCTCGGACCCGTCTCCACCCCCGTAAAGAGATCCATTTGCGATCCCCAAGAATGCATTCTCCGCGCTGCCTCGGCACCGCGAACCTGAACACTTTCCTCGAAAAGTGACAGGCGGGAGCGGAGCATGCGAAGCGATAGCTTCTCACAAACGCATGCTCTACTCCCAAACACATCACACAAAGCTCGTGTGTGTCCCTACTCGTTAAATAGCGCGAGCAGGGAGAACACAGAGTTTGTGCAATTGTTTAGTTTCCATAGTGTTTAAATATATATATCAGACAGACAACAGTAAATATAACAGACAGTTTGACACAGATCGTTTGCTGAGGCAACAGAAGCTAATGCCGGTTTGCACCGGATGTGCTTTATCCCTTCCTGGTCATGACGTCACCCGCCCGTGACGCTCATTCTTTCCATTGGACTAGTTGACATAGATGCTTCAGACGCATTCACGCTGGGGGCATTCCCAAAGCGTCATTGACGCATCGCGAGTTCCCTCGAAAGGGAACTACTTGTTTCGGTAATGATAATCAATATGTCGTGTACACATTCTGATAAGTGAATATTTTACATTTAATTGGAGAAATATAAAGAGATCTTCTTACCTATAGCCATCTTGAAGGAACTGGCCCATGTGCTTCTTTATTCAAAATCAAACTTTATTTAAATTCTGAATGTGCGTTTTAACAATCCTCAAAAAATGTTGCGGAGGATGAGAACCGCAGTCATGGACACATAATTTTCCTACTTTTTTACATTATTATTATACATGAATATGCAGTAAATTATTTTTTCTGTCATCTGAAATAATCTAGTAGAACATCCATTTATTTATTTTTTCTGATTTATTTTTATTTTAATTTGTTTAAATTACATCATAACATACATTCAAGTTAAGTTGGACGCATTACGGTAATGAGAATTTTCGCCGAAAATACAGTAAAATAGAAAATAAAATTATTCCCATGTTGAAATTACACATTGTGCAAGGTAGAGATCAGTATTGTCTTTATTGTGATGCTTTTTTATATTACTGAATAACATGTTTCATATTTAAAATCATTAGTGCCGTGGTGTTTTTAATGGCTACATAGGCTACTCAAGAGAATATGAGATTTTGGATCATGCAGCCAACAAATTTTTACTATTAAATGAACTTATTACCTTCTAAACATGGCTGCTCTGATGATTCCAAGGGGGTAATCCATCGATCGGAAGTTGAAGCCGGCCGGGTGCCGCCATCTTGTAGCAGAACTTCACTTGCGTTAGCATTTCCATTGATTCCCATTCATTTTGGCGTCACTTTGACAGTGAATAACTTTACATCTGAGGCGTTTAAAGACTCCATTTGTCCATTATTTATTTCTAAAGAAACACGACAATGTATAAAGAGCTCCATTACCTTCTATGTTACATTATGGCCCCGTAGAAACAGTTTTTGTAAAAATAGGCTAACGATTGCGTCATAACCACTCGACTCTCTGTCGTGCTGTACAGAAATTACCGTACAGACAGGAGAAGCTCGCAGGCAATCGGGGAGAAGCCCATAGATAATGAGTCCATAAAAGCTATACTATACAAATTAATAATTAATCAGAATACTTACTCCTGCTCACTCACGCCAAAGAACTCTTTGCTCAAGTTCCCCGTCTCTGCAAGATTAACGTTGGCAATTTACACGCACAGCTACTAGAAGATTTACGTCTGTCAGACAGGTTGCTCACGTCATCAAGCTTAGTTTGAGTCGGTTTGAGTCTGCGCGTCAGGAACGGAAGTGCTCAAAAATCGCTAAAAATGGGCTTCAACTGTCTCAACTGAGTTCAATGAGATGGCTCTGTCCACTTCTTATACTGTCTATGGATGATTCAGATGATGTCACTTTCTCTTGATTATACTATTTAAAATGACAGAGCACAATTACTTGAGGTAAATAAAAGTAATGGGGTAAAACTCACAGAGAAGGATAAACTAATTGAAATATTCAAATAAAATTTTATATAAATGTGATTAAGCTGGTGTGAATATGAAAAGTAATAAACATTTTATTGTGGCATATTTTTACATATTTTAAACTGTACTATCTGAAAATTGGTTTAGTATTTATTGGAAAGGTTGTTTTTATCTGTTACCTTTTTCAAGACAACCCCCCCCCCCCCCCCCCCCCCCCCCCCCCCCTTCCTGTCCTCCTGACCTTTACGATTCTCTCGTCATTCACGGCATAATTAACTCAGCTTTTCTCCTAGTCTGCACTATACCGGTCTCACTCATCCTCTTAACCTTGTTGATTTTGCAGAGGAATGCACTTAAACCTCTTGTAAAACATGGCATTTTAGAATGAATGACTCCATCTGTTTTCTTTTCCCCCGTCTCTTTGTGTCAAAAAGGTGTGCGTTGCGTTCCCCTTGAACTCAACCAAACGATGGAGCCCCTCTGTCTAAGTTCTCTATCTGATCATCTCTCTGAATTCCTTGAGCTGATTACATGCCATGACAAAAACACTATAGTAAGTAAAGTGCCTAAGGTTGCTTTTTTTTTTAAAGTTTTTTTAAAATATGGAATTTTAGCCTTTTTCAATCAAACAACAAAGAGACCATTAATAATTCAAAGAAAATATTCTCTATTTATTGACATGGAGGAGACCGTGTCTTCTTTATTAGACATAAACAAACAGAAAAGGCAAAAATACAAAACAAGATTTCCTGAATGAAAAACAATGCTTACACGACAGCAAAAGAAAGGTTAAAAAGGTTGTAAACCCGCAAATAATACAGGAAGACAAAGAAATTGATATGATACCATACGCAATATAGATTGATCAATAGATGGAAGAAAGGAAAGACCAATTCATTATGCAAATAAATGTAAGAAAGAAGACCAATAACAATTCATTATGCAAATTGTGCAGTAAGTGTAACGCTGTCAACGGAAGATTTTCAAACTTAATTTTGAAAATTTAAATAATGTATTATGTAAAATATAAAAATATAACCTAAATTCATTTCAATTAATTAAGTATTTTAATGGAGTCTGTTAAGTGGTTTGAGGAATTTCAAAACACTTGCCTAGCTAAAATAATCTGACCTGACCTAACATTTACTGTATACATTTTTTTTTTGTTGCAAATATTTGCTGTATTTTATATTCATTTTCATCTAGTATTATAGTGTTTTTTGCAGCCCAGGGTGGCGGGTCGCTTCAAAGCATCAAAGCAAGAGGTCTCAAGCAACATCTACTACCTCCGAGGAGGAAACAGTTCTGTTGTTATGTGGTTGGGCAATTAAGTTAGTCGGTGGAGGGGGGAGAGGCCTCTTCTCAGGTTAAAAGCATAACGAATGGCCCTCTCCACATGTGTGTAAAACCAGTGACCGCATGAGAGATCACAGCGGTGTAAGACAACAAGGGTAAAGTGGAGTTCATGCCGACTAGCACTGCTAATGAGAGATAGTTTACATATGGTTTACTGCAACTGTTTATAAATGAACTTGGGCACATGTGTTAATAAACACTAAGCTTCACATCATGCTTTCTTTATGCAATACCCAATAAAATAATTGAAATAAAATCACCCATTTATTTACATTCAGTCACGATCAACTCTCTACTCTCAGAACGCGAATAGAGTTTAAGCTATTCAATATCTGGTAAGATTCAACCCTTCACGTTGATACAACACTTACATAGATGGATTCCCAAACTTTTTTGTCATCCAAACCCTTTTGGAATAAATTATTTACTTGAGATTTTTACACATATTCACAGTTCTCTGATCTCGTTTTGGCAACATGATTTGATTCGAACCCCGGTTTGGCAAACACTACCTTACTTATGTCCAATAACTAGTTTGCTGTTCCAATTTTATCTTTAGGAGGCTTTAGGAACTTTTCTTCTCATATTAAGTTTTCATCATCCTTTTTTTCAGTCAACAGAGCACAAAGGACATTACATGGCATTTAGTCAGAAATGTCAAAGGTAAATAACTGTATGCAAAAAAGCTTTGAAAAATAAATGGAAATTCAAGGTTTAAAAGGCCACTAAACAAACACAAAATGCATTCAGCTGGACACCATGAAAAAAAACAATATGTATTTTAACCCTGGCATTGCAAATTAGTCTTCAAAGGTATCTTGTGAGATTTACTGGATAACAGTTAAGATAACTGTGTACATACTTGCAATACTTTCCCGGTGAGCACACAATCCTCAGAACTGCAGCTGCGGACTGAACCCTACACATTCAACACATCACACCATCCAGTCTCCAGAGGTGCATTACACAATTCTGTCGAAATCTTTCATACTGTTTTCACACAGTGATAAAGCCACGAGTGACTAATGTGAACTAGCACCGCTGATCGCTGCATGCCTTAACATCACAGATCTGCAGAACCAGCCGGTATATCCTCCTTCAAGGCAGTTCTGCTTTGATCATGGAGAACTTCGATCCGGCTCGGTTCAGCTAATCCCAGTGAGATCGATTGCCCATGTTCATGATGTTTTCTCCGACTTGGTTCTGGGCCGGATTACAGGCCTTCATGCTTTAGAGGAAGTGCTTACAGTTATTACGGGGTACAGCAACAACCTGACCGGACTCTTGAAATACTGTTTTGGGTTTCACTAAAAAACAAACCACCCACTCTGCAAACCTACAGTGGGTTTAAACATCTGCTGCATTTGGCACTGTAAAACTAGCGTTTATGGTCATTGATGCTGTTCGAAATCATACTGATCTGAGAAAGTGTTGAATTACACAGACAAAAATCACTGTAATATTCGACAACATCTTCAAGTTGGCATTCGGCAGCAGGCATAACCGATTGAATTCTTTTCAATATTTCGTTTGTGTCGCTCAGATTAAATAAGATTAGAACTATTTTAGCTTCTACTGAGAAAAAAAAAACGAGTTAAGAAGAAAGCTCAATAATATCTCAAACTGTGCTTTCTGCTATCAAAATATAAACTCAAACATGTCTCATTAATGTCTTCCAAGACCAAATAATCTTAGCTGTTCTATCTATAATAATTGTATAGCTCTATACTCTCATTGTATGTGAATAAATGTCTCATGTTTTGTGATTTTGAATGGAAAAATTTTATAAGAAACATCGGTCACACTTTAGATTAGGGTTCAATTCTCAATATTAACAAACTATTACTTTTGCCTCAATAACCCCGAATTACTGCTTATTAATAGTTAGTAAGGTAATTGTTAAGTTTAGGTATTGGGTAGCATTAAGGGATGTAGAATATGGTCATGCAGAATAAGCCATTAATGTGTGCTTTATAAGTACTAATAAACAGACAATATCCTATAGTAGTTAATAGTGAGAATTGGACCCTAAACTAAAGTGTTCCCGAGACATCTTTCCTCTGGCTATAAGACTTTAAACGCTAAATAAGTCCAATACTTGTTCAAAAGAGGCAAAAACCCACGGGATTCAAAGCCCTGCAAAAGCTTCAAGCTGTAATAGAGCAGCCCACCTTGGTCTCTGTATGAAATTGAAACCTTTCAACATTTCATACCTACAAAAAGAGCAGGTTTTTAAGGCTAACCATTACCTGCTGTGAGACATTCAGGTGTAAAAAATAGAAATGAACGGACTATGTTGTTGAGAATCCAACAAATCTCAATCTATAAACAGCTTTTACATAGACTGACTGTCAACAATCCTCCATTGTTCTAAGCAGCTATCAGGTCACAATCTCCAAAGCCACAAAATATTATTCGCATTCACGTCCAACAAGAAGTAACCTGTGATAAACACTCCAAATCCAGCAGGGCCATGCATGTTCTGTTCTCTCATCGCTGAGCTGTATTCATATTTGCCCTAGTGACACCATTACACCCGAGACAAAGACAGCCACCAGACAAGAGGGAGTGCCATTTACAGTAACAGCGGCTGCTGAATTGAGCCAACGTCAGCAACCCTTTCCTATTCCTATTAGTCCGTAGTGAAAAAAGCGACCTCTTTATATGATAATGCCTTGCTCACCTGAGAGGCATAAAAAGAGCATTAAATGTGAAATATGTAAGAAGCTCACACTCATAACATGTTGCTACCGTGGCAACAGTGCTTTGTTGGAAAGGGGAGTTGTGTATGCATGAATGAAATGAACATGCTTCAGTCCAGCAGGTTTAATCTAAAGACGAACCCCAGCACAAGTTCTGTGTGCTATTCCACTGCTGTGTTCTACTCACAGTTGGATGCGGGATATTCCTACTTCAGACCATAAAAGTGTGTCGCTTGGAAGATGACGTGTAAGCTTTGAGTTCAAATGTCAACAAATAATCTTTTAGCAGCCAAATTGCAAATGATATGCTATGTGATGCTAACATTTATTCTGCATGTATAAGATTATCACCAGAGGATCATTTACCAGGTTTTACACAGTTGACTTTAACGATTGTTAAACAGTTTAACTATCAAAAAATGGAGGAACTTTGAGTTTTATTTGCTTTAGTCTCAATTGTCACGGCAACAGACTGTTGGCTAGACGTCTGATGCAGATTTCACACAAAATGGGAAACACTTTAGATGTTTCAAAGTCGTCATCTGATTGGTTGAATTCTCCAAGATTTCCGGGAGACTTGTGTGTCGCATTCTTTAATGGTCCACGTGGAAACAAAGCCGTTGTGATGCCAAACCCCCTCATGGAAGAAGAAAGCCTTCGTGTTTACAACTGTGACAATGAGCGCTTATCAGGATCAACTAAACGCTGGATTTTCAAAAGTATGTGAAGTTCACAGCACCAGTGTTGCAGTAAACCTGCACTTTATTCTTGAATGATTTGCACACCGGTCTGTTATCGTAGTGACATCGACTTTACACTAACCCTAAACATGACGCTGAACAAAACGAACTGTGATTGGTTGCTTTAGATTCAATGAAAGCTGCTATTTATTCCAGACCTTCTGCCGTTAGTCTGAAAGTAAGACTATATTTGCTGAAAAGTCCATTTTTATCACCTCCCTCTGTGCTATTGCACTATTTTTGTAGGAAAAAGTTAGACATTATTACTTCCAGAATGCAATGGAACGCAGCGTATTGTAAGTTGTCCAGAAGGGTCATATCACAATGAAGCTCTACCCTTCAGTTGATGTCTCAACACTAACTAATCACCATGTGGGTGAAGATCCTACAGAGAAAATCCCAAACACTCAGTCATGTCTCCTTAAAAATGGCCTCTGGCTTAAAGAGCGTGCTCATGGCCACCCTGCTCTCCCGTTTTTCCCCAATCCTTCCCATCAGCCCCCTCCTCCTCCAGCTTATTTTAATGGGCACCTCCAGGTCACTTGCAGCTGGCAGAACTGGCCATAAAATCTGGAGACCAACAGCAGGTCTGAAACACGAGCCGCGGCCACACCAGATCAATGGTGCTCTTTAAAAACAGCAAAATGCTACTTTTAGAGATTATGGCAATTATATTAGGTGTGACATCAATTTAGACAGTGCATAATGAGGAGATGTAAATGCAGATGTGATGTTTTGGACTACTGAGGGACAGTTTTTTTTCTCGAAAGGATAATCGGTGCAATTATCGAAATGATGAACATAATGGATGCCATATGTTTGTAGCTTAAACTGAAAGCATTGCAACTGTGATCATGTAGTTCTTAACACTTCCTAATATTTGAGATGGGGTTATATGGATAGAAAGATCTATCTATCCATCTATCCATCCATATATAAATTAATGCGCACAACGCAAAAGTGATAACAAGGTATAATATGCTGTTACTGAATCTCTATATCACATTGTTTGTGACAGCACAGCGCCCCCTGTTCTTAATGGATAATTATTGGACCAACTCTGCTTTAGTTTCCATGGGACGCAAACAAAACCACTGATCAATAACATAAAAAGGTAGGGGTTGTCTGACACTATTTATTTATTGGTGTAAATCATACATCTGGTCTGTTTATACACAGATCACGTTATTAGTTGCTGAAAATGAACCGTGCTGCTGAGCACACGTCAAAACTTGATATTACACACATGCATGCAATTACGCACTGCATATATTTACGTATACTCTGTTCTTGTGATTTAAACTATTGTGGAATCCACACCTAGTGCTGCAGTAGGCTACTAACTTAGGTGTCCAAAGCAAAGTTCATCATAAATGCGCTTCTTTCAGCGCTCATGCTCTCCACTAAAGCCACATGGTATGACGTGTTTCTTTACAAAATCTGTTTCACTTTACAGTCTTCGTAATTCAAAAAGACTGTTAGTCAGCAATAAAATAGGCTACACCCCTTTTGCCAAGCTGATCATGATCTCAGACTCGCGCTGCAATATAGTGGATCTGCAACACACTGCAATGTCTCACGCCACCCCTCATGTGCAACACTTAAACACAGTCTCTTTATATATTTATAACATATGACAAGGTAACAAATCGATCAATTGTAATGCAAGACAAAAAATGTATTCTAATAGAAGAAGCACGCTTTAAATCTTAAGTTTTGGTTTCAGCACATACTTAGCTTATCCAAGATATTTGAGTAGTCTATGTCCAAAATTACGCACTGCAACCACTGAGTTATATCAAGCGTCACATGACGCCTTGGGATGAGAACGGGCTGGTTATATAGGACTATCTATCACACGTCAGCATTGATAGGCGATCTGATCTCATCTGTATCTGCATGATGCATTACAAGTCAAAAACTGATTTCGGAATAATCTTAAATGATTTGGCATCTGTCAGCCTACCTTGCTAGAGTAGGGTCCGGGAATTAGTAGTTTTAATGCCTGCCTCTTCAGCTCCACCAGCCGAGCGTTGCAGTTCTCGCACCAGATCCCCCGTTCAGAACCAGGTGAGCTCCCGCTACCCGAGGCTGGAGAACCAGTGCCGAACCCTGGAGATCCACCTAAGGAACCGGGCGAACCGGTACTGATTCCAGGAGATACAGTAACAGGTGAACCGGAGAAAGAGCCCGGGGACGATATTCCTGATCCGGGGGAAGGGGTTCCAGAGGACCCGGGCATGGATCCGGCACCTTCAGGGACCGGGCGGCTGGCGCTCCGGGACTCCTCATAAGCCTTTCGGTACCAGGTTTCAGGAGAGAATGATGCTGACTTCGTAGGGGATGAATCGGTCATCTGCAAGAAATTATAGAATAATGAAAAGCATGATTGAAACATTATTGTCTGGATTACATACATGAGAAATGTTACAAGTGGTTAAATAATTTACATAGGCTATTGACTTTGACATTACAATTAGTTTGTTGTTGCTGCTTTTCCACATTTGAAGATAATTTATTGCCAAGAATGTGCTCATACTAATAGGCTACATAAAACAAGTCTAATAATAAATAATAATGATAAAGATAATAGCCTACATCTTACCCCATGTTTTCTACTCCTGGTCCCGGATCTGTCTTTATTCCCTGTTAGAGAGGTCATGATTGAGCCTGCAGCAGAGGGACTGGTGAAATAGCCAAACTGTGCTCCCTGTTACATCCACAACTAAAAGATCCAAAAATCAATCTCTGCTCAGTTCAGCAGCCCTTCTGAAGTCAAGTCTCAGCGACTAGTACCATGCAGACATCTATCCATCTTCCACAGTGGAATATGAATAACAGATGGTCCTCTGAAACGTCCAACAGTGGATAAATCCAGTTCTTTCTTTTATGTTTTCTGATATTCTGAATCCATGTGCAGTGGGTTAGATTTCAGAGCATCCCCGCACAGGCGCATTTTCCCATGCACATGGACTTGTGTGAGGCGCAGGCTGTAGATCAGTAGATCAGGCTCTGTCTGAGGACTGATCTCTGCACTGCTCTCACTCCAGAGGAGCGCACACATCTGTCTCTGGGTAGACTGACCACGCCCCCTCCGCGCCCCTCAGCGAATAGCGTGTCCGAGATCTAATGACTGACATGTGGGTGTGTATTGTTTTCCACACGCGAAACTAAACTACAACTAAAGTGACCGATTTGAGGGAAATTTTCATTATGGAGTCAATTTTAGTTTTATTACTGAATTACTTTTAGGGGTCTTTTTTTAAATTATTTAAAAGAAATTCTAAGCAGCGCTGTTCTGCGCGCGCAACAATTATCTTTATTAAACTAAACACGAACTATATGTTTGTGGTTCATACGTGTAGGCTACATTTATTTTAGACATAAATAAATAATGACAACACTTGTGTTTTTGTTGCTGGATGACCAATACCGATCTTAACAGAAAGTGCCCAAACAGCGAACAGTTGTCATGGTTACTTCATCAGGTGAACGCGCATTGCGCGTGGACATATTTACCGCATCATGACTTGTAGCCTAATCTAACTTCTGTGGTTATTTAAAAACGCAGTTTAAAAACGCTTTAGAAACGTATGTAAACTGATGTGCAAAAAAACAACAACAACAACAAAAAAACATACACTGTAATGGCATAAAGCACCTTTATAGTCTCGAACATATTAATGCAGATGCAATCAATACAATGAGTGACAAAAAAACTGCTTTAGAGCACACTATTAACTTTTTTTTTTAAATAGTTCATACATCACTACAAATTGGTATAATATTATTGTCTAAAAATAGTAGGCTATAATTACATTGTAAAAATTATATGATCAATAAGTTATGACAAACATATGTTTTTATATTGCTTTAACTCAAAATAAGTTAAGCAATGTTCAACTTTTTAATGTAGCCTAATACAAGAATCAACTCATGTTTTAAGACTTAAACACTTAAACAATTGATTGTACTTTTTTTTCTTTCTTTTTTACAGTGTAGGCTAAATGAAAATATTAAAAAGTGTGCCGTGTCATTTATTGTAAAATCTTCAATTACTTGCAAACATGTCATTTGAACTACTGAAGTTTATTATGAAACCAAGAACAAACATTTGCGAGCCATTTTTCAGTATTTGTATTTCTTAATTGTTTTGCATTGGCATGAAAAATACATGGCCAGTATTGAGTTAGTTGTTTTCTCAGTTCAGCAAGAATTGGAAGGGACATTTTGTAAGCACGGGTAAGTAGCACCACCTACTGCTCACACATCTAAAAACCTTCTAAACCTCCACTCCTACAACACACTGCTTCGTAAGAGACTAACTAACAGTAAGAAATAAGTAAATGACCATTAATTGTTAATAAAATGATACTGCTCTACAACAATATGTCATCCCTTCACAAAAACTGCTGTGTAGGACATCTTAAATTGGAGGAACATTTTATGGTCCTATGCCTTCCACAGACGATATAAATAGGCTACATATAAATAAATTTAGACCACTTAACTTATAGTGATTGCGATCGGGATGTGAAGAGACTTTAAACCAGACTTTAAAATGGAGATTTGTGGGATGCACATCCAGGGCACGAAGCTCCCGTTCCACCACATCCCAAAGATGCTCTATTGGGTTGAGATCTGGTGACTGTGGGGGCCATTTTAGTACAGTGAACTCATTGTCATGTTCAAGAAACCAATTTGAAATGATTCGAGCTTTGTGACATGGTGCATTATCCTGCTGGAAGTAGCCATCAGAGGATGGGTACATGCCATGGTGGCCATAAAGGGATGGACATGTTCAGAAACAATGCTCAGGTAGGCCGTGGCATTTAAACGATGCCCAATTGGCACTAAGGGGCCTAAAGTGTGCCAAGAAAACATCCCCCACACCATTACACCACCACCACCACCAGCCTGCACAGTGGTAACAAGGCATGATGGATCAATGTTCTCATTCTGTTTACGCCAAATTCTGACTCTACCATCTGAACGTCTCAACAGAAATCGAGACTCATCAGACCAGGCAACATTTTTCCAGTCTTCAACTGTCCAATTTTGGTGAGCTCTTGCAAATTGTAGCCTCTTTTTCCTATTTGTAGTGGAGATGAGTGCCCGGTGGGGTCTTCTGCTGTTGTAGCCCATCCGCCTCAAGGTTGTGGGTGTTGTGGCTTCACAAATGCTTTGCTGCATACCTCGGTTGTAACGAGTGGTTATTTCAGTCAAAGTTGCTCTTCTATCAGCTTGAATCAGTCGGCCCATTCTCCTCTGACCCCTAGCATCAAGGGGGGTTTGGGGGTATTACAGCTGTACAGTATATAAGTACAGTATTACAGCTGTATCTTAATGGCATCTTTTTTATGAATGAAAGCCAGTATCACTAATATTATAGCTAGGCTACTGATATCTCGATGAAAACGATTTTCCCAAAAATGTTTAACGTTAGGCTTAAAAAAATATAGACAATCAACTTAAGACAATCCTCATTAAACCCATAATAAATGTCATATTTATCTGTACCATACATAATTTCAATAAGGTTATTTAACAGTCCGCACTGCATAAAGTATAAAAGAAATATAGATTAATCCTTATCAAAGCTACAAGCGTTCTTTAGTCAAGTGCAGTTAGTCATTTTCTCTGTTCTTTAGTTTAACTTTGCTCAGACAGAATGGCTCCTGTCCTGTCACTTTAAAATCTGCCGCTGCTGACAGGATCTCACGCATCTCATTCTCTCACTACTATTTACTTCCATTTAAGATTTTATTTTACTCATTTAAGACTGTTCTTGTGAGGATACTCGACAAAATGGACATTCTGGCATACATGTGTGTTATTGTTCGTTCATGCGCGAGAGAGAACTCGATACTGGCGCGCGTCTTTCTGTACGTTGTGTGTGTGTCAGGAGGCCATGAACTGAAAGCGCGTTCTCTTTTGTCTTGTCGCGAAGAAATGGTAAAACTTTAAAGCATTTGCGTGAATAAGAGCGTGATCATAATCCTAGCTAAATGATGACAGAAAGAAAGAACTGATGGATTGCCTTTAAATACTTTAAAACGTTAAAGCTGGACAAAAATTAATCGTATGCGTTGACAGCACTTGTCATACATTGCTGACAGAAAATATTGCAGTTTGAAGTGGACTCGTTAGAATTACACAGAATGTTTTTTTAAGTAAGCTACACAGAATGTTCTTCATTTCATATTTAGCTAATTTCCTGATCAACCAACTCACATCTCCTTTCTTTCTTTTCATCCATGATGACATTAGTCAAGCTGTTTCTGGCGTTTCATCACTGACTGTGTCGCAATCTATTTTTATAGTCGATGGTCGCAACCTGCTCATTAGAGCTTTCAGTGAGCTATTTTACACAGGCTCGGTCCTGCTCCTCCGTGCCGTGGCGATGACTGCGTGCGGTTAAAAGTCACAAACAAACGAATTTGAAAGTGGGGGGGACATGTCCAAATAGGAAATTACACCCGTGGGTAAAACATCATCCCCGGTGTGACGAAGAATGACTTCTTCAGGCAGATAAAACTGGCTGCTTGGGAATCAGCCAATCAGGAGCGGTACTGCGCTCTGCGGTAGAAGACAGCTTTCATTCAGTTTCGGGAAACTTTGAAAGAGCGCTGATGTTGAAAGACTGTGTAGTCTATATTGATGGATATAGAGAATATAATTTAGTGTTGTTGTACTTATTATGAGTTCCTAGAATTGTGTGCGTGCAACTACCAGTAAGTATACTGATGTTTGTTGTTAGTTTTACCTTACAATAATGTCGTGGTACGTTAGTGCTTGTTTTCGTATAATGGCGGGGCTTCTCACCGCCTGTGTGTTTAATTGTTGAGAACGCTGTTGCTCTGCAAGCCTTACGTGTCTCTATTGAAGGAATAACTCCGCAGTTCATAATTATTATATTCAGCTGAATTTATCCTGTTGTATATTGTTGCAGTTAATGTGCAGCAAATTAATCTTTGACCAGGGATATAGTGTATTATTGCATTCCTAAGTTTGGATTTGCTTAGTGATAAGCATTTATTGTAACACTGCATTTAAGTCATACATAACAAAACTATAATTTAATATCTTGATCGTTTTTGTTTATTATATACCTGCTATATGTAATAACTTTTTGACATTTATATAGAGAGTCTACATTTACTGATTTATGCCTGTATCTCTGTTTTTCAGAACCACACACATTAAACTTTTATTTTAATAAAACACCTAAACGGAACATCTTGTCTGCATTCTAATCGATGCCCCCTGGTGGCCACAACCCTTTAAAGACCAGTCAAATTATACAGTCCTTTCCAATCATCAAAACACCCGGACTTATGAACTATGAAGCGCTCCATGCTTTCAGGCTTTCACCGACGACGCTAACGCAAAGTATGGATCTCAATCACACTGTGTTACCAGGACCCGCCCTGCTCTGCTTCTGATAGGCTTGTAACGTGTTAGAGCTGCGATCCTCTCATATGATTGGTAGGTGAAATCAATTGACTCGAAAATATTAAACGCATGCAAGTTCCCAATTTTTTCCCCCCTCACGGCCGCACGCCGGAGATCCGGCACGGTGCCGGAATACTTTAAGCCCTGCAGATTGTGAAATACGGTCCGTCTGGCACCAACAACCATGCCACGCTCAAAATTGCTTAAATCACCTTTCTTTCCCATTCTGACATTCAGTTTGGAGTTCAGGAGATTGTCTTGACCAGGTCCACACACCCCTAAATGCATTGAAGCAACTGCCATGTGATTGGCTGATTAGATAATTGCATTAATGAGAAATTGAACAGGTGTTCCTAATAATCCTTTAGATGAGTGTGTATATATATACACACACACAAACACACACACACACACACACACATATATATATATATATATATATATATATATATATATATATATATATATATATATATATATGTATACTTTATTCCTGATCAACACAAAGCCCTGTTGTAAATGGTATGTAGTTATAAATAAATATATTATAATTTTTTTTTATATTATAAATATATTTTACATTGCAAGACTAATCAAACCAATTTTTACAGTACACTAAAAAAGTAGTAACATAGTGGAACCGTATCGTCCAGAAGAACACTTTATATGCAGAAGTGGTTCTTTTTGTTAGAGTTTAGGGTTCTTTATTTGTTTTAAAGAATTTTCTTTATTCGTTATTCGCCTTTTTGTTTTTCAAATCTGTCAAAGCCACCTCACTACTGATTTTCTGGAGCTCAGCCATTCAATTGCTTAGACTGTCAACACACTCTCAACAGGTAAATTATTTCTTTCTTTAAATGTCTATACATTTCAATTTCAATTTGTAACTTGTTTCTTACCAATCATGTCTTTTTCTCTTTTTAGTTTAACAGAACGTAAGTGTGACCAGCTCTGTTCTGTTAAGGATACTTATTTCCTCTTCTTTACTAAGTAACAGCGATATTGAATTGTTTTTTAGATTTTTTTTTAATTGTTACTTTATGCATAAACATATACCGTCACAAAAAATAAACAAATTTTGGCCTTCATAAACATAATTGTTTTCACATAAACAACTCGAAACGACACACTCTAACTCTAAACTCAATTGTGTATTTCAGATGCTGTCCCCATCGTCTGCAGAAAGAAACTGCCACTCAAAATACACACATAATGATGGACGTAAAGACATCATAGAGGATTGTGAAGATATTTCCCTGGAACTTGGTCTTCATTACATAAATAAAAAGATTTTAAAATATTATTAATAATACGAATATCAATGAAAATAAACTATTATTAAAAATGTTATTTGTTAGACCATCATTAAGGTCCTATTTAGCACTTTCAAAGCATGGTTCTTTATGGAATCTTATCAAATAAATAAATAAGGGTTCTGCTTTTGTTACAACCAGAAGAACCCTGATTTGGTACTGTTTAGAACCATTTTTCCTAAGAGTGACCGTTATTTAAAATGGTAACTGAGAGGATTTTGCTTATGATACCTTGATTATAACTCTCTAAAGTCTCATTTATTTGAATTATTCGCTCCGTCAGCCATCATCGAGAGTCATCACAGGTCATCATGCTCACAAAGTCCTTGTAGAGAATTATATTTTTATCAGGATCAACAGCCGCAGACAGCATTTCATCCATCTCTTCTTGTGTGAAGGGCTCTCCTTCAAAACAGAAAGAATTACTTTTGTTAACTGAAAACTTCCTTATGTTGTGGCTTCCTTAGCTGTGTCCCAATTCAGAGCCTGCATCCTTCGAAGTCCTAGCAACTGTTTAATTAGTTTAGATTATTGGGCATTTTTACCTTTATTGGACAGGATAGTCAAGGAAAGACAGGAAGCGATAGGGGAGGAGAAAGGACATGTCTAAAAACAAAACAGGGTTCAGGGTTCAGAAATCTACTGTCACAGTGTCTGGTTGTGTTTCCCTGGGTTGTCACTAGAGGTCCACGTTCTCACGGTGTCTTTCATGTTTGACTTCATTTCCCAGCATTCTGTCTGTCACTCATCAGTTCATTGCACTCAGCTGTTTCCCGTCACCTTGTTAGTTCTGTGTGTATATTCCCTGTCTGTGTTAGTGTTCTTTACGGAGTCCTTGTTTATGTCTGACACTTCTTGGTCTGTGCCTACCTGTTCCTTGTGTTCTTTGTTGCGTCTTGGATTGATTATATGGTATTTGACCCTTGCCTGGACTGGTGTACGATTTACGGATTACCCAATAAATAACATCAAACTGCAATTGGATCTGCTGTCTCTCTCCCGTGTGTGTCGTGACATCTACTTTATGTACATTAGGTCCATTTATGTACATAATAAAGGGTACAAACGATCTATAAAATCGCATCTTAGTAAGATACAGTATGTAAACATTTGAACCGTTTATAGTTAGTTTGTTTGTTTTAAATTTGTATCATTAGATATTCGAGCAAATTGAAACCAAAAACTTATATTTAAAAGTATAATTCAGCATTTTCTCTCTCTCTCTATCTATCAAAAAAAAAATCCAGTTGGCGCACAATGAATCTTGGGATAGACTGTGCCACAAAGGATCCACCTTTTTCGAATGCAGTATGCAGCCTTTGAAAGATACAGCCTCTGAATTGGGACACAGCTTACAATTGTTCAATTGTGACATTGCACATTGATTTCAAAATATCAGAAGCCTATGCTAAAATCCCAACCCACTATTTTGAATAGTCTCATTGGACATACTATACCTTCTTGTGTTAAATATTTGGTCAGTTCCTCTGGTTCCAAGTGTCCTTTTTTCTGTTGATCTAAAACCTTTAAAAAGAGACAACAGTACCATTCCTTTAAATAATTTAAATTTCCGCCACAGAATAAAAACAAATGTAAAAAGATAATTGCTACTTTTTTTTATCTTGTTTTCCTCACAATTGCTACTTTTTATCTCACAATTCTGACTTTTTTTCTTGCAAATTTGAGTTTATATCTCACACTTCTGACTTTTTTTCTCACAGTTGTGAGATATAAACTCGCAATTGCGACTTCATTTCACGCAATTCTGATAAAAAAAAGTAATAAATGTTTATATCATGCAATTCTCGCTTTTTTTAATTGCGTGACGTAAACTCGAAAATTGTGCGATAAACTCGAATTGTGAGATAAAAAGCCGCAATTACCTTTTTCTTTACTTAAAGGTACAATATGTAGGAATTTTGTAATAAAATATCCAAAAATCACTTGCACAGTGTGATATATTTCCTGCAGTTGTGTACTTACAATATCCCAAAAGTCTCCAAAGATTTTTTATTTCAGAGAAATTCCAATTTTAAATAAGTGGCCGTCCCAGAAAAAAATGTCGCCTGTCAATGACGCAATATCCGCGCTATCCTCGGTTTCCGTTCATACTGCCATAGCCATGACGTAACCATGGCGACAGACATGGACAACTGCGTACGTTTAGCGGCACACAGTTCTTGTTTCTTTCAAACATAGATCATGGCAAGCAGACTTTGGGACAAACAAGGAGAACTAAAATGAGGATCAATATCAGCGTGGCGTTTTTGAGATGCCGAGAGCTCCACATCCGCGACTAACTTGGACTTGACAGAGCTTCACGAGTCACGACTTGCAGCTTTATTAGACAGGTGAGCAAATGTACATAAAACAAATCAATGTTATATAACGTTAGCTCAACATGATGAAATGTTAGAATATGGTCAGTATGTTATACTAATGTTGATCTAGCTTAACGTTACTGCTAGTTTCATATAGCAAACGAACTAACACGTAGTATAACATTATAACTTTCAACACACATTTAAATGCCGTTTAGTGTGACAGTGTAACATTAGACCACGTGAAGCAGCGCTGCGTAACCTCACAAGTTTAATTCGTCTAATAAACTGACCTGTGTGAGTAATCCAGCACTTGCAGGTAGTTCGGTAGAATTAAATGTCCTTATTCCTTTATATCCGTGGTACTCGCGTGTGATATCTGTCTCTTTAGCAATCGCGACCTGGTTCATACCACTGTAATGTTAAAAAACATGAATGTTTGCACTCATCCATAAACATTATTAGATCCATCAGCTTGACAGCAAGTCCCATCATTCAGCTCATCACCGCGTCATAAACCTACACCTTTGTTATTGTTGGAAACTGCACCCTCTTGTGGCGAAAAAAAACCCTACATATTGTGCCTTTAAGCTTCCATAGAATTGCTGAGAATTTCACTGTATGTTTTTTTTTCTGCAGTGTTACCAAGGTGGATTCAAACAACAATAACAAAATGTTAAAGTGTCAGAGCATGACATACCTCAAAGGCCTGGAGGAGCAGGTCTTCTGGAATAGGACGGAACCTGCAATAAAGAGGAAGCAGAGCTAAAATGGGGTTGCACGACTACTGATTTCTGATCAAAACAATACTCGAGTTACTACTCCTGGTTCATGCTACTGTAAAATTAAAAGACATGAAATAGTTACTTATCAATAAATGTATTTAAATTCCTAGCCTAATGCAACAATTAGGCCTGTAAACACTCAAAACATTATAATTATGACATTACATATTATAATTTTCATGTAAGAGAGTAAAGCCAAATAAATAGCCATTCTTTAAAAAGTTTATTTTAACTAACTTATTTGTAATTCTGCAGAAAGCTCAAGATGATTATAACGGATCCTTCACTCTCAGTGTCTTACTTGCGCTCCAGCATGATCTTAGTCATAGTTGGAAGAAACTTCTCATAGCGTACAAACCCAGTGGGCTCTTCTTCTTCTAGCTGTGGAAGAAGTCACAAATCATAACTACGAATCTACTCAGCTTGCAAGAGTCAATATCTAAATTAACCTATGTCTAACACTGTAAAAACAAGCCACTGACCTCAGCAATGACATCATGCAATTCAGCTTCTGATGGAAAACAGCCCAGTGAGCGGATAATAGTGCCAATTTCTCTTTTTTAAAGTTAAAAATAGCAGTGTTAAACAAGTCATTTGATCATTTGAATTTAAACTTAGTAACTTAAACCTCTAAAGTGTAAAAGGAAGTAAGGAAATGGACATTTTAAAACCTTAAAATGTTACCTGACATCAACGGTCTTGTTGGATTCATGGTCAAACACGTCAAATGCATTACGTATCCTCTTTTGAGTTTCTGTTATAATAGTTTCTGACAAAGGGAAATTATGTTTCAGCAAATATGACGAAACAATGGAGTATTCATTTACTGTATTTCCCACCGCTAGCAACTGGACAAGATTGTGCGGTCTGTTAACAACTGGGTCTTGTTAACTTTACTTTGCTAACGTTAACGTTACTCAGCGTTAGCTAGCTAACGTTATATATTCGAAACTTTGCACAAACGGGATGCCAATTGTAATGCCAAGTGAGCTACAAACAACACGCAAGAGTACAAATGCTACTAGGTAAATCGTAAGCCCGAAAGAGAAAAAAGTTTTGCATTTTGAATCTATAACATTGTTACCTGCGTTGTACTTGTCAGCCATATTTTTGTAGTCTATGACCATGTCCCAAACACTGGTTGCTAGGTAACGTGAACACAAGCTTACTCGAGACGTCATTACTCATTTGGTGTTTTTCTAACGTTTAGTAGTATAATAGCCTATAATAGGGGGGAGGGGGGGGGGGGGGGGGGGGGTGTTCTGGTGTTGTTCGCAGATGGTGTTCTGTTCTCTGCCAATATTGATATAAATATTGATATATAAGCCTACTATCTTTTGTGCTTTTGTGGCATTGAATAATAAAGTGATACTACAATAATAAATTAGTCTGTGACAGTTAAAAAAAATGCTTTATACATCAGAAATACCTGGGATCTGATTCTTATTAGTCATATTAAACTTAGAATTATTTTTTTTAGAATAATACCATATAGTCACAACACCAAACCAATTAAATAATTAATAATTGCCGTTTAAATCATTTCCATTTGGCAGAGGCAATTACTTTTTTTACTCTGTTTTTTTTTTCTTTTTACTTTTTTATAATTATGCAAAAAGCGCAATATTTTCATAATTAAAAATGTATGGCTATAGGTAGCCTTTAAGGAAAAACGAAATAAAAACAACAACAAAAAGTAATTGCTGATATTAATGTTGATATACTATAAGTTAGAATAACTATTTTAATAGTTCGTGTGGCGTTGAATAATAAAATGATACTACAATAATAAACTAGTGACCCTGCGTCTATTACAGGACATCACGTCTGTGATATAGATTTCTTTATAAGGAATTTCAATCAGCATTACTGGACATGTGATTCACAGGCTTCTGAACCCACTGTACATTCTAATGGACAGACACATTTGAAAAAATCCTGATTTCTACAAGATGCAGATGGAGAGAATTCTACAATCGTTTTTTAACTTTAATTTATAAGTTCAATCTTTCTATTTTACATACAAACTATGAAATACTGGCAATAATTTTTTTTTAAATAAAACCAAATGTTGCTAGCTTCTGTGTTTGGAGTGAAGTGCTGCCATGCTTCTCTTCAATGTAGTGTTTTTTTTAAAATAATTACTACATGCAGAGCTTTACTGCCATTTGATTGGATGACAAACGTCCAATCTCATGGACAGCAGGCTTTAAACTAGGTGAAATCAGAGCCCAGAGCTCTGGGTGAAATGCTCCAGAAGTAAAAAATAAAAAAAAAACAAAAAAAAAAACAAGGGCTGACGACAGTACCGATACATATTTGAAACTTTTTCATATGCAGAATATACAGTTCTTGAAGTGCTTGAACATGTTGCTGATGGAAATATCTCAGATGTTGACTTTATGTGGAGTGATGAGAAAGATGGAGATGTAAGAAAAATATCCGTAAAGTAAAATAACTAGCTTCCAACCAGACGAACATACGGATTTTACTTAAATCTAAAGCGCAACTTAAATATGAATATTTTTCTTACACAAACGCATCGCTTCACTTCAGAAGGCCTTTATTAATCTCCCAGAGCCGTGTGGAGTACTTTTATGATGGATGGATGCACTTTTATGGACTTTCAAAACAGAAACAACCATTTACTGCCATTATAAAGCTTGGAAGAGCCAGGACATTTTTTAATATAACTCCAATTGTATTCGTCTGAAAGAAGAATGTATACACCTAGGATGGCTTGAGGGTGAGTAAATCATGGGCTAATTTTAATTTTTGGGTGAACTAAACTAAAGGTATAGTTCACCCAAAAATTATATTTGTCATCACTTACTCACCCTCATGTTCCAAAACTGTATGAGTTTCTTTATTCTGCTGAACACAAAATAAGATATTTTAAAGAATGTCGGTAACAACCAGTTGACAGTAGCCATTGACTTCCATAGTATTTTTTTCCTACTATATATTTTCCTAATAACTACATATTATATTATTATAATATAATATTATCATTATTGGTAATTATTTTGAAAATTACAATAATATTTAGCAGTAATGTGTCAATATAGATATTACAGTACAATACCGTATAATTAATTACAGCAGAAGCAGACCAAATTACGAAATACAGTAAAAATACAGTAAAGTATTTGTAGTTTACAGTACTGAAAACTGGAAATCGAATGGAAATCGACTGGAAATCGAAATTCAGTAACTTGCTGGCAACCGTGCTGCCAGTAATCTACTGTAAAAATACAAGAAAACCATTAACAGAGAAATTGTTTCAAAGATGCACACAGGAAATGACTTTAACGTGAATGCATTGATTGGTGAATGCATCCTAGGTTTATTTTGTTATGAATAAACAAATGTGCAATCTATAAAGCAAACACCTTACAATTAAAGTTAAAATGTTATAATGTTCAAGTTTTTTATCTAAAATAAAAAAAAGGGAGATGCACACAGAAAATGATTCTAATATGACCATATTGATTGATTCAAAGATATTTAGTTTGTTACAAACAATGTCCAGTCTGTAAAACAAAAACCTCAAAATTAAAGTTGAAATGGTATATACTGCTGAAAAGTTTTTGACCTTGAGAAAAAGCTTAAAGTATAGACGAACAATTTTTATGTTTATTAATTTATTTCATGTTGGTACATTTTTGGGAAGTATACACCTGTTTTGACCTGACGTCCATTGAAATGGACAAAAAAATTCCAATTAAAGCCAACATTTTTTTTTATTATTTTCATTTGGTCTCATTTATAGAAGCCTCATGAGCTGGGAAAATGTACTTTTATATTTTTCAGACACTTGAAACATAATTCAGGTCTGATGGGGTTAATAGTATGTTACTATTTGAAACTAGCCTATATAAAACGGTCTATTTATTATTAGCCTTATTGGTACTATATTCATATTTACTTATTTATTTATGTGAAAAGGGACTGCAATTAACTGAATACTGATATTATATCCTAATATTTACTACTTTTCTAATAATATTAGAGTAATATTCTAATAATTTGCAGTTTATTCTATCATTCACAATACCCCTATATAGTGATATTTACGGTACTCTACTCCTCTATTGTGTGCATTACGGTAGATTATATAAAGCTGAACTAGCCCCCTTTTGCTCCGACTGAGTGCTGCTGCCCATCAGTGACTGACGGACCGGCCGCATCACGCGTCTCTGGAGAGTCCGCACATAACCTGCTCTTCCTCATTCATATTTCACACATCTGGGGTATAACGTCTGAAAATAAAGGAACAAGGCGGCAAGATGAGCGCAATGGACGTGAAGAAGCTGAAAGTGAACGAGCTGAAGGACGAGCTGAAGAAGAGGAGTCTGTCTGATAAAGGGCTAAAGGCTGAGCTGATGTCCCGGCTGCAGGCCGCTCTGGATCAGGAGGCGCTGTCCGCCGACACCAACGGCTCTGAAGGACTCAGCTTCATGGGCGATCAAGACCTTGACGAAGATCTGGCTGGAGAGAGCATGGATGCTGATGAGGAGGATGAGGATGCAGATGGAGAGAACGCGGAGGCCGAGGAACAGCAGGATGATGACATGGAGGAGGAGGATGCCGGGGTAGAGATGGATAAATCAGATGAAGATGAAGATGTCTTGCTCAAAGAAGATGATGAAGAAATTGAGAAATTTGATGAGGATGATGTGGCTCTCGACATGGGCCCTGGCGAGGGTGAGGTTACTCGATGAAGCTTGTGCAATTCATATTTTTGTATGCATATTTGGGTTGTGTGATGCCAGGATAATTCATTCTGACAGCAGAGCGCATACAGGATTTTATGAGATGCTGCTGCCACTGGTGTCCCTTTGACTTACTACTGACACAGAATACTAATATATTTAACTCCATTTAGTGTGTAATGCATAAGACAAAAGAAAAAAAAACTAATCTTTTTTTTTTTATTTTCTTTTTTTACATTTATTTAATTTATTTCTTAAATGTATCACAAAGTAATGTATTTTTTATTTAAATACACTAGGCCTATATTTATGGTCAGCTACAAGGCTAGACAAGGGAATCTGCTGATTCAGAAGATACTAGTTCTGTTTTGTCATGGTTTGCACAAAAGATTTTTTTTCAGTTCAGCAGTAACTTAATTCGAATCAAATCAAATGAAATGTTTAGGCATAAACAGGACGGTTTCCTGAGAATGACCTTTTAATAGTGTTCGTCCGTTGGTTTTTATTGGTTGAGCAGTAGCTCTTGGGATCGGTGAGCTGTAACAGGATGGTGAAGTGGAGATATTGAAGGACAAAAGCTCCAGATGGAGTCTGTCCGTAATGATCTCGGTTCATTTGTTTTACTCTGCCTGTCCTGGAGTAGTGAGGACGAGGACCTCATTCATTTAGGACACTGTTATTCTTTGTCTTCATTTCGCACAGTGCTTCCTAACCCTGTCCTGGACTGGAGTACACCCAGACCCAACAGTGCACATTTTAGATGTCTCTCTTATCTTACATTTCACATCTTAAAGTCTCTGCTAATGAGCTGATGAGTTGGATCAGGTGTGTTCGATTAGGGAGACATGAAAATGTGCTGAGTTGGGGGTACTCTGTGTCCGAAATCGCCCCCTATACCCTCATTCACTATTCCCTACAGTAGCCCACTATTATAGTTCACTTGAGGGAGTGAATGAAAACGGATGAGTGAATCCAGAAGGGCTGCCGCTTTTGCATAGTTTGTCCATTCTGTTTAATAATCATTTGAAACTTAGCAAACTGTCAGCTCCAGTAGTAAGATGAAAATATTGTCATGGAAACTATGTATAAATTAAACAATTCAATAATCAATTAAAAAGTAATTTGAACCTGTATGATATTACGCTGTAGCCACATTGGACCAGCAGTTTGGAAAATGGATGGATGGATGATTCAGCTGCGGTGCCATCTTCTGGTCAGGCGGTTGTACACTCATTATTACGGTGCTTTATGGGATTGCATGAGTGCACTCGATAACGTTCACTATGGTTTCGGACACCACTACAAATGGCTGTTCCCTTAATAGTGCCCTATATTTAAGGGTATGGGGGCGATTTCAGACACAGCCCAGCCCAGGACGTTGAACTTGACCTAACCAAGTAAAACATGTTCCTGGATCAACATCTTTGTTCCAACAACGTTCCAATCAACCAATCAGATTTGAGGAACAAGTTTACAGTTAATGTCAAATTTAGGCTTACAACCAGGGTTAGGTGCTTCTACATCAGTGTTATTCATCCATCATTTCCCTCTGATTTTAGGGATAACTTATGGGTAAAGTTATGTTTAGGGGTAGGGGTTGGGATAGGGTTAGGACAAAATTTTCAGACAGGAACAAAATATGTTAATCCAGGAACATGTCTTACTTGTCTTACTCCGGGACAGGGTTAGGAATCACTGATTTAGCAAATGCTTTCTCCCCCCTTGGGGTACTGTGGGGTTATGGCAGGGGTGCAAAACTGCAGACTTTAGCTTCAACCCTAATTAAACGCACCTGATCCGGCAAATGAAGTCCTTCAGGCTTATTTGAAAACTACAGGTATGTGGGTTAAAGCAGGTTTGGAACTAAGAGTATGTTTACACGACAACGATGTACTAAAAACGGAAACTCTTTTTCATTGTACAGATGACGACATTATCAAAATGAACCCCTTTCACACGGATCCACGAAAACTACTAAAACGCTGTTATGCATGCCAGGCCAGTAGATAGCGATGTCACTTTGTAAAGAAAAGACTGGGCACATACTGTACGCATTCTTTTACAGGGCACTCGTGCCAAACACGTTTTTGTAGTTTACGCAGAGACAATAACGGTATCGTTTTCAAAAGTTTGCGTTTTCAGGCCCCCACAACGGCATTGTAGTGTAAATGAACTGCCTAAATAAATAAATAAAAATTCATTTTAAAACGGTGTCGTGTAAATGGCTCCTAAACTCTGCAGGGCTGTGGCGTTCCAGGAACTAAGTTTATACCCCAGGTTTAGGGGTCTGTACTTATGCTGCATTTACATGCTATCAGAATTATCATAAATACCATTTTTTTTCCACAACAGAAACATTGCCTGGTGTGGTTGTTAAAGTAGTGCATATTTACATATATGAATAATCATTTGAAGCATACTGTGTGTTAAAACACAGCGAAAGCCTGTATTTGAACGAAATTCCAGAATCGTCAGCAAGCTGACTATCTAGATATTGCTGTGAATGTTTATTTGTTGGTCAATAAATGGGACGCTAAATATCATTTTGGCTTTAATACGATTTTCCCAATAAATAGGCAAGAATAAACCTAGTGTCTTCCATGATCCCTGTTGTTTCCGACAACAAAGCATGTGAATGCGACGAGCTCGTAATCACAACTTATGAAGTGGGAAGTAGGAAATTTCCGATAGCATGTGAAGGCAGCATTAATAACATTTTGGGTAACCAAAAAAAGGGCATCTATGAGAGTCGTTCTTTTGTTAATGGAATTTTTGATATTGATGTTTTATAAAATACTAGTTGTCCTTTGCATCAAAAACAATGGATTTCTGAATGATGTATGGTTGTTTGCATATTCCTGTTTTTCATTTTTCATTTTTTGTTTTGTCAAGCACAAGTTGCACACAGAGGCAAAGAAGTGCTTGTGCGTTTTGCCCATTAGTATCACTAAATATGCCTTCAAATTTCGCACACACTGTAACACTTTTCTTCAAAGTGCATGACATGTGAATCTGAAAATGTGTGTTACTTAGCTCAAAATTGCACAGACTGCAGTTGTTTTGGTAACAACCTCCTGTCTTTACCCAATTAAGTTCTGCGGTGTACCGCTATCGCTCCTTAAACATGTGAACTTATAATTAAATACACCTTTCTTTTAAAATACTGGTCATTGCAATTCATGCATAACCGAAGTAACTATAAATCCTTCAGTAATTATTTGGACCATCATGTTACATCATGATGGGTCCAGCAGGGAGGTAAGCCTCCTTACAATTTATTGTTTTATTTCCAAAGGGGATGCGGACAAAGACAAGAATGATGAACAGAAGAATAAGAAGGGTGTAAAGAGACGCCGAGATGAACATGGAAGGGGCTACTTTGAATTTATTGAAGAAAGCAAATACAGCCGGTAAGAAATGTGCAGTCGGCCTCTGGTACTCCTGAGGTACCGCTGCACCTTTATGAGCAGTTTTGGCAGTAAAGAGCCAAATCTGACATGCTGTCCCTCATCAGTGCAAAGAAACACACATTTTTACTGAACATTTTTAAATTATTTTTAGCCTATATTAAGGGCATCTCTGTCACCTCAAGTGGTATTTTTTTTCTCCTTAGGAATCTTGTTTTTGTGTAGGTCAGAGCTTGGGCTGTTAAAATAAATGAAAATATCCTATGGGGTATTGATGCATGTCCAGGAAATAAGCTATTCATATCTATCTATTCATATTTTTGTATTCCGTATCGGATGTTATCTTTAGAAATTATCATTAGTGATCGGATGTATATTGTGTATTCTTCCTTATCATATGTATAATTTCTTATGTGTTCATGTTTATCCCATTTAATTATAATTTATACGATGTGATGGTATTTTCTTTTCCAAGGAACTGTACGCAACCACTGTATATTAACAATTATATATATATATATATATATATATATATATATATATATATATATATTAGTGCTGTCAAATCGATTAATTGCAATAATCACATAAAAGTTTTTGTTTACATAATATATGTGTGTGTATCTATCTATATACAACACATACACACATTTTTGACATCACTTATATATTCATTAAACAAAAAAATAAATAAGAAACATTTTTATTTTCAAAATATAGGTTAAGAAATTCAAAGTGTTTAGTCCGAACAGATTTATGTATTTATTTATGTTTGTGCAAACCCACCTAATTTGTGTCCCATTTTCTAAAAAACTACTAATGTTTCATTTAATTGTTAATTTTCAAAAACTATTCTAACAGCATTCATGTGCTAAATTTAACAATTTATTAATTTAACAGCATTAACACATGTGTTATACTTGCAGATTTTCTTGGAACATATTTAAAATCCAAAGGAAGTTCAATGGGATCTTATAATGGCTCTGACTTTTATCGAATTTTATTGAATTTCCCTCAGGGCGAAGTCTCCCCAGCCCCCTCTGGAGGAAGAGGATGAAGAGTTTGATGACACGACTGTATGTTTGGACACCTGTAAGCAAATACATACTGAATTTAATTAATTTAATTAAAAAATACTGAATATTTCATCGAGCAACATGCAGAATATATTTCTGTAAAGTGTAATAGTTTAGTGATACAAAGTCAGTTGTCCATCTCTTATTTTCCTCAGACAACTGTGACCTGCACTTCAAGGTGTCTCGGGATCGGTATAGCGCCTCCTCTCTCACCATGGAGAGCTTTGCCTATCTTTGGGCAGGGGGGCGAGCGTCTTATGGTGTGGCAAAGGGCAAGGCTTGCTTTGAAATGAAGGTGAGAACACTGTCTTAACCTCATGTTTCTTATTTATACACTCACCTAAAAGATTATTAGGAACACCTGTTCAATTTCTCATTAATGCAATTATCTAATCAACCAATCACATGGCAGTTGCTTCAATGCATTTAGGGGTGTGGTCCTGGTCAAGACAATCTCCTGAACTCCAAACTGAATGTCAGAATGGGAAAGAAAGGTGATTTAAGCAATTTTGAGCGTGGCATGGTTGTTGGTGCCAGACGGACCGGTCTGAGTATTTCACAATCTGCTCAGTTACTAGGATTTTCACGCACAACCATTTCTAGGGTTTACAAAGAATGGTGTGAAAAGGGAAAAACATCCAGTATGCGGCAGTCCTGTGGGCGAAAATGCCTTGTTGATGCTAGAGGTCAGAGGAGAATGGGCCGACTGATTCAAGCTGATAGAAGAGCAACTTTGATTGAAATAACCACTCGTTACAACCGAGGTATGCAGCAAAGCATTTGTGAAGCCACAACACGCACAACCTTAAAGGCGGATGGGCTACAACAGCAGAAGACCCCACCGGGTACCACTCATCTCCACTACAAATAGGAAAAAGAGGCTACAATTTGCAAGAGCTCACCAAAATTGGACAGTTGAAGACCGGAAAAATGTTGCCTGGTCTGATGAGTCTCGATTTCTGTTGAGACGTTCAGATGGTAGAGTCAGAATTTGGCTTAAACAGAATGAGAACATGGATCCATCATGCCTTGTTACCACTGTGCAGGCTGGTGGTGGTGGTGTAATGGTGTGGGGGATGTTTTCTTGGCACACTTTAGGCCCCTTAGTGCCAATTGGGCATCGTTTAAATGCCACGGCCTACCTGAGCATTGTTTCTGACCATGTCCATCCCTTTATGGCCACCATGTACCCATCCTCTGATGGCTACTTCCAGCAGGATAATGCACCATGTCACAAAGTTTGAATCATTTCAAATTGGTTTCTTGAACATGACAATGAGTTCACTGTACTAAAATGGCCCCCACAGTCACCAGATCTCAACCCAGTAGAGCATCTTTGGGATGTGGTGGAACGGGAGCTTCGTGTCCTGGATGTGCATCCCACAAATCTCCATCAACTGCAAGATGCTATCCTATCAATATGGGCCAACATTTCTAAAGAATGCTTTCAGCACCTTGTTGAATCAATGCCACGTAGAATTAGGCAGTTCTGAAGGCGAAAGGGGGTCAAACACAGTATTAGGATGGTGTTCCTAATAATCCTTTAGGTGAGTGCAGTTGTCCTTTCGTGACCTTAGCCTTACTTTTGCATGTCTTTGCACCAGATTATCGAGAAGATACCTGTAAAACACATTTCCAGTAAAGGAACTGAGATTCATGATGTCCTGGTGGGTTGGTCACTGGCAAACAGCTCTCTTCTGCTAGGTGAGGGTCTTTGTGTTGACTTCTTACACTGGAATATATTATAGTTGAACTATTAAATTCATGATGTAGTTTGAGTGTCTCTTTACCTTACATATTCACAGGGGAGGAAGCACACTCATACGCCTTTTCAACTAAGGCAAAGAAAACCAGCAACGGTGTGACAGAGGACTTTGGGGAGGCATTTGATGAGAATGATGTTGTCGGATGCTTTATTGTAAGTATCCGTGTGCTTATCCAGAATGAGTGTTTAACAACTGTGCAATTACTACTCTTGACCACTAAGTGGCACCGTATTCATACACTACTCTCCGTGAACCGGAAGTAGCAACTGATTTTTCTTCAGTGTTGTGACGTATTTCCAAGTGAAACTAAATATTGAATAGAGGGCAGAGTTTTACTTTAGCGCAGCCCCTCTCCATCCCTCACTCATAGCAGACTGACGGTTGGAGGGGAGTGGTTAAGGATATTCTACCCGAGTCATCATCAAACTGATGTCATCAGAGAAGGAATGCCATTCCAATACTGAGCAAATTTTCTAATTTTGATAAAAGATTAGCATGACAAATATTTTTTTTCTGCATATTAATTCGCATGGAGTAATTGTTCACCACAAGACTAGTAATGTGCACTAACAAAGTAAATTGGGTCAATTTTGATTTCATGAGGACTTTAAAGGGTTAGTTCACCCAAAAATGAAAATTAAGTCATTAATTACTCACCCCCATGCTGTACCAACCCCGTAAGACCTTCGTTCGTCTTCGGAACGCAAATGAAGATATTTTTGATTAAATGTGAGAGGTTTATGACTGCTACATAGGCTCCCTAAGGGAATGAATCCTGACGGCCCAGAAAGTCAATGAAGAAAATGTTTAAATATTCCATGTCACAACAGCGGCTCAACTATAAGTTTATCAAGCGACGAGAATACTTTTTGTGCGAAAAAACAAACAAAAATAACGACTTTATTCGACTATTCCTTTTCTTCCTTGTAGGCCTGAAACGAGACTTCAAGAGATTTCCACGACGCGCACGCGCGAGAACTGAACTGAAGTAGTTGAAGGAGATCGCAATTCTCGCGCGTGCGCGTCGTGGAAATCTCTTGAAGTCTCGTTTCAGGCCTACAAGGAAGAAAAGGAATAGTCGAATAAAGTGGTTATTTTTGTTTGTTTTTTCGCACAAAAAGTATTCTCGTCGCTTGATAAACTTATAGTTGAGCCGCTGTTGTGACATGGAATATTTAAACATTTTCTTTAATGACTTTCTGGGCCGTCCGGTGTCATTCCCTTAGGGAGCCTATGTAGCAGTCGTAAACCTCTCAGATTTAATCATAAATATCTTCATTTGTGTTCCGAAGACGAACGAAGGCCTTACGGGGTTGGTACAGCATGGGGGTGAGTAATTACTGACTTAATTTTCATTTTTGGGTGAACTAACCCTTTAAGAGTTTGGGATCAATTCGATTTTTTAAACGAATACTTGTTTTCAGCAAGGATGGATTCAAAATAATCAAAAGTAATAGTAAAGACATTTCGATTTTTTTTACAAAAGGTTTCGATTTTGAAATATATGCTGTTCTTTTGAACTTTCTATTGATCAAAGAATTCTGAAAAAAAAACCATTCATCAGTTTCCACACAAAAAAATGAATAAACTGTTTTCAATTGTTTTCATTGATAAAATATGTTTCTTGAGCACCAAATCAGCATATTAGAATAATTTCTGAAGGATCATGTGACACTGAAGACTGGAGTAATGATGTCAAAAATTCAGCTTTTCCAACACATGAATAATTAACATTTTAAAATATATAACAATAGAAAACAGTTATTTTAAATTGTAATAATATTTCACAATATTAGTGGAGAAAATCAGCATATTAGAATGATTTCTGAATATATATATATATATATATATATATGTTTTAAATTGGAATATATATATATATATATATATATATATATATATATATATATATATATATATATATATATATATATATATATTCCAATTTAAAACATGTTTAGTTCTCAAGATTTTGAAATGAAATGTTCAGCAAGTGTGGGTGTGTTGTATATGTGCACTTATGGCCATAATATATAATGATTGCTTGTGTTTATTTGGCAGAATTTTGATGGGGAAGAAGTGGAAATTTTCTTCTCCAAGAATGGACAGGATCTGGGAACAGCTTTTAAAGTCAGTAAGGATGAGTTTGAGGGGAAGCCGCTCTTCCCTCACATCCTCTGCCACAACTGTGCGGTTGAGTTCAACTTTGGCCAGCGTGAAACACCGTACTTCCCTCAACCTGACGGCTTTACTCTCCTGCAGCAGATCCCTGTTTGCGATCGCATCAGAGGACCAAAGGGGCCCGAGACCAAAGAAGACTGTGAGGTTGGTTTCTTAGCCATTACATTTTTCTTCTATAACATCATTAAAATTCATCATGGAAATCTGCTGTAAATCTGCACAGGTCATTGTCATGGTCGGACTGCCTGGATCTGGAAAAACTGAATGGGTAACAAAGCACACAGAAGCCAACCCTGGAAAATACAACATTCTCGGGACAAACACCATCATAGAGAAGATGATGGTGAGTGTTGATTTTGGTAACATAATAAGGTTCCATTTGTTTACATCAGTTAACTACCCTAGTAAACTATGGAGGTAGTTTTGTTTCTTTATTATTCAATCAAAAAAAAGGTTGCTACAATCCCAAAAAAATATTTTCAATTAAAAAAACCTTCACTTCAATGAAAAAAAAAAATTTCAATCAAAGAAAAAAATTATTTGAATCCAAAAATATATTTGAGACTCAAAAAAATACATTTGAACACTGCTTTTCTTTGATTGAAAATGTTTTCTTTGATAGAAGTCCGTTTTTTTTGTTTAAAGCAACCTTTTTAATTGAAGTAACATTGTTTTTTGATTGGACCATATAATGGGTAGGACATTTGTGTCTTTATCATTCAATCAAAAAAGAAGTTGCTTCAAACAAACAAACAACAGAATCAATAAAAAAGTCACTTCAATGAAAAGATAAACATTTTCAAATATAGAAAATCGTTTTTGAATGCAAATAAAATATTTGAGACTCCAAAAATTGCATTTGAACACTTTTTTTTTATTATTGAAAATGTTCTCTTTGATTGAAGTAATCTTTTTTGTGTTTGGGCCATACATGGGTAGGACATTTGTGTCTTAATCATTCAATTCCAAAAAAGTTGTTTCAATCAAAAAAAATATTTTCAATCAAAGAAAAAACTGTTCAAATGCAACAAAAAAAATACTTTCATCTGTGCGCTATTACTTACTAATTCGTTAATCAGAGTTTCTTTTTAGTTAATAGTAGTTACTAGATTGTTAATAAACTTTTTCAGTTGTTCTCTGGGAAGCATTAAAAAAATAGTAGTTATTGATTAGTTAATAGTGAACTACCACTTTCATCTGTGCGCTATTACTTACTAGTTCGTTAATCAGAGTTTCTTGTTAGTTAATAATAGTTACTAGATTGTTAATATTGTGTTACTCATTGGTTCTTGTGTAGTTATTCATTAACGAAGGAACCGTATTCTAAAGGGTTACCAGCAACCCTTGTGTGTATTGCCATGAGATGGGTGAAGCCCTAGCATGTGATGGATCCTTTATAGATACGATATGGTACAACTACAGTGCAACGCAAATAGTACATATAAGATAAAGTGAAAAGTAATAGTAAATAGTTTAGTCAATAAAATAAACAAACAGTATACAGCAAATAAAATTGTAATGAAAAGGCTGTATAAAATATAGGCTATATAAAATAAAATGACACAACCCTGTATATTTTGTTAAATTTTAGTTTTATTGATCGGTAATAGACACTGTAACAGTATAAGTAGCCTAAAAGGTATAAGAAGTTATACAAGACAAGAAATAAAGTAAACGATTCAGACAAACATACAGCAGGATACAACGTTAAAATAGCCAAAATATAAAATTATGAAACTTCCCTTTGCCCTCAGCCAAAACCATTTGCCAGGGAACAAATGATAGATTAATGAGACCAAAGATCGCCCGTTATATACACAAGACGAATTATATCTCATGTTTTAACCACTGGACTAGAGACATCAGAGCCAGCGGCAAACATCAGAAGCACTGGCCGAGGTACGGCTGTTCTCGGCGGGGTACATGAGCTGTGAAAGACTGGATATCACAACTCCGAAAACGTCAGATCAATTTTTTAAATAGGCGCTATCTTTATAAATAAACCACAGATTTGACCTTTAAACTACATTTTCGACTGAAAAACTATTAAAACGACATTTCGTGACACAATAACAGTAGTATTTTTAAATGTCGCGGCTTTTCTCGTCTGTCAATGCGCGCTGACACTGGTCGACGAGAACACGTTCAACCCGCATGAGAGATGTGACGCAGGACGTAACCCCGCCCCCGGGGCGAGATGCCCCAAAATTTATGAATCCCGAGTGGCGAACATGACTTCTTTGTCAGAAAGATGTCGTTGGTGTAGACACTTGTCAATCAAACATGTCTGACCAATAGAGAAGCACCCGCCCACTGCGGAACGTTTGTGTCAAAATAATTCAATCAAAAAAATTTGGACTTCAAAACTTTTTGCACTTCAAAAAAAAAAAACAACAACGAAAAAACACATTCTCTTCAATACTTTTTTTATTCACGGGGTATTTTTTTTTGTTGCATTTCAACAGTTTTTTCTTTGATTGAAAATATTTTTTTTGATTGAAACAACTTTTTTGGAATTGAATGATTAAGACACAAATGTCCTACCCATGTATGGCCCAAACACAAAAAAGATTACTTCAATCAAAGAGAACATTTTCAATAATAAAAAAAAATTGTTCAAATGCAATTTTTGGAGTCTCAAATATTTTATTTGCATTCAAAAACGATTTTCTATATTGATTCTGTTGTTTGTTTGTTTGAAGCAACTTCTTTTTTGATTGAATGATAAAGACACAAATGTCCTACCCATTATATGGTCCAATCAAAAAACAATGTTACTTCAATTAAAAAGGTTGCTTTAAACAAAAAAAAAACGGACTTCTATCAAAGAAAACATTTTCAATCAAAGAAAAGCAGTGTTCAAATGTATTTTTTTGAGTCTCAAATATATTTTTGGATTCAAATAATTTTTTTCTTTGATTGAAATTTTTTTTTTCATTGAAGTGAAGGTTTTTTTAATTGAAAATATTTTTTTGGATTGTAGCAACCTTTTTTTTGATTGAATAATAAAGGAACAAAACTACCTCCATAGTAAACATGAACGAATAATGAACAATACTTCTACATCATTTGTTCATCTCAGTGAATGTTAATTTTAACATTCACTGATACATTTTTAAAATCAAAAGTTGTTTCTGTTAACATTAGTTAATGCACCGTGAACTTACATAAACAATAAAGAATTATTGTTTGTTCATTAACTAACATCAACAAAGATTAATAAATGCAGTAAAAAATATATTGCTCTTTGTTAGTTCATGTTGACTAATGCATTAACTAATGTTGAATGGGACCTTATTATAAAGTGTTATCAAGATTTTCTTTTATTGATATTATTAACAACATAATTGATGTTATTTTGATGTTGAAATTCAGATTTCCAGTTTGAAACGACAGCTGAAAGATGTCACAAAGCTCTCAGCAATATCTCAGCGTGCTCCTCTCTTCCTCGGAAAATTCATCGAGATCGCTGCACGTAAAAAACGCAACTACATTCTTGACCAGGTGACGTGGAGTTTACAAATACGTCACAAATAATCAAAATGGTTATTATATCATCTGCTGAAAATACAAAATGTTAAATGTCTCCATTTAGACTAACGTATCGGCACCAGCCCAAAGAAGGAAAATGTGCCTGTTTGCCGGGTTCCAGCGTAAAGCTGTGGTAGTCTGTCCAACAGATGAGGAATATATACAGAGGACTCAGAAAAAGGCAGAAACAGATGGCAAAGATGTACCTGAACACGCAGTCCTAAAAATGAAGGGTAAGATCCTTTTCTCAAGCCATACTTGATCTAAGATGTGTGCAACTGTGTTTTATTACTTATATTTTGTATCAGCTATTATTTTCATATTTTTATTTAAATTTCAGTTTAAGTTTTAGTCAATTTTATTATTTGTTTTGTTTTTCATATAAAAACTAACTTTATGCCACACCTGCCAATTGCCGGTGACTTAAGAGAATTTACCGGCTATAAATATTTTTTTTACTAGCCATGAAAAGCAGATTAATCCTTAATAAAGTTACAAAAGGTATTCAGTCAAGAGCAATGAGTTATTGTTCTTTGTCTTTTGTTGTTTGATTAACATTAAATACACAGAGAGCAGCAGGAATATTAGGCTGCTGTTGTTTTGTCAATTTGAGCTAATGCACGGATCCAATATACGGATCCAATATACTGATACACATGCGTTTTCTTTCTCAACTGCATTTGTACACTTAAGATAAAACTGACTAAGGATACTTGACAAGACAGGCATTTTGACATAATTTTGTTTGAATGTGTCTGTTCAAGAGCAAGAAGGCTTGAAAGAGAGCTCAATTCAGTTTTTGAGTGCTGAGATGTGGATTTCTAGGCGCACGCTTCGGATGTGATTATCGAATTGAGTTCCCTTTTGCGTTTTCTTGAGCTTGAATATTTAAATTTAAATTAGATCATGTGATCAAACATAATGGTTATAAAACTTTATTGCATTACCTCATCCATGAACATGATTTGTGAGTTGGATCCGTCGGATCAATCCGTCGGATTGATTTCCATCAGCAGTGGAGGTGAAGACGACAACTCCCATCATTCCACGCTCCTTCACAGCGTCATCAAGCTACGCCTTTGTTATTGTTTTGAATATGCGACCTCTAGCGGTGAAACGTATATACTGTGCATGTAACAGTAAAAACACTGTTGTGCAACTGACAAAACTCACAAGATGAAACACTATAATTTTTTCCAGGAATATACACGCTGCCTGTGGAAGGCGAGTGCTTCACCGAAGTGGTTTATGTCGAGCTGCAGAAGGAAGAAGCGTCCAAACTTCTTGAACAGTACAAGGAGGAGAGCAAAAATTCCCTTCCTCCTGAGAAGAAACCCAATCAGGGAGGTGTACAGCTTAAGAGGGGAGGCATCCGAGGACGAGGAGGCAAAAATCTGTTCAACCGTGGCGGAGGACAGGGTCAGAGGGGAGGACGAGGAGGCTTTCAACACCGAGGCAACTTTAGGGGTGGTACGCCATTTCAGTTGTGCTAAATGTTTGTTTTTATTTCTTATATAAAGAACTTTAAAGATACCATGAAGCAGCTCCTCCATAATGTGACATACTTTGGAATGTTGAGCAGGAAATAACACTTTTCTTTTTGGATTGTTTGACAGTGCCTGGACCCCGTGGGGGGTTCAGCAGACCACCGAGAGGCTTCCTTCCTCCCCCTGCCTTCAGAGGCGGCTTCAATCGGGGTGGTTTTAACCGCGGTGGTGGTGGTGGGATGCCTAACAGGGGTGGTGCCCCCAGGCCAGGACATGGGCGGGGCAATATGGTTAACATGGGCAACAGGGGAGGAGCCATGCACAGGGGCAACATGGGACGAGGGGGAGGGGCCAATCGAGGAAACTTCAACCAGGTGAGAAATCATTGATGATGTGGATCATTTTTTGTTGTAAATTAAAATGTAGTTGTTGTTGTTGCAGCTTGAACAACTTGAATCTGTATGCCTGTAAAATAGGCAGCTAATGAATGAAAAGTAGGTCAAAGCCGCTTTTCCACTGTCGGGACGCATGATTCTGAGAATGGTAAGGAACTGTTCCAGTTTGTATTTCCACTTAAGCCTGGTATGGCATGGCACGGCACGATTACAAACTGTTCTTGACCTGGAATCCTTGGCACTTGAACCTTACAAAAACCTCAGAAGCTTACAATGATTTCAGTCAATATTAGGGAGTTACCATGCTTTTCACTTTAGAATACTCATACAAATAATTATATTCCTTCTTAAGGATTTGATGATACCTGAGTCATTACTCTAGTGGGTTATCATGACCTTCACTTTAGAATTAATTACACATTTTGCATTATTCACTTATGAACCTGTACATAGTAGTTCTTCTACCTCCTCTGGCACGGATGAAAATAATAGTAGTTACTGATTTGTGAACTACCTCATTTAACTGAGCGCTATTACTAATTCATTAATCAGAGTTTCTTGTTAGTAAAATGTGATTACTCAAATGTTTATTGTGTATTAATCACATGTTCCTGCGTAGTTCATTAACGATGAAACAGTATTCTAAGGTTTTACCGAAATATCTGATCATCCTCCATAACATGGTCGCTATTTACATCTCATATCATCTGTAAACTTTTGCATTACATGGGTACTGACTGATGCATTTGTATTTTACATTCCAATGAGCTCCGTTATTTCCACCACAGTGGAAAATGAAACCATATCCGTACCGACTGGGCCAGATCGGCACGGAATGGAACAGTTAAACAAAGAGAACGGTTTGGCCCGATAGTGGAAAAGCGGCTTAAGATGCCACCCCAATCTAAACCAGAAATCACAAATCTGCTGTTTTCACAGAAGTTCAGGGGTCGAGGAGGAAATAATCGAGGTTTTAAAAATGGCAACTTTAGCATGAACAAAGCACAAGCTTTCAACCAGAGCTGGCAGCAAGGGGTGAGTTAATAATATGTTAATATTAATAAATAAATAAATAAAAACAAGAAATGGTATAGAAAATCAAGCCTTTTTTTGGTGCATTATTATCAGAGATATTTTTTAACATTTTGTTAGTTTTTGTTTCGTTTAGAGGCTTAGTTCACCCAAAAATTAAAATTCTGTCATTAATTACTCACCCTCATGTCGTTCCAAACCCGTAAGACTTTCATTCATCATCGGTACACAAATTAAGATCTTTTTGATGAAATAAGAGTGATTTATGTCCCTCCATTGACAATCTACGCAACTACCACTTTGATGCTTAAAAAAATTAATAAAAAGATTGTAAAACTAATCCATATGAATCGAGCGGTTTAGTCCAAATTTTCTGAAGACACTCGATCACTTTACATGATGAACGGATTGAATTTAGTCTTTAATTCACATATAAACACTGATCAGCGAACATAAACAGAAGCTCAACCGAACCTGCGAGAACAAACCTCTTGCAGAAGCTCAAACGTGCTGTGTAACACAAGAATAAACCTCATTGGATCTTGCTGAAGCTCAAACGTGCTGTGTAACACGAGAATGAACCTCATTGGTTCTTGCGAAGCTCAAACGTGCTGTGTAAAACGAGAATGAACCTCATTGGTTCTTGCGAAGCTCAAACGTGCTGTGTAACACGAGAATGAACCTCATTGGTTCTTGCGGAAGCTCAAACGTGCTGTGTAACACGAGAATGAACCTCATTGGTTCTTGCGAAGCTCAAACGTGCTGTGTAACACAAGAATAAACCTCATTGGATCTTGCTGAAGCTCAAACGTGCTGTGTAACACGAGAATGAACCTCATTGGTTCTTGCGGAAGCTCAAACGTGCTGTGTAACACGAGAATGAACCTCATTGGTTCTTGCGAAGCTCAAACGTGCTGTGTAACACAAGAATGAACCTCATTGGTTCTTGCGGAAGCTCAAACGTGCTGTGTAACACGAGAATGAACCTCATTGGTTCTTGCGAAGCTCAAACGTGCTGTGTAAAACGAGAATGAACCTCATTGGTTCTGGATGAAGCTCAAACGTGCTGTGTAACACGAGAATGAACCTCATTGGTTCATGCTGAAGCTCTAACGTGCTGTGTAACACGAGAATGAACCTCATTGGTTCTTGCGGAAGCTCAAACGTGCTGTGTAACACGAGAATGAACCTCATTGGTTCTTGCGAAGCTCTAATGTGCTGTGTAACACGAGAATGAACCTCATTGGTTCTTGCGAAGCTCAAACGTGCTGTGTAACACGAGAATGAACCTCATTGGTTCTTGCGGAAGCTCAAACGTGCTGTGTAACACGAGAATGAACCTCATTGGTTCTTGCGAAGCTCTTACGTGCTGTGTAACACGAGAATGAACCTCATTGGTTCTTGCGGAAGCTCAAACGTGCTGTGTAACACGAGAATGAACCTCATTGGTTCTTGCGGAAGCTCAAACGTGCTGTGTAACACGAGAATGAACCTCATTGGTTCTTGCGAAGCTCTAATGTGCTGTGTAACACGAGAATGAACCTCATTGGTTCTTGCGAAGCTCAAACGTGCTGTGTAACACGAGAATGAACCTCATTGGTTCTTGCGGAAGCTCAAACGTGCTGTGTAACACGAGAATGAACCTCATTGGTTCTTGCGAAGCTCTTACGTGCTGTGTAACACGAGAATGAACCTCATTGGTTCTTGCGGAAGCTCAAACGTGCTGTGTAACACGAGAATGAACCTCATTGGTTCATGCGGAAGCTCAAACGTGCGGTGTAACACGAGAATGAACCAGATTGATTCAGGCTAAAGCTCTAACGTGCTGTGTAACACGAGAATGAACCTCATTGGTTCATGCGGAAGCTCAAACGTGCTGTGTAACACGAGAATGAACCTGATTGGTTCTCGCTGAAGCTCTAACGTGCTGTAACACGAGAATGAACCTCATTGGTTCATGCTGAAGCTCTAACGTGCTGTGTAACACGAGAATGAACCTCATTGGTTCTTGCTGAAGCTCAAACGTGCTGTGTAACACGAGAATGAACCTCATTGGTTCTTGCGGAAGCTCAAACGTGCTGTGTAACACGAGAATGAACCTGATTGGTTCTCGCTGAAGCTCTAACGTGCTGTGTAACACGAGAATGAACCTCGTGTAACACGAGGAACACGAGGACAAGCAGTCACTCTGCGAGAACGGCTAGAGCGCGTAAGTTGTTTTTTCTTAATATCCAGTTCCCCTGTTGCTCTGTTTACCATTTGTCAAGTAAGTAGGGCTATTTTCGATTCTTTGCTTATTTGTAATTTTTATTTTCACTAAATATCTTTAATTTAATTAGACACGTTCCTATTTTGAATATCTGCCGTCTTAAGGGTTGTAGTCTGGTTGTTATTGTAGCACTTAAGTATTGCTGTTCATAACAGCTAGTTTCGATTTGGGCCATTCTCGGGATATTTGCTTTCGCTGTGCTAATTGCAAGGGCTACCACAGCTGCCCTCACTCAGACGATTGATAGCATTATATCTATGTAGTGTGCGCGCTGTCGCGGAAGCGTCAGCGGAAGCAGTCAGCGCTCGTGTTCAGCCTCCTCGTGTTAAGACCGACTCGGGTAAAGACCTGCGACTCTACCTGCGCGACTCCACCGAGCAAGGACACCTGCAAGGCAATTATAGTATCTTCTTAACCCTTTCCCTTCCTACCTTTATCTTATTTCCTATTATCATTATGTGCTTTCTACACATTCCTGTTGTCTCTCGACAACGCTCTCTCACCACGCACAGAAGGCAGCGCAATACTGCTAATCTGCGCCCTATTCTCTCATCCTCACACTCACCTCTCACTCTTTCTATGGGTCTATGGAATTGTCAATCAGCAGTCAATAAAGCTGACTTCATTCCAGCCTTTGCATCTCATTCTACTCTTAATATCTTGGGCTTGACTGAGACCTGGATCCGCCCAGAAGACTCAGCAACCCCTGCTGCTCTCTCTAACAACTTCTCTTTCTCTCACACCCCTCGGCAATCGGGGAGAGGTGGGGGCACTGGTCTTCTCATTTCTAACACTTGGAAATTTTCAACTCTCTCTTCTCTATGCAATAACAACTCATTTGAATATCATGCTATTACACTTACAACTCCCGTGAAGATCCATATTGTAGTTATTTATCGCCCCCCAGGTCAGCTGGGAAGCTTTGTAGAGGAGCTGGATGTGTTGCTGTCCTCTTTCCCTGAGGATGGCATCCCACTTGTAGTCTTTGGCGATTTCAACATCCACCTAGCGAAACCGTATGCAACAGACTTCATCTCTCTCCTAGCCTCTTTTGATCTCAAACGCCTCATCACCACCGGTACTCACAAGTCAGGCAACCAACTGGACCTGGTTTACACACGCAACTGTATCACAGATAACATTTTGGTGAAACCTCTCCAAGTTTCAGATCATTTCCTCATTACTTTCAATCTACAACTCACTACCCATGCTCCACCAACCTCCCCACCATTTACTTTCAGACGAAACCTGCGCTCACTTTCTCCGTCCCATCTTTCCTCTGCTGTGTCATCTTCTCTTCCCTCACCCTCACATTTTTCATCTCTGGATGTGAATACTGCAACGGATACTTTATGCTCCATCCTAACCTCCTCTCTAGACAACATCTGCCCTCTCTCCTCCAGGCCAGCACGCACTACTCCCTCTAACCCCTGGTTATCTGAGGTTCTTCGTGAACACCGGACCAAGCTCAGGGCAGCGGAGAGGAAATGGCGCAAATCAAAAGACACATCTGACCTCAGTAGGTATCAATCTCTGCTCTCTGCCTTCTCTGTTGATGTTCACACCGCAAAATCTTCATATTTCCACGACAAGATCAACAGCGCCACTAACACACGTTCACTGTTCAAGACATTCAACTCTCTCCTCTGCCCACCTCCACCACCACCCACCTCCTCGCTAACTGCTGATGATTTTGCTAACTTCTTCACTAACAAAACTACAACTATCAGCAGTCAGTTCTCAGCTTCACACACACAGGAACCCAAACTAACCTCTCCCACAGCCAACAACCTTCTCTCCTCCTTCACTCCACTAACCGAGGAAGAAGTATCTAATCTTCTCCTCTCCAGTCATCCTACCACCTGCCCTCTAGACCCCATACCCTCACACCTTCTACAAGCCATCTCTCCCACACTTCTTCCAGCTCTCACACACATCATCAACTCATCCCTCCACACTGGCATTTTCCCTACAGCATTTAAGCAGGCTCGGGTAACTCCTCTGCTTAAAAAACCAACATTAAACACATCACTTCTAGAGAACTACAGACCTGTCTCTCTCCTACCATTCATTGCGAAAACACTTGAACGGGTTGCTTTTAACCAAGTATCATCTTTCCTGTCTCTGAACAACCAGCTGGATGTCAACCAATCTGGCTTCAAGAAAGGACATTCAACTGAGACTGCATTGCTGTCAGTCACGGAAGCCCTGCGGATCGCAAAAGCTGCTTCCAAATCATCAGTTCTCATTCTACTGGACCTGTCTGCTGCTTTCGACACAGTGAATCATCAGATCCTCTTGTCCGCCCTCTCATCACTGGGCATCACTGGAACCTCCCTCAACTGGTTTGAGTCCTATCTCACAGGTAGGTCCTTCAAGGTCGCATGGAGAGGTGAGGTATCCAAAGCACATCAGCTGACCACAGGGGTTCCCCAGGGTTCAGTTCTTGGACCGCTCCTCTTCTCCATCTACACCACATCACTGGGACCCATCATACAGGCACATGGTTTCTCTTACCATTGCTATGCTGATGACACCCAACTCTACCTCTCATTTCAACCAGATGATCCCACAGTAGCTGTACGGATCTCAAGCTGTCTGGCGGACATCTCGGCGTGGATGAAGGAACATCACCTGCAGCTCAACCTGGCAAAGACTGAGCTTCTCGTCCTCCCTGCCAATCCGTCTCTACAGCACGACCTCACTATCCAGCTAGATTCATCCTCAATCACCCCATCAAGGTCGGTCAGAAATCTTGGAGTAATCTTTGATGATCAGCTGACCTTCACTGACCACATTACAAAGACAACTCGATCATGCAGGTTTGCTATGCACAACATCAGGAAGATCAGACCTTTCCTAACTGAGCATGCAACACAACTTCTCGTCCAGGCCCTGGTCATTTCTAGGCTTGATTACTGCAATGCTCTTCTGGCTGGACTTCCATCATGTGCAACTAAACCTCTACAAATGATCCAGAATGCTGCTGCTCGTCTCGTCTTCAACGAGCCCAAAAGGGCCCACGTCACTCCTCTGTTCATCTCTCTGCACTGGCTACCACTCTCTGCTCGCATCAAGTTCAAGGCTTTGACGCTTGCTTACAGATTGACCACAGGTTCAGCCCCCTCCTACTTCCACTCACTACTACAAGTGTACATCCCTACCAGAAGCCTACGATCGGTCAATGAGCGACGGCTCGTGGTACCATCACAGCGGGGCACAAAATCACTCTCCAGAACATTCTCATTCACAGTTCCATGCTGGTGGAATGATCTCCCCACCGTCATCCGGAATGCAGAATCCCTGACAACATTCAAAAGGCAACTGAAAACTCATCTCTTCCGGGAGCACTTAACATAAAAAAAAAAAAAAAAAAAAAAAAAAAAAAAAAAAAACCTTTCCTTTAAATCCTCGCTTGCCTGGCTTATGCTACTCCGAGCAATGCCTGAACTTTGTATTTTGAACACTTCTTGCGTTGTTTTTGCCTCTTCACGATGACTCGCTTGGTTTAGTCCTCAATTGTAAGTCGCTTTGGATAAAAGCGTCTGCTAAATGACTAAATGTAAATGTGAACCTCATTGGTTCTTGCGGAAGCTCAAACGTCCTGTGTAACACGAGAATGAACCTCATTGGTTCTTGCGGAAGCTCAAACGTGCTGTGTAACACGAGAATGAACCTCATTGGATCTTGCTGAAGCTCTAACGTGCTGCGTAACACGAGAATGAACCTCATTGGTTCTTGCGGAAGCTCTAACGTGCTGTGTAACACGAGAATGAACCTCATTGGTTCTTGCGGAAGCTCAAACGTGCTGTGTAACACGAGAATGAACCTCATTGGATCTTGCGAAGCTCAAACGTGCTGTGTAACACGAGAATGAACCTCATTGGTTCTTGCTGAAGCTCAAACGTGCTGTGTAACACGAGAATGAACCTCATTGGTTCTTGCTGAAGCTCTAACGTGCTGTGTAACACGAGAATGAACCTCATTGGTTCATGCTGAAGCTCAAACGTGCTGTGTAACACGAGAATGAACCTCATTGGATCTTGCTGAAGCTCTAACGTGCTGTGTAACACGAGAATGAACCTCATTGGTTCTTGCGGAAGCTCAAACGTGCTGTGTAACACGAGAATGAACCTCATTGGTTCATGCTGAAGCTCAAACGTGCTGTGTAACACGAGAATGAACCTCATTGGATCTTGCTGAAGCTCTAACGTGCTGTGTAACACGAGAATGAACCTCATTGGTTCTTGCGAAGCTCAAACGTGCTGTGTAACACGAGAATGAACCTCATTGGTTCATGCTGAAGCTCAAACGTGCTGTGTAACACGAGAATGAACCTCATTGGTTCTTGCGGAAGCTCTTACGTGCTGTGTAACACCAGAATGAACCTCATTTGTTCTTGCGGAAGCTCAAACGTGCTGTGTAACACGAGAATGAACCTCATTGGGTCATGCTGAAGCTCAAACGCGCTGTGTAACACGAGAATGAACCTCATTGGTTCTTGCGGAAGCTCAAACGTGCTGTGTAACACGAGAATGAACCTCATTGGTTCTTGCGGAAGCTCAAACGTGCTGTGTAACACGAGAATGAACCTCATTGGTTCTTGCTGAAGCTCAAACGTGCTGCGTAACACGAGAATGAACCTCATTGGTTCTTGCTGAAGCTCAAACGCGCTGTGTAACACCAGAATGAACCTCATTGGTTCTTGCGGAAGCTCAAACGTGCTGTGTAACACGAGAATGAACCTGATTGGTTCTCGCTGAAGCTCAAACGTGCTGTGTAACACGAGAATGAACCTCATTGGTTCATGCTGAAGCTCTAACGTGCGACGTAACACGAGAATGAACCTCATTGGTTCTTGCTGAAGCTCAAACGTGCTGTGTAACACGAGAATGAATCTCATTGGTTCTTGCTGAAGCTCAAACGTGCTGCGTAACACGAGTGAACAAATTAGCAGCTACTCTCAGTGGGGGCTGGGACACTTTGGAGAGAGGCAGGGAACAGGCAAACCACGGTCAGATGGTTGGAGAATTAAATCGGGTTGGAAGGAGGAGGACACAGACAGAGTTCAGCCAAAGTCACCTCAAAGGGTGTATTTATTAAATTGTCTTTATCTTGTCTTCTTGGCTGGTATATGGGCATATGGATATGTGGTTGTGTGTGTGCTGTAACAAGAACAAAGAAACAATCAGCACACAACCAGCAATAACAGTTCGAATCAAACTCACCAAATCCAACTTTGGTAATTTGGCCCTAAAAGCCATCCACAATTACTGCGCATATTGCCATCAACAAATATCAATATAAATAATCATAATATATCATAATAATACATAGTATAATTACATAACACAACTGTGTTATAATAACACATTGAAGATTAAGAACAAACATGACAAGGCATGGAGAATAATTAATTAGCTACCATAGCAGTGGATTTACAACAGTCAATGTAAGGAATCAGAATAAACATTTACGACTTCAATTACTTTCTACCTCCGGTTTATGCTACTTCCGGTGGCATAGTACACGCGATACTGCTGTTTAGTAAACAAACACTCGCAGCCAACTCAATTGCACACTAACGGCCCACGATGGATAGCAAAAGCAGCTGAGAGCATTAAGGGTTGGTGTGGCAAACGTAATACCACCGCAACCACCAAGTCAAACATTTGCAAGTGGAGAAAGGGAAGTAAACTCACGTTTGGAAGACGCACACGATTAATCACAGGCTAGCAGGAGAACAGGAGATACGAGTTCGGTCAGGTCACACCTGCATGCAGACAGAAGCACTGCTTGACCAGGTAAGTTATATCCCCTGCCTAATAATTAGTGACACGTGTGTCTTCTGTGGAACACGTGAGGGAGTCGCAGCTGCAGGCAATTCGGGCCAATCATGGGGAATAGAGCGGGCGAGTGAGGCTTTTGTACAGCCGCCCCGGAATTTGTCACAAATTCCATATCGTAGAAAGAATCACGAGCTTCTGCCTCCCTCCTCCTCATCCTCATCTTTCAACTCGGGTAAGGGGATGAGCCTCGCAACAGGTCTGATGTATCTCTTCTCACCGACCCTCACCTCCACTGTCCGGACTCTCCCGTCCACTCCGGAGATGACTTGGGTGACCTGTCCCACTGGCCAGAGAGCCCGAGGGAATTGAGGATCGACTATCAGGACGGGCTGTCCAACGGTCATGTTGCTGGTATCCCTCCTCCATTTCCCTCGCGGCTGCAAGGTGGGTAAGTAATCCCGGATGAATCTCGACCAAAAGTGGTCAGCAAGAAGTTGACTGTGACGCCACCGGCGTGTCCCGACAAAGCTGGTTGATGCAAAGGTCGCTTGCGGAAGTGAGGAGTCACGACGGCCCATGAGGAGCAGATTGGGGGTGATCGGATCAGGATCTGAAGGGTCGGCTGAGATGTATCCTAGAGGCTTTGCATTCAAGATACCCTCCACCTCTATAAGTACGGTACGGAGAACGGTTTCCAGAATGGGCTGACTGCCAAGGACCACTTGGAGGGAAGTTTTGACCGATTTGATCTCCCTCTCCCATACACCACCAAAATGAGGTGCATGGGGAGGATTGAAGCGGAAGGTGATCTGCTGCTCAGCCAGTTGTTCTCTCAGATTGGGCTCCATAGCTTCAAACGATTTGCGGAGTAACACATCACCTCCCCTGAAGTTGGTTCCTCGGTCAGCCAAGATTTCGAATGGCTTCCCTCTTCGAGATATAAACCGTCGGAGGGCCATAAGGAATGCATCTGTATCCATACTCTCAAGTATATCCAAATGTATACATCGGGTAGTAAGGCACTTGAAGAGTATTCCCCAGCGTTTTTCACACCGGCGGCCCACTTTGACCTGGAATGGTCCAAAGCAGTCGACCCCCGTTGACCAGAAGGGAGGCTTGAACAGGCGAAGACGGGCAGTTGGTAAGTCCGCCATTCTTGGAATGTCTGGCTTGGCTTTCCACTTGCGGCACTCTGGACAGATGTTCTGGTGTCGCTTGATGGCACTCCGGCCCCTCAACACCCAATACTTCCGCCGTATCTCACCATGAACTCGCTCTGGTCCAGGGTGCAGAAGCTGCTCATCATAGCTCTTTATAATGAGTCTGGAAAGGGGATGATCACCGTCAAGGACAATCGGATGTAGGACATCAGGTTCCAACTCCGCCCGGCGCAGTCTTCCGCCTACCCGGATCACGTTCAATGCAGGGTCTAGCTCAGGGGAGAGGGAGACGATTCGGCTATTCTTCGGTAAATCTCTACTCTTGAGTAGAGCTTGGAGCTCTTCTGGGAAACTCTCCGCCTGAGCTCTCTGGATTAGCAGTGTTTCCGCTGCAAGGTGAGAAGCAGCAGTAGCCGCCCCATCAGAGGCCATCTTGGATACTGCTGCGATCAGCTCTCCTAACCTGCTGTATTGTGAAACATCAGGCAGCGGAAAGGCAGATGTCGTCTGAGTCAGGTAACAGGCAACAGACTTTCTGAGCTCATCCGTCTCACACTCGGGCAGTGGAATGGATAACGGAGGGAAGACCGGCCACTGACTTTCAGGTTTCCACAAGAACGATGGTCCCTCATTCCATCTGTGACGTTGCGCTAGCTCTTGCAGTGTCTTTCCTCTGGTAATGTCGTCCGCAGGATTGCTCTGGCTATCCACATACCTCCAGCTGTTTACATCAGTGAGGTCTTGTATCTCAGCGATGCGTGTCCCTACGAAGACCTTATACCTGCAGGACTCTGACTTCAGCCAGGAGAGCACGGTGGTAGAGTCACTCCAGTAAACCACCTTGCGGATGGGCAAGGTAAGTTCAGTTTGCACGGTGGATGAGAGCTGGGCTCCGAGAAGGGCAGCACAGAGCTCAAGGCGGGGCACCGAGATTTGTCTCCTTGGTGCCACTCTCGACTTGGCCAAGACAAAGCAAACCTGAACCTCACCATCTACAGGCTGTGCTCTGAGGTAAGCTACCGCCCCATAGACCCTCTCAGATGCATCACAACAGACATGGAGATCCCATTCTGTTGCAGGGGAATCAACTGATGCAGGCACATAACACCGGGGCATCTGCACTCGATGAAGATCCACCAATTCACGCTCCCACTCAAGCCACCGATCCATCAGCTCAGCTGGGCGAATAGGATCATCCCAATCCTGCTTGGTCTTCCATAGGTCCTGAACAATCACCTTGGCCCTCGTCGTGTAAGGCAATATGTATCCTAACGGGTCATACTGACTGGCTAAGGTGCGGTAGACCACCCTCAAGGTGGGCGGAGCCGAGGTCAGTCCCGCCCTGTGTTGGTATCCGAGGGTGTCTGGGATACAAGCCCAACGGAGACCCAGGGCTGGCTCTTGAGGGCCCAAACCCATCTCGGAAAGCCACAGCTCGGTGCTGGTTGACCTGGCTTCTGAAGGGAGATGTTTTACCACCTCTACAGTGTTGCTCGCCCACTGCCTGATCTCAAATCCGCCTTTAGCAAGTTGGATACGCAGTTTCTCGAGCAAGGTCTTGGCTGCTACGGAAGAAGGCAGGCTCTGGAGGCAGTTATCGACGTAGAACGAGTTCTCCACCGAATCCACTACCTCTTGGTCACTATCATCACAACACCTGGTGTGATGCTGCAGCGCATAGATCGCACAGCATGGGCTGCAAGCGGCACCGAAGGGAAGCACTTGCCATTCATAGGTGGTTGGCTCCCTCTCTCTTTCTAGATTCCTCCAAAGAAAGCGAAGGAGAGCCTGGTCCTGTGGCAGCAGACGGACCTGATGGAACATGGCACGGATATCTCCGCTGATGGCTACTGAATGCTGTCTGAATCGGAGCAACACTCCCAAGAGGGATGGACCCAAGGTAGGTCCCGGAAGCAAGTTTTCATTCAGACATTGTCCCCTGAACGTGAATGAACAGTTGAAGACTAACCTATGCTTTCCACTAGCCTGCTTGACAACATGATGAGGTAAGTACCACGACTCAATAGGTTGACTCTCGTCCACATCCTCCACAATGGTCACATAACCAGCATCAAAGAGCTTCTGGATCTCATGGTGGTGTATGTTGGCAAGTTCAGGATCCCTGTCCAATCGTCTTTCCGTTCCCCGCAGCAAGGGCATGACGGAATACTTTGAGATCGAAAACAAAGGGCAATTCGGGGCACGCAGCAAGGGTGTGGCGTATCGTTGAATGCCATCAACGGTCACAGGGACACTCTTGGTCCGTAACAGCTCCAATGCATACTCATCATGCTTCGAGCGAGTCACATCCTTGATGCTTCGGTGGGGATAAGCGTCTAGCTTCCACAACAACTCGACATTCCTAAGGAGCTCCGCATTGGCACAAGGCAACGGATTGGCGGTAGAGGTCATAAAGAGGCAGGACTCGAGGTGCACATTTGGGCGAGAGGTCACATTAACAGGTCCCTGCATGGCCCAGCCTAATGCTGTATGAACTGCCACTGGTCCACCCTTCAGACCCATCCGGACAGGCTCAGTCGGAACAATCAGTTCAGGGTGATCTGAGCCGATAAGCACAAGAGGTGCTATCCGGGAGAAGGACTGAAGTGGCAACTCTCTCAGGTGAGGATACTGCTTCTTAAGGGCCTCTGCAGGGCAGGTGTGTTCAGCCAGGCTGAGGCACAAAGAGGTGAAGGCATTCTGGATAAGATATTTTATCTCCGGTTGCCCTGCCGGGGATATAGAAAAGGACACAGTCATGCCCTCCACCGGGACTACCTGCTGCCGTATAGTCTGCAGATGAAGCACCTCTGGCTCCCCCTGGAGGTGAAGATGTTGACCAGCAGTGGGCAAGATGATTGTTCGACTAGAGGCATCGTCGAGAAGAGCAAATGTCTCCAGACTATGGCCCCCAGCATGTAAGGTCACTTTTAAGACCTTAAGCAAGACCCTCGGTGAACGACTGGGCAGGTCAAGGTAGACCGCTTCCTCATGGGGAGATTGAACCATCAAGATTTGGGTCGTATTCTGACTGCTGATGTCATGGAGAATGGTCAAATGCAGCTGGTTACACAGGTTACAAGGTTTCCTCAGTGTGCATTTGTCTGGCGAATGACAGCGGGCACATTTGTGGCACCTTTTATTCTCCGCAATCCAATCCCTTAGCTGAGCTGGAGTGAACTTCATCACCTCTGGGCATGATCCAAAGTAGTGATTACGGTTGTTGTGATAAGGGCAATAAGGCTGGAACTTATGCTTATTTTTGAAGGGAGACATCTTACCCTGTCCCTCTGCAGTAGTGCTGGCCATATGCGTCCGTTCAGGGTTGGAGGTAGTAGTGGCAATGGCATTCGACTTGGTACTGGCAGTAGTGAGATACAAGGTGGTTGGACTCTCTCTGCGCCTCACCTCCTTGCCAACAGGTTCTTTCCTTTCCCACTGGACAGAGGTCAGCTGCTGCACCACACTCTTGACCCTTGCCTTCCCTCGTAGCCAGGCCGACAGATGTTGAAGAGTGTATGTTCTCGTGGTCCCATCCTTCAAGTAGCCTTGAGCATAGCAGTGCTCAACAAACCCATCACGATATGAAGGGGGCAATTTACCCATAAGCTTGTCTACATGTGAGCCACACTTTAGTTCACTGCCATTCTTCCCCTCTACTGACTCTAACAGCCCAATAAGAGAACTAACAGCGAGAGCAAATTCTTGAAAGGCAGCGTTATCACCCATCTTGATAGGTGGGGTGTTCAAAATGCTGCTGATCTCATTTTGGACTAGCTGGCGAGGTTGTCCATATCTAGTTCTCAGAGCAGCCAGGGCGGAGGTATAGGGGGCTCTGGCATACATATGTGACTTAGCCAGTCTATAGGCGCTCGGGAGCTTCAAATGGTCAAGAAGGATTTGGAACTTAAAATGCTCTGAAAGATGGGTATGGATGCCCACCAAATTGCCCAAAGCCATATCCAGCAGAACAAAGTCGCTTTCTCTGCCACTGTCAAAGTAAGGCAACTTTGGTTTGGGAATTCCATATGCCGATGCGACTAACAGCTCCATCATGTCAGTTTCTTTCTCGGGTAATGGTGATGGCCCGACATTGTTTGGAGCCGCTGGGCATGCGGGAGGTGCTGGAGATGGCTGCCGGGGCCCTGGAGGTGGATCATCCCCTCCAGGAGAGGGCACTGGAGCTTGTGGATCTGTCCCCTCACCATCAGAAGTCGCGGGCCTCCACGAAGATTCAGGACACGGCTCATGACCCCTGGGAGACTTTGGATACATTGGAGTCACAGGAAATGGCCCTTCATCACGGGATGTTAGACGCCCCTGCGGCTCCATGATTGGTTCCCCACCGCGGGAAGACGCCAAAGGCACGGGAGGCACATACGATCCTTCATCCCGTCGTGGGTATCCTGCCCTCGCTCCAGTCTGTGGAAGCTGACGGAAAGGTGATTGAGTAAGCGTTGGGCTCTGATTTTGCTCTGTCGCGCCAAGGGGGATTGTGTGGACATGACGAGATAGAGAAGGGTGGAGATCCTCAGCTGGGGATGAGCTGAGATGTAGGGCAGGGCCTAGTCTCAGTTGCGGCCCGCCCGTCTGCTGAATATCCCAGGAGGGGCAGATGCCCGCCTGCTGCTCTGTCTCACTCTCCTCCTTGATCAGAGCTGCAACCAGCCGAGCTTCTTCCAACTCGCGTCTCGCTTTACGCAGCCTCCTCTCCTCCTGCAGCCTCTTGGTAATCCCCTCTCTTTCTCGTAGGGCCTGGCGTGTTTGTTCATCCAGCTGCTGGTACCTCATATCCACTCCTCGCTCTTCCCTTATTTGCTCCTCCAACTCTTCCAGGGCCAGGAGCCTCTTCCTCTCCTCCAGTGTGGCTACTTGCTTGTCACTGAGAGAAACTCGAGAGACCGAGGTACCAGATTTACCTCCAGTACCATAAGTATAGGTGGAGGATGATTCGCTTTTACGTGCAGAAGGCTTCTTTCGTTCATCAGGGTGTACTGGGGCTGGACCATCTGGCTGGATCCGCACGACCCCAGGCGAAGCCTTCAGCAAGCTAACAGAGGCAGCATCAGAGGCGGAAGCTCTAGGAACACTGGATTGAAGAGGGACAGCTCGACCTTCCCCACTCCCTGGGGGCTCATGAAGCTCTGCCAAGGGCTCTGCAGGGACCGGAGGTGGGTCCGGTTTAGCTCCGTCCACTCTCTCTGGTGAAGAGGGGGAAATCAAGTTAATGGCTAAAGTAGCACGGGAGCTGCGACTGGAGCTCGTTGGAACAGTGTAACGGTCTGGTGGTCTCCTCACTCTGCGAGGGCGTGGATCGGTTCCAGTGGCATCACCTGGCTCCGGTTCATGGCTGCTCGCATCTGGTCGCTGAAGACCACGTTCTTCGTCTGGCCTCTCCGCCTCCAACCCATTACCTGACATTGTCTCTCTCCTCCGGCTCGAAGGACCATTGAACAAATTAGCAGCTACTCTCAGTGGGGGCTGGGACACTTTGGAGAGAGGCAGGGAACAGGCAAACCACGGTCAGATGGTTGGAGAATTAAATCGGGTTGGAAGGAGGAGGACACAGACAGAGTTCAGCCAAAGTCACCTCAAAGGGTGTATTTATTAAATTGTCTTTATCTTGTCTTCTTGGCTGGTATATGGGCATATGGATATGTGGTTGTGTGTGTGCTGTAACAAGAACAAAGAAACAATCAGCACACAACCAGCAATAACAGTTCGAATCAAACTCACCAAATCCAACTTTGGTAATTTGGCCCTAAAAGCCATCCACAATTACTGCGCATATTGCCATCAACAAATATCAATATAAATAATCATAATATATCATAATAATACATAGTATAATTACATAACACAACTGTGTTATAATAACACATTGAAGATTAAGAACAAACATGACAAGGCATGGAGAATAATTAATTAGCTACCATAGCAGTGGATTTACAACAGTCAATGTAAGGAATCAGAATAAACATTTACGACTTCAATTACTTTCTACCTCCGGTTTATGCTACTTCCGGTGGCATAGTACACGCGATACTGCTGTTTAGTAAACAAACACTCGCAGCCAACTCAATTGCACACTAACGGCCCACGATGGATAGCAAAAGCAGCTGAGAGCATTAAGGGTTGGTGTGGCAAACGTAATACCACCGCAACCACCAAGTCAAACATTTGCAAGTGGAGAAAGGGAAGTAAACTCACGTTTGGAAGACGCACACGATTAATCACAGGCTAGCAGGAGAACAGGAGATACGAGTTCGGTCAGGTCACACCTGCATGCAGACAGAAGCACTGCTTGACCAGGTAAGTTATATCCCCTGCCTAATAATTAGTGACACGTGTGTCTTCTGTGGAACACGTGAGGGAGTCGCAGCTGCAGGCAATTCGGGCCAATCATGGGGAATAGAGCGGGCGAGTGAGGCTTTTGTACAACGAGAATGAACCTCATTGGTTCTTGCTGAAGCTCAAACGTGCTGTGTAACACGAGAATGAACCTCATTGGTTCTTGCTGAAGCTCAAACGTGCTGTGTAACACGAGAATGAACCTCATTGGTTCATGCTGAAGCTCTAACGTGCTGCGTAACACGAGAATGAACCTCATTGGATCATGCTGAAGCTCAAACGTGCTGTGTAACACGAGAATGAACCTCATTGGATCATGCTGAAGCTCAAACGTGCTGTGTAACACGAGAATGAACCTCATTGGTTCTTGCTGAAGCTCAAACGTGCTGTGTAACACGAGAATGAACCTCATTGGTTCATGCTGAAGCTCAAACGTGCTGTGTAACACGAGAATGAACCTCATTGGTTCTTGCGGAAGCTCAAACGTGCTGTGTAACACGAGAATGAACCTCATTGGTTCTTGCTGAAGCTCAAACGTGCTGTGTAACACGAGAATGAACCTCATTGGTTCTTGCGGAAGCTCAAACGTGCTGTGTAACACGAGAATGAACCTCATTGGTTCTTGCTGAAGCTCAAACGTGCTGTGTAACACGAGAATGAACCTCATTGGTTCTTGCGGAAGCTCTTACGTGCTGTGTAACACGAGAATGAACCTCATTGGGTCGTGCGAAGCTCAAACGTGCTGTGTAACACGAGAATGAACCTCATTGGTTCTTGCGAAGCTCAAACGTGCTGTGTAACACGAGAATGAACCTCATTGGTTCTTGCGAAGCTCAAACGTGCTGTGTAACACGAGAATGAACCTCATTGGTTCTTGCGAAGCTCAAACGTGCTGTGTAACACGAGAATGAACCTCATTGGTTCTTGCTGAAGCTCAAACGTGCTGTGTAACACGAGAATGAACCTCATTGGTTCTTGCGAAGCTCAAACGTGCTGTGTAACACGAGAATGAACCTCATTGGTTCTTGCTGAAGCTCAAACGTGCTGTGTAACACGAGAATGAACCTCATTGGTTCTTGCGAAGCTCAAACGTGCTGTGTAACACGAGAATGAACCTCATTGGTTCTTGCGAAGCTCAAACGTGCTGTGTAACACGAGAATGAACCTCATTGGTTCTTGCGAAGCTCAAACGTGCTGTGTAACACGAGAATGAACCTCATTGGTTCTTGCGGAAGCTCTTACGTGCTGTGTAACACGAGAATGAACCTCATTGGTTCTTGCGGAAGCTCTTACGTGCTGTGTAACACGAGAATGAACCTCATTGGTTCTTGCTGAAGCTCAAACGTGCTGTGTAACACGAGAATGAACCTCATTGGTTCTTGCGGAAGCTCTTACGTGCTGTGTAACACGAGAATGAACCTCATTGGTTCTTGCGGAAGCTCAAACGTGCTGTGTAACACGAGAATGAACCTCATTGGTTCTTGCGGAAGCTCAAACGTGCTGTGTAACACGAATGAACCTCATTGGTTCTTGCTGAAGCTCAAACGTGCTGTGTAACACGAGAATGAACCTCATTGGATCTTGCGGAAGCTCAAACGTGCTGTGTAACACGAGAATGAACCTCATTGGTTCTTGCGGAAGCTCAAACGTGCTGTGTAACACGAGAATGAACCTCATTGGTTCTTGCGGAAGCTCAAACGTGCTGTGTAACACGAATGAACCTCATTGGTTCTTGCTGAAGCTCAAACGTGCTGTGTAACACGAGAATGAACCTCATTGGATCTTGCGAAGCTCAAACGTGCTGTGTAACATGAGAATGAACCTCATTGGTTCTTGCGAAGCTCAAACGTGCTGTGTAACACGAGAATGAACCTCATTGGATCTTGCGGAAGCTCAAAAGTGCTGCGTAACACGAGAATGAACCTGATTGGTTCTTGCTGAAGCTCTAACGTGCTGTGTAACACGAGAATGAACCTCATTGGTTCATGCTGAAGCTCAAACGTGCTGTGTAACACGAGAATGAACCTCATTGGTTCTTGCGAAGCTCAAACGTGCTGTGTAACACGAGAATGAACCTCATTGGTTCATGCTGAAGCTCTAACGTGCTGTGTAACACGAGAATGAACCTCATTGGTTCTTGCGGAAGCTTAAACGTGCTGTGTAACACGAGAATGAACCTGATTGGTTCTTGCGGAAGCTCAAACGTGCTGTGTAACACGAGAATGAACCTCATTGGTTCATGCTGAAGCTCTAACGTGCTGTGTAACACAGGAATGAACCTCATTGGTTCATGCTGAAGCTCTAACGTGCTGTGTAACACGAGAATGAACCTCATTGGATCTTGCTGAAGCTCTAACGTGCTGTGTAACACAAGAATAAACCTCATTGGTTCTTGCTGAAGCTCAAACGTGCTGTGTAACACGAGAATGAACCTCATTGGTTCTTGTGGAAGCTCTAACGTGCTGTGTAACACGAGAATGAACCTCATTGGTTCTTGCTGAAGCTCTAACGTGCTGTGTAACACGAGAATGATCCTCATTGGTTCATGCTGAAGCTCTAACGTGCTGTGTAACACAAGAATAAACCTCATTGGTTCTTGCTGAAGCTCAAACGTGCTGTGTAACACGAGAATGAACCTCATTGGTTCTTGCGGAAGCTCTAACGTGCTGTGTAACACGAGAATGAACCTCATTGGTTCTTGCGGAAGCTCTAACGTGCTGTGTAACACGAGAATGAACCTCATTGGTTCTTGCTGAAGCTCTAACGTGCTGTGTAACACGAGAATGAACCTCATTGGTTCATGCTGAAGCTCTAACATGCTGTGTAACACGAGAATGAACCTCATTGGTTCTTGCGGAAGCTCTAGAAGATGAGAATGAATATGTGAATAAAAGCCTAAATTCAAGTTGTTCATCATATAAAGTGATCTCGTTTCTTTAGAAAATTTGGACTAAACCGCTCAATTCATATGGATTAGTTTTATGATCTCTTTATGAACTTTTTAAAGCGTGGTAGTTCCATAGCTGTATATCAAAAATCACTCTTATTTCATCAAAAAGATCTTCATTTATGTTCTGAAGATGAACGAAAGTCTTACGGGATTGGAGCGACATGAAGGTGAGTAATTAATGACAGAATTTTCATTTTTGGGTGAACTAACCCTTTATTTCTTAATAAATATGTATGTATTTGTAAATAATATATGATGTACATTTTATAAATAATATGTCTTGAAAATAATGTAAAATGTGCAAAAAAATATATCAGTGGTCCTAAAAATATATTCAGGCTTCCTTCTTTAATTCCTTTTTTCTTTGTCTTCATCAGTTCTGGAATCAGAAGCCATGGAGTCAACAATACCATCCTGGATATTACTGAATAAGTGCTGTGATGGACTGAAATCACATAAAAGCTTTAACTTCAGAAGTCATTCATTTTACCTAATGTCCTTTTGTTTTGGTACAGATTTTAATAGGACATTGAGGAGAAATGACTCTGGAGCTTTCAGAGCTTCACAGGTTTCTTTTTTTTTTTTTCAACTAATACTTAGTGTTTGTCTTTGACCACAGGTTCGTATGACAACGTGGTTCAATTCAGGAAACTCAGTATAACTTCAGGGTGGGATGTTTGTCTTGAACAGCTTTCAGGGTTTTACTTTTAATTAGTCTTGTGTGAATCTTTGTGTAGCAGTTAAGCTGTGTAAGATGAGAATACTACTGTCGAGGCACTTTGCAGTCATATGAAGAATCTTTGTCCTGCTACAACAATATTTTTTAGTTAAAAGTATTTAAAAGTTAAAAGTTAATTTAATCTATAAACTACGATACCGGAATTTGGAGGAAGACTTGTCCGGACAGTTTTTGGCAGAAGAAAAGAAAAGGGATCGAAAAAGATTTAAGAAAAGGGATTGAAATAATTGGAAATTTCAACTGTGGTTATGTAATTATTGAGTGGTTTTTGAATAATCGCTTTATTGGATTATATTGCTGAATTTTGAAAAGTCTTGATTTAAAAGCAGTCTGCCGTCTGTACATAAATGAATTAGGTGCTAAAGAGTCTGTACCTCTAATTCAAAAGCTGTCCAGTGTAGAAAAGCAATGCCTGTGTTGTCTTATCATGTACTTTTTGTCATTTGAACAATACTGCAGTCTATTTTTAAATGTGTGGGTTTTTTTAATCAATGGTTTAAATGTGTTTGGGGACAAGGCAAACAAAGCTGCAAAAAGCCATCCGATTTTGAACATTTAACCTTTTTTTCTGTCAGGAGCAATAAACAGCATTTTCGATTCTTTGCCTCTAAAAAAGTGAAATCAGAATAGATGATTTTATTATTGTGGGATCATGATATTATTTATGCGTAGTTTATTTAAGAGATTTTTTTTCCAGCTGTATTTTTACAAATGTAATTTATTGTATTATTTTATTGTGAAATGTGGCTTACTGCTCTTTTAAGATTTTAATCTAAGTTAAGTGTCATAATATATTTTGTACTTTTTGTTAATTATTTCACTTTTTAAAAGTGCACATGGTTTACAAATCAGTTGCAATCTTCTTTAATATAACCTTAGATGTGACCACAATTTTGTAGACCTGTAAACATTTGTAGTTGGCTTAAAAATTATAGTAATTAAATAACACTACTCGAATATTGGACTGCATCCTCTTACTCCATGAAACAGTGATTATACATTTATTTTATAATAGTTCTATCTGTTATTATTCTCTAGTGACTGAAATATGCATATAGATTTTTTTCTTTCTTTTTTACTGCTGTAGATAATCTCATATCAGTGTTATTAAGATCTCCATTGTCCCAGACTTCTGATGCAAATGACTAATATGTTTTTAGATAATTGTTGGCAAAAAAAATATGGCAGATATTAGGAACATTACATTTTATTACTTTAAAAGTATTACTGTTTTGTATTGGGAAATTATTAATGGCATGTGATGTAGGACATAAAAAGAAAAGAAATGAAGGTGACTTGTTTTGATGTTGTATTTGTTCATGTTTAAGGTATTTGGTCAGGTAAAAAAAAATATTGAGATTCTAACACTTTGTAATATACACATTTTTCCTTCTTTCTTTTTATATCTTGCTATGTTTTGTATTTTACCTTTAATCCAGAAGAAAAAAATCATAAAGATGAAATGAGTAATTTATTCCATGCATTCTTTTTTTTAAATAGATTGTTTTTAAATGATAATAAAGTTTGAAGATAATAACTGGCGTACGTTTGCCTATCTATCTATCTATCTATCTATCTATCTATCTATCTATCTATGTATATATCTATCTATCTATCTATCTATCTATCTATCTATCTATCTATCTATCTATTTGTCTATCTATCTGTCTATCTATCTGTCTGTCTATCTGTCTGTCTGTCTATCTATCTGTCTATCTGTCTGTCTGTTTATCTGTCTGTCTGTCTGTCTGTCTACTCAAATTAACAACTGGCACATTAAGCACTGAGTGATGCAATAAACTTAAGCCAACAGAGGACTAGAATTTCAGGCACAACTTATCCTGTAGGCATATCCATGCAGAAATATAACACTCAAGTTAGTCTGTGAATATTTAACTCTGTTTATGTATAGCTCTGCCACATGAATGAGATGTAGTTACACTGAAACCAGAGACATTCGTGCCAGGCTGTTTGCTGAGTCAAGAACAACCCCTTTGAGGAGAAATATTAAATTGCATGCCTGTTTATAAAATATGCAACAACAATAAAATGAAAAAAAAAAAAACGTCGTCATATATCTTTAATGTTTGTTTGTTTAATGAGTCTTTAAATATTTGATATGGATTTAATATAGTGGTCAGTAATCAATTAGATGTTAAACTTTTATTTTGAAACACAACGATCGGAAATGACTCACTACATTTAGTTTCTTTACTAGAGCCAGTGGGAGAGTAACTCATGGTGGCAAATACACGAATGTTGTTCTTCCAGGGGGCGCAAGGCGGCTCCAACATTCAAAATCCCTATTAAACCCCATTCAAATCTCAGGACGTTTTAAACCTCCTTGGAGAAATTGTACACAATATAAATTACAATCATTTAAATCTATTAAATCTACGAATTTCGACCTAACATGCAAACGCAAATCTGCGTAAATACAATCTCTAAAAAAATGATTATAAAAAGAAATTATCAGATAATCATCATCAACTATTATCATTGGTCCATCCCTTTTACAGTCTTTGGTCCATCCTATCAGCGTGGAGAAAACTAACAGGCACTACGTGACATCCGGTCTGCGCGATACTTCAATGGCGGTCTGAATAATAATTTATTTAATACATAAATGACAAAGACACTGAGAAGGTTAGTAAGTTTTGATCTGGAAACATAGAGCAAATATTTAAAATATGACAACTGTCATTTAGATCGTTCATCATTTGCGCCTAACTCAAGCGAAGTGCCATTCTATCCTCTTTATTTCTATAGCATAAAAACATCCGCCCCCCGATTCATCATTATCACATAAGCTCAGGAAGAAAGAGGGGAGGCAGCAGTGTGTTCATACATCTGCAATGGCCATTGAGCTGCGCTCTGGTGTCAAATATGGCTCGTTTTTGTCACTCGCAGTGGTGTTGGTGGCGTATTGGTTCCGATCTCCGGACGGTTCGGTTCTGGATGAGAGGCTAGATGTGCTTCTGTCTTCATTGCTGCGCGCAGAGCGGAAAGTGGGCATGGACGGCGTGTCCAGACCGAGAGTGGCTATAGGTAACTTACTGACTTTTAAGGGCACTTAACAGCATGCAACAAATGAAATGATCATATGCACGCATGGGATAGATTCTGCAAGTTGTCAAATATGTCATTTATTTAAGAACGTTGCTTTATATGTATTTATTTTTAAGTAATCGCTCTGAATATTTAAGAATACACTTGAATAAAAATAGCAAATAAACTTTTAAATTAATTTCCTGTAATAAGAATACTATAATATTACGTTGCATGTTAGATTGGCATATTTTGAAGTAACTAAGCAATGCATATGCATGCAAATTTGCAATTCTCAAATTGAGAGTAGCTTTTTTTTATGTAATAAAGTTGTATTTTTAAACCAATAACTACTTATTTAATGTAATATGTATAAACAGTACTGGTTAAAAGTTTGAAGCATTACTATTTTTAATGTTTTTGAAAGAAGTCTCTTATGCTCATCAAGCAAGCCGGCATGATAAATACAGAAAAAAACTGTAATTTTGTGAAATATTATTACAATTTAAAATAATGATTTTCTATTCTAAAATATAAGTTGTTTCTGTGATGCAAAGCTGAATTTTCAGCATCATTACTCCAGTCTTCAGTGTCACATGATCCTTCAGAAATCATTCTAATATGTTGATTTATTATCAATATTGGAAACAGTGCTCCTTAATATTTTTTATCACCTGTGATTCTTACTTTGTCATGCTTTTTTCAGGATACTTTGATGAATAAAATAATAAAAAGAACAGCATTTATTAAAAATAGAAAACTTTTCTAACAATATAATCTTTACTATCACTTTTTTGTAAATGTAACACATCCTCGCTGAATAAAAGTGTTAATTTCTTTCACACAAAAAAAGAAAGAAAAAAATTACTGACCCCAAACTTTTGAATGGTAGCGTATTGTTACTTGTAACTTTTAACGTATTGTAACTTTTTATTCATTAAAGAATCCTGGAAAAGGGATCACTGGTAATAAAAAAAATATTACCACAACTGTTTCCAACATTGATGATCAAGCAAATTAGAATGATTTCTGATAATATCTTTCTTCATCTGATAATATGGCTTGTTTTGCTTCTGAGGAATGCTATCTTAGGATCAGGCCTGCGCTCATGTTTTGCATGTTTGTTTTGCATCTTGTCTTTGCTTTTTTTTTTTTTTAATTGTTGGTTAAAACAGTCTCTATAATAACACGTGTGCAGTGCTTGCGAGGGGGAAAAAAACATAGACAGCTGGTTTAAGCCTTAGCCTATTTTTACCAAAATTCTTCAGTCATTAACCTGAGATAACCCAGTGCAATGCATTTATTGTATTTTGTTGTTTAAACGACGGTCAATGCATGTGAAAGTTCTTCTCTAGACTCTTGATTGAATCTTTGTTGATTGTGATGCTGTTGTTAGTCAGTTCTATTGTCAAAGCCTATCTGGGATTGCACAGTTATTATCTGTTTTTTGAATCCGTGATCGATGCCTCTATCAGTCTGTTGTGTTCTGACAAACGACAGCTTCAGCCTGTAGTGACGTTTGCTTAATGCATCTAATCCATTCTTTTCAGATATTCTATGACCTATGATTTAGGTGTGTTTTGTTGGATGGTCAGGTTCAAAGATTGAATAATTGTAATATTATATTACTTAACATGTGATTTCACTGTCTCTTATCAGGTTTTGGCGGCTGTGTGGATATCATCGTCGATGGAGTGACTCTGCTAAACAAAATCGGTTTGAAGGCGACAGACCAGCCCCTCCACCACGACTACATAGAGAATGCGGAGCAGCTGGCGCAGAGTTTCGCTTACTTTTTCTCCCCCGGAGCCGCTTCGGAGTAAGTGAGAGGCGTTCAAGCATGTTCACAAAGCCCTCGGGACTGTAGAGATTACACAATAAAACTGAACACGCCTGTTGTGATTTATTTGGTTTGAAGCCTGGGGTCCGTTAAACCGTTTCAACCTTCCGTTTTGTGTCAGTTAATATTTAACAGTTGGAATTAAAGCTATCTGGTCCCATGATGAATTTAGTCAGTTCCCCACAAGTACAGCCACAGATGTAGTTAACTATCAACAACTAACGTCACAAAACCACAAAGTGTCACAAAACTAAAACGATAAGTTCAATATTAATAATTCAATACATGTTTAAAGCTGAAATGACCCTCTTAGTTTTGTTGTGCTGGCAATATGGTTAAGCTGCATACAGCAAGAGAATTCACACTCGAGAGCGTAACGACAGGCCTCTCAAGATAATATTGCAGTTATGTTGAGACGCTGCATAGTGCTGCTAAAACCTGCGGCACAGTAGCGTTTGGAGACGCTTCTGGTTGACATATGTTTGGATTGATGTGTGAAATTCTCCTCTAGTTTTAGTAACCATCAGTCATAGTGGAGGTTTTCTTTTCATTCTTTTCAGTTAGAGAGGTTTTTAAGCCTCTGGCGTCAGGGTTGCCAGGTCTGCGCAAACAACAACAACAACCACCACCAAAATCTAGCCTAATAGCCAATCAAAAATAATACAATTTTCTAAGTTGGGGGATGGGTCGGAGCACCGAATTTATGCGTATAATAATTTTATAGCAAGATCTGCCCTATGTTTTTTTTTCTCTTTGGATATCCCTTTTCACTCAGAAATGTCACTTTACGGAAGTAAATAAGTTGTGAATGCTGTTTATTGTTTCTTTTTGGAAGGTCAAGTATCTAGATATTGTTGAGCAAAAAATATGAGCTATATATGGCTGCCTATGTACAGTAAAAACACATGTGAGGATACATCCAGAGTAAAGGATGAATAAACTGGCGGCTGTGGAATTTTGAGTTTGTTTCTACACAAATGTATTTTCTTATGTTATTTTAATTTGTTAGCAACTATTCATGATACTTTTTTTCCCATCCAAAGTGATATGGAAAGAACAAAAAGCCCTCAGTTGCTTGACTTGAGGCTGAATAACAGGAGTGTTATTACAGTAAGCACTGTGTTTGTTATTCTGCTGACAGTTTTCTTTCACTCTTTCCCATAGGAGGTTTGTGATGAACGACACGCTCTTCAGTGAACTGGTAGAGGCTTCGCGAGAGCTGCCAGGAAACAGGTGGTCAATAGGAGGAAATGCACCTGTCATGGCCAGCAGGATGGCGCTGGAAGGATGTGATGTGCTTTTAGGTGGCAGTTTCAGCATCGATTTCACTGATATCCTCTCACAGCGCATCACAGGTGCTGTAATAAGCTTATTTTCAGCTTTGTGCTAGAAAAGATTTTTCTATTCAATATTGTAAATATAACAACAACACTTTAGTGCCCCTATTATCAGTGGTGCACATAACGTTTTTGGTCTGGTTCTCAAGGGAGCACCTGGAAATGCTGCTTGGTACTCCACACTTTTCGCCTCTGCCACGATTATATTGTATTGTAAATCGGCAAGACAAAACACGCCCAAATGACGAACTTTCACTCTATGATGGTTAAACCTAGCAGTTAATCCACGAAATACATGCGTGCCGAATCTTGGGGCCTGATCCGTACGGATCACCCATCAGCTGTGATCCGTTGCATCCCTAATAATTAATGAACACACTTATCATCATGATTGCTATCTTACCAGAGATGGAGAATAATCCTACACCAGGAAGTAAGCATGTCCCTGTCCCAAAAAATGCTGGTACTCAACAGCGCTTCCCTCCACATTTTCTGCAGTGCATTGTTTATTTTTACCACACCTGCGCACCAGTTATGTGCACCCCTGACTATTATGCTATTTTAAAGGCTCCTAATTCTGTTTTTCAGGTCTCCTACAATACATCAGGGGTGTCCAAACTCGGTCCTGGAGGGCCACTGTCCTGTAGAGTTTGGCTCCAAATTGCCTCAACTTCCATCTTGAAAGCTTTGACATTTAGGCGATATTAACTTATTTTTAATAGTATAATTCAGCAGGGATATACCCTTTCTCCAAACTTTAACAAACTCTGTTTCACACGCTCACACACACTGTCACCATGTAATGCACTTGTTAATGCTGGATCATTTAAAAACAAATAACGGAACGCAAAAATCCCAAATCTGACATTTTCCCGAAAACAGGATCCGGCTCAAATTTAAGGTCTGGTTGGAGTTGAACTCTTCAGGACAGTGGCCCTTCAGGAGCAGGAACGGACACCCCTGGTTTACATGCATCCAAGGTCAAAAAACACTAATTTTCTCATAATATAGATTGATTGAAGCATCAACTCCTTTCTCACAGTGTCTGAAACTTTTCGATAAAGAATCCGGTCTCTCTAAACTCCTTTTTTCCGAGAGCATACTCCGCTCTCATTGGTCAGATGGTCCAGTCTGTTGTGATTACTATAAGTCTGTAATTAGTCTTACTTAACTTTATTACACACTACTTGAAAGCAGAACAGGTGCACTTTAAAATCTTATTTTTTAGAAAAAATTACCCATTTTAAAGTATATTTTCTGCTTGCTACAGCTCTTTCTTCCATGTTTTGCATTGCATTGAATTATTTGGTCTTTCCTCAGTGGCTGGAAACACTGTGGATGAGCCAGATATCCACCTGATCCTGGAGTACCCTACAGGTGCCACATGGGGGCCGTACACTTCCCGAAGGGCCAACAGGTGGGCTAATATTAGGCTAATATACTTTCAGATTGTTTTTTTTTTTTTATATTATCTATGCTACTTTTAATCTAGAAATTTTTGCTTTGCATGTAAGCGCTTTTCTTGTATTGCTGTAGGTATATTGTCCATAGTGATGACCATAATCCATATTTGGACTCCATGGAGCAATTTCAGGAGAAGCTGAATGACTTCAATCCAGATTTGCTCGTAGTAGGAGGGTTGCAGATGATGGACAACTTCCCTTTCAAAAAGGGTAAGTGAATGAAGCCGTCTGAGGGCAATATTCAACACTTCATTAACTTTCATTAATAACATTAACAAACATTATTGCGTAATACTTAAATCAGTATTTAATCTGCTTTTGAATAATAATATGAAACTTTTAATTCCTGTGTTTGCATTGTTTTATATATACTAATGTTCAAATGTTTGGGCTCAGTAAGATTTTTAAAATGTTTTTGAAAGAAGTCTATTGTGCTCACCATGCATGCATGCATTTATAAAATACAGTAAAATTTGATTACAAATACTATTGCTGTTTAAAAGAGCAGTTTTACGTTTTAATATATTTTAAAATGTAACTTATTCATGTGATGGCAAAGCTGAATTTGCAGAATCATTACTCCAGTCTCCAGTGTCACATGATCCTTCAGAAATCAGTCTAATATGTTGGTATTCTTATTCTTATTATCATTGTTGAAAACAGTTGTGCTGCCTAATAATTTTGTGGAAACTGTGATAATTCCCCAGGATTCATTGATGAATAGAAATGTAAAAAAATGATAATAACAGCATTTATTTGAAATAAACAATCTTTTTTATCATTTATAAATAGATTTACAGTCACTTTTGATTAATGCATCCTTGCTGAAGAACAATATAAATTTCTTACTGACTCCAGACTTTTGAACAGTAATGTATCTTTTATTTCAAATACTAACCAGTTAAGCATTATGTTATGTGTATTAGTGAACTGAATAATGAAAAGTTATTAAAAAGTGCACATATAATGGTCTGTAAACCATCAGCCTGTATGTGGATCAGTGGTGGTTTGGAGCTAAACTAACCCTGTACTGTCACATGGTAAGATTAGCATGTTTTCCCAGCTACCCTGGGAAAGTAGACGGACTGTAATAACTTGTAGCGCTCAGTGATTTTGCTTGCTTTGCATATCTTTTCTTTCTGCCCTAGAGGGAAATTACTATTAATAATATTCACTGCACATCTTCACTGCTTGCATCACAAACAGAACGATTTGTTTGATATGACAATTCAGTTTTAAAAGTTGGTTATTGGTGTTTTAAGTAATATTTAGACCCAAAGGCAAAAAATGTTTAATGGAACATTAAAAGTGAAGTGTGTAACTACACTGCGCTGGAAAAAAATGAAACGGTAAAGTTAGTTGGAATTATTGGAGAACATTGTACAAGAAAACACTATTTCAGTTTACAAGCGATTTCGAAGTGAAATTTGATTCATGGTAACTTTTCCAGTGTGTTTTGAAGCTGTAAATAAAGCAAAGATTATTGAATTATGAAAATTCTGAAATCTTGAAAATTCTATTTTTTCATCTTTCTACTTAACAAGGAAAAAATTTAACAGGGAAAATTGCCGTACACCAAATTTTCAGTGTAATTTAATTTTAATGTTCCATTAAGCATTTTACATATTAGGGTTTTTGCCATATTTGTTAAAGTCGAAAATTGTATCCCTTAAAACTCATCTTTGAAAAAGATTTATTCATGCCTTAAAATAGGTTGAACGTAATTCTACACCCTTGCCTCATTTAGTATACGCGGTTCTATGAATATGCAAATTAGCCCCGCCTCCACTCACTCACACCAGCTCAGAGATCCACTCGCTGACGATCACACGTTGACCTGATCGGTTACAAGTTAGTTTGTGACGTCAGAAACACCAGCGATTTCAAACCGCGTTTTTTAGACTGTCTTTGGTTCACTGCAGTTTTGAGAAGAAAATACTCAGCAATGGTGTTGACATGAATTTGCACATGGTTTGTCTTAAAGCATATTAAAAACACCACATAGATTAGACCTATAAACAACATTTAAAAGCTTGATTTTCACCTCAGGGGGACTTTAAGAGATTCTGTAATAACCGTCTCTTTCCTACAGGAGAGCGTGAGGCTCTGCTGGGAAGGCTGGCGGAGATGTTGTCCTCCGCGTCTCCGCAGACCGCCGTACATTTCGAGATGGCCAGCTTCGTGGACGAAAGTCTGATGTCTGACCTTCTAGAGTTTGTTCTTCCTCACGCCGACTCTTTGGGCATGAACGAGCAAGAGCTGCCCAATCTCTTGAGCCTTTTCCGCGGCAGCAACTTGACCGTGCTCTCCGACCCCAACCCCCGTGTAGCTACGGTGCTGGACCAGATGAGAGAACTCTACCGCCTGGTAAACCAGCGCCACCGCGAGGCCGGGACGGGTCGGCCGCTCACCCGCCTTCACGTCCACACGCTAGCTTTCCAGGCCATCATCGTCAAACGCGGCTCCCAGTGGAAGAACACCATGTCGGCCACGGCCAAAGCCTCTCTGACTGCCAACCGGCACGTCTGCGGCTCGCCGGACATCGATCTCAGTAAAGCACGGCTGATTATGGATGAATCGTTCTCCATTAGCAGGAGAGAAGGAAGTCAGAGAATTCCGCTTCAGGAATCTCGACCGGTTTCCTGCTGGGATGAGGACGGCTATGAGATTTGCGTGGCTCCTGTGCTGGTGTGTACAGAAGTCTACCAGACTGCTGGAGGAGGAGACAACATCTCTGCCGCTGGGCTCGTACTGCAGATCTGAATACGAGACGTCTTCATCCCCACTTGCTTGGGTTTTATTTTGTGATTCTGCATACATTTTATTTTGCGATCATTTTATTTTTGGGGGGAAAAACATTGAGACACATCGTGTGCAATACAAACATTGGGTCCAGCTTATATAAAGTTGGTTGAATCTCACAAAACCTGTCAACAACATATCCACGTCTTATTTCACCCTTAAATCAAACATGGAAATGAGAGGTTTTGCAATATGAATATTTTTTTCAATATTATTTTCTTGACAGTTAAGCACGTTTTAACTTCTGTGTTTCCTTTCATTTGTGCTGATTTAAATTATGATTTTTTTTTATTGTAGTGTATTTAAATACTGTAGTAATGAGAATATAATGAAAATCACAAGAAATACGGTGTAATGGATGCATTGCATAAATGAAAATGTGCTTAATTGTCATGAATTCTTGATGGTTTGTTTTCTTTTATGCAAAATCTAATTTCTCACTTAGATTTTTGTGTGAAATATAAACTGGACAATTAATTGTAAGATTTGTGTAGTTTTCCCACCTATAGTTAATTTGTTTTCACTTTTCTCTCATCCAGAACCTTTTTGTGTCTTAAAATGGCTTCGTAATCATTCACTTCACGCACATTAACCCAACAGGGGCCAGTAATCTTGAAATAACATGCAGAAGAATCTTTGAGCGCCCAGAGCTTTTTATATTATAACTGAAATCAATCAATGCAAATGCACAATAATGTCAAGTGGAAACACAGAAGAATTTAGCATGATTGAAGTGTAATGGGGTCCACCCGTAATACCTAACATTGCTTTATCCTTATTTGTCATGCATTATTTCTTCCTTATTTAATGCTCGACCTATTTAAAGCACATGATTGTATTTTTTTTTTTTTTTTTTGCATTCCATTAATCATCATATTCCACTTTAACAAGAGACAACACAATGTCTTCAGCTAATTTGTCTGAATTCATGTCTGAATTAAATCACATGTTCTTTTTAATTAAAGGAACATGGCTTGATTTTTAACTCTAGGGAAGGGACAGTTTATGCCTGGTCATGTTTCTGTGGGTGCATGTATTTCATGAAACCTGACAAGAACATCTCATACTTAACCCCAAAATCAAAGAAAAATGTGTTACAGTAATTACAATTGAGAATCATTGGAATTACAAATAAAACTCAAGTAAAACATCCATACCATTGTCATAAAAACAACATCACGAAGCAAGTCTTAAAGAAAAGGTGTGTTAGTTCTAAATTCACCTTTTTTATCAATTTAAAAAAAATATTTTAAAGAAGAACAGGAATATATATATATATATATATATATATATATAAATGTAAATATATTATACATGCATAAATAACTGTCGTCTTCAGAGGGGTCGTAGTAAAACAATAACGTCACAGTTGAGAGCAGAACAATTACCAGAAAAGGACAAAAACAATACACGAACACATGAAGAGAAGTTTTATTTTATTTTGTTTTATTTTTCACCTGATTACTTTAGTTATGCTTGAGTTGTGTTTTATCAAATGAGGAATTATGCAATGGATGAAGTAGCCAAACCCACTTATTTTCTTAAGAACATGTGTATAAACTACCTGCGTGTTTGTATTTTCGGGAGAGGGATTTGAAGAACTTGGTCATATCAGCCGTGATCATAGCGGTTGGTGTCTCTTTTAACAGATTCAGAAATATCGAAGCAAGTTTGGGCTCTGGCTTCCTTTCAGTCACATCTTCCATCAGTCACCCTGAGTGCAAAGTATTACCTACCTCCTGTGCCTATGAATATATCCAGCTTACCTGATGTCCATGATGATTATATTGTATACCTAGAGTGCTTGTCTATGCTAGTGTAACCCGATATCAGACGGGGGATGGAAGTTAAAGATGTCCCACTCCATCAGGATGTGTGCATTGAGACGCTCTCCAGCTGATATATGAAATATGTCTCAGGAATTACAGTAGCCTGGATGTCTATGATCCACAACACTTGAGTTAGAACCAAATTAGCTGTGACAGCTGGTGTGATTCTGGTCTGAGCCTGTAACATACTGACCAACCGATGGTCCAGTAGATTTGAAGAATCGTTAGTGTGAAAAATAGCAATGGATATTTTGTTGTGAATGTGATTCTTGTGTTCATGTGTCGATGATAATGGTTGACGCATGTCTGAAGCAATTGTAGCATTGGAATTGTTTGTTTGGGAATGGTGGTAGTAGGAGTTTTGTGTGTTGTCCTGCATAAGCTGGAAATGAATTGTTGTGAAATGCCTTTTTCTCTGTCCTTCTTTTGTCTCGGCCATATGCGGTCTGTCAGCAACAGCTGTTCTGAAGGGAAAAGACTCATTTTTGAATGATTTCTATGTAATAAAATATTACATTCCATTTATGGTACTCTGTTGTGTGTTTCCAATTATTTTGTGGACATTTTAATTTGGATGGTTGAGGACAAATAACACCTTTAGTTTGCTTGTACGTAATTCATGAATGTTTATAAAAAGGCCTAAAACTTCCACATTTTTGCCACACCTGCAATGGCCAGTGACTGAAGAAAAATGACCAGCTAGCAGCTATAAATATTTTATACCAGCCATAAAACTGTTTTTGCAAAAACAGTCAGTTATGACACCAAACTTTTGGATACCAGTGAAAATTCACAATTTTCAGGTTCCAAAATGTAATAAAGTAATTAATGTAAAATAACATTGCATAGATTTCACTGTATAAATTAAACCCAGATTAATCCTCATAAAAAAAAAATCCTCTTTTGTTGTTTGAATAACATTAAGGACACAGACAGCACCAGGAATATTAGGCTGCTGTCACTTTAAGAGCCAATGCACACATATTGATACCCACCAGTCTATGATTGATACACATGCATTATATTTCTCAACTGTTTACGTTCACTTAAAACCTGACTGACTATATTTACGAGGATACTCACCAATACAGGCATCTTCACGCGCAAGAAGACGTGAAAGAGAGTTTGATTCAGTATTCGCACACTGTCTGAGATGCAGATGTTTCGTTAGTTTTCATATTTAAATTGACAAGGCTTAAACTTTCGTGACGATGCAGCACTGTCCGGTCAACTGTCCCGAGGATCACTCACTTTTGTCCACGTTCATGTTGTCACAACATTGCATTGTAAGAATAGAATTACCCGCCAACTGAGATTGACATGTTTCATGTACTCACCAACCTTTATTTTTTACTCGTATTTGGCACTTGGTGAGAGTTCATTTTAGGCCATATATATAAGTATATTTCGAACTAGAAGTAAAAAAAAATTTAATTTGAAGTAAATATATTTAAAGAAATTATATAAAAAAAAAAAGTACAAAAATAAGTAAGTTTTTGTGTAAAATAAATTGAGTGCTGATGTCATTAAATCAAATAGAGACATGCCAAATTCTAAGATTCATATAAATGTTAATTTAATTGTTATGCTTATCATTTGTAATGAAAAATACTAAATAGAAGAATTTCATTAGTGGTATCAGACCATTTTTACAGTCTATGTATCAGACGTGGATGCAACTGCTAAGATTTATTTGAAGCCCACTACAAGATACAAATATTTACAAGGTTAAAGTTACAAATGATTATGTGTATATATGTAAAAAAAGATACATACACATTATGTATGTTAAATAACTTAATGTATGTATAATAAGATAGCTTAATTTTCCGTAGCCTATATACTCGTATGTAGTTTTCATAGTAATATATCTTATGTGTCTTCTCGTATGTTTATTTTGAAATTATATAACTCGAAAAATCTGAAAATCTAAAGATATTTCAAGAGCTCTAAAGAAAATGTTCTTCAATTCTCAGAAAATAACATTTATTTGTTAGTATTCAACTTTTATTGTGAAAGACTGCGTCTCTAGCCCTTCGAGAGCATCTGATTGGTCGATATTGTGTCCAATCACAGAGCTCGTTGATTGCAGGTGACAGAGGGAGAGCCGAAGCGCTGTAGAGTGAATCTGCTGCTGCTAATGCTGAACACTTACCTAACGTTTATAGTTGATCCTAGTCAGTCAAAATGAGCTCCATTGGGACCGGGGTGAGTGGATTCACTGCTACAAAATGTATCACAGTATTTAAATGAGATATGATCCAGAAAGAGCGATTAATTACGGAATGCGTGTATGTCTGTGTCATGCTAAAGCTAATAAGCTACTGCTAGTGTGCAGGATCTCTATTAGTGTGTTTTATTCAGTTCCAACCCAATTAAAGTTAATAAAGTGTTTTCATACATAAGTAGCTTAAAATATTTATATTTACATGGTTTAGTTGTGCGCTTTCGGCTCTATTTTGCCCCTGCTGAGTCACTGCTCGATAACAATGAATGATAGCAGTGTAAATGAAAAGTCTCTGAGGAGGCAAAGTGAAAGTAAATTTGATGTTCCCTGCGAAAGCTGCTTTGCTACATTTATTTAGCCTCATCGATGCACAGCTTTCTCTTTGTTATTGCAGGGATTAAACGCTATTTGAATTGTTAATTTATATTAAATGAAATCAAGCGATGATTTTGACAGCGGTTCTCTTCTCCCCCATCCAGTATGATTTATCCGCCTCCACCTTCTCACCTGATGGAAGAGTATTTCAGGTGGAATATGCCATAAAGGCTGTAGAAAACAGCAGGTAATTAATTAGCCATTATTACTCGTATATTAATACACATTAAAAAAACTAAGCATGAAATATTAATATGCTGCTCTGAAAGGCTTCACCCCATCCATTTGATTGTGATAACACCTATAATATTTGTGTTTTGCTTTTGATGTCTAATAAACTGGGAGTTCTTATTAATTCATTTAATAATTTTGTGCTAAAAAATCAATTTTTTTATCGTTCATCAGCACAGCAATTGGCATCCGCTGCAAAGATGGAGTCGTGTTCGGCGTAGAGAAGTTGGTGCTGTCCAAGTTGTATGAGCAGGGCTCCAATAAACGCATCTTCAATATTGATCGGCACGTTGGAATGGTGAGAACATTGAGCATGTTGTTTATTAAAGGGATAGTTCGGCCAAAAATGATATTTAACCCATGCATTACTCACCCTCAAGCCGTTCGAGATGCATATGTCAATCTTGTTTCAGACGAACACATTTTCAGTTATTTTAGAAAATGTCTTAGACCCTTCAGTGGATATAATGTGAAGCAATGGGGTCCACCTCCTTCAAGTCCCAAAATGTGCATACATCCTTCACAAAAGTAATCCATCCGGCTCCAGGGGGATAAACGAAGGCCTTCTGAGGGTAATCCGTGCGGTTTTGTCCTAAAAATATACATATTTAAAACTTTATAAATGAAAATATCTGACTTCCGGCAACGATCGACGCGCGTGCGTTCACGCGCTTTCGTGTTTTGTTTTGCTCTGCTCTCTGGCTGCGCTGGCGCGTTCGTTCTACGTCACAACAGTTCCTACGATACGTCTTACCTCGTACGCCGACTTCCATCACCCGTGAACGCGCGTCGATCGTTGCCGGAAGTCAGATATTTTCATTTATAAAGTTTTAAATATGTATATTTTTAGGACAAAACCGCACGGATTACCCTCAGAAGGCCTTCGTTTATCCCCCTGGAGCCGGATGGATTACTTTTGTGAAGGATGTATTCACATTTTGGGACTTGAAGGAGGTGGACCCCATTGCTTCACATTATATCCACTGAAGGGTCTAAGACATTTTCTAAAATAACTGAAAATGTGTTCGTCTGAAACAAGATTGACAGATGCATCTCAAACGGCTTGAGGGTGAGTAATGCATGGGTTAAATATCATTTTTGGCCGAACTATCCCTTTAAAGGAGCCGTATGTAGGATTGTGGCCAAAACTGGTACTGCAATCACTTTAAAAATACCATAGAGTGCTGTATCCCCTCCCCCTCCCCCCTGACTCGAGGTTGCCAGATTAGCTGCAGGATTCAGCAGAAACGTAGGCTGCTTCCAATGGCAAGTGACGACGAGACGTACACAGTAAGTTTTTGGTGTGTTGAGGTGTTGAGCTGGGTGTTGAGGTGCTGGGGCCATAATAGCTGAAGAGATAAGCGTTTTTGATTTTAAATTTAATTTGATTTTATTTTGTTATTTTGAACATATAAATACAATTACAATTTTAAAAAAAAGTCTGTGGAAAAATAAATGTAAAATAGTAAAACAAAACAAAAAACATATAACCACAAAATAAAACTTCCTTATTTTTAATGATTTACAAGTGCTAAAGTTTTTGTCATAAGCGGGCTAACAAATAACCAAAACATTTACCACAGCAATTATAACGCCGGACAAATTCAATATCACCAATGGCTATCACAGGGTTGTTTTCAGTTTCATCATAAAATATTGTTAGAGTAACTAAACTTGATTAGCAATGTTCATACAGGTCAACTTGCAGCATGTGTAACTTAGCCCACGATATACGCGAAGAACGAATGACGAATCATTTTTTGTGAGGTAAAGTTAGGCTTCTGTCTCAATTACGCTTCAAATTGCTATAATGGGAGTGCTAATGTTGTTTTCCTCTGCGTCTCGGCATAAGGACAGAGAAACTGGCTCCTATAATACATTGCTAATGTTAGCATACGTTCACGTGAGCTTACGTTACGTTACTTTGCATGAACATGCATAACTTTGTTCGACTGTCATGAATATATGAAATGTCCATTGACATCAAGTACAAGTTAGCCAAGCATAGATGAATCTTACCTGTCCAGGAGAAAATTAGCAACGTTGGCGTCTGTGTTCAAATTCTTCTCCGTTTTCAGCCGTCTCCATCTTTCAAAAGCATCTCCAATACAAATTCTGGTTTTATTTCTGACTTTGTCACGACGAATTTCTGAATCATAACGAGGTCTTTTTGATTTAGTAACGTTAGACATCTTTATCCGACTACAGTTAGGGTAGATTAGAGCAAAGCTGGCAACCCGGATCCCGAAACACTACTGACTTCGTGATTGGTGGATAGGTGGAGGGTGGCGCATCAGACCAAAACACAACATGACAACATCAACATCAGTTGAGGGCTGCAAGTCCACTTTTTAAATGACAATATCCTAGCCATACTACTGTTGTCAGTGATATAAGTATTTGACATGAACATGATTTCTTAATGTCTAGTGACATATCAGGGCCTTTTTATGATTAATTGAAATACATTTCTTACATACAGCTCCTTTAAACCGATTCTCATAATTTTCCAGTAATTTATCTTCTTCAGTAACTTGTAAAATATTTAAGTTTACATACTCGGATTATGCTGATGGCAGTGAATTATTAGATTGTGTCTCCTAAAATGCTTGTGCATTGTGCATCCTAAACCTTTACACTGGTGGTCAAAAAGGTTGAAATAAGAATTTATTTATTTTATTTTTTGAAAGAAGTCTCAGATGCTCAGCAAGGCTGAATTTATTTGATCAGAAAAAAAAATCAGGAAAACAGTAATATTGTGACATATTAGAGTTTAAAATAACTGGTTTCTGCTATATTATAGTGTAAAATGTAATTTATTCCTGTGAAAAGCTGAAATTTCAGCATCATTACGCCTGTCTTCAGTGTCACATGATTCTTCAGAAATCATTCTAATATGCTGCTTTCTTTATTTATTCTTCTGTTTATTGTTATTATTTAAACATTTTTATAATTGCTTTCTGGATTATTTTAGTACAAAATTATAAAACAGCATTTATCTGAAATGGAAATCATTTGTAACATTAGAAATGTCTTTACTCTCACTTTTAATCATTTTAATGCATCCTTGCTGAATAAAAGTTAATTTCTTTTCTTTTTTTTTAATTGTCTCCCAACATTTGAGTGATAGAGTAAATCTCTACATATATATGAATCCCTGTCTGTGTGTCTTCTAGGCTGTGGCTGGTCTTTTAGCAGATGCACGATCTCTCTCTGAAGTGGCCAGAGAAGAGGCCTCAAACTTCCGCTCCAATTATGGCCATGACATCCCACTGAAGGTAAGAGAGAGAGTAAAGCCATAGATCACCCAGAAATTAGCACTGTACCTTCATTTATTCACCGTAAATAATTTCCTCACTCTAAAATGATTAAAATGTGTGTGATCCAAAGAATGGAAATTCTTTGAATAGAAACAGTCTGAAATGAGATTCTGGTCATTAATGTAGTCTCCTCATATTATCCAAACAGCATCTTGCAGAAAGAGTGGCCATGTATGTCCATGCTTACACATTATACAGCGCTGTGAGGCCTTTTGGATGCAGGTAGGTCTTCTGTGAATTTTTTATAAGATTGGAAGAGCTTTTATATATTAGTGTGTTTAACATGTTTAATTCTTTAACCTGTCAGTTTCATTCTGGGATCTCATGATGAAGATGATGGTCCACAGCTCTACATGGTTGACCCTTCTGGGATTTCATACGTAAGAGATCTATTATAAATAAATTATCGCTTTTAATCAGTAGCTACTTTAATACTTAAAGGGATGGTTCAGAAATCTGAGAGATTTCTGTCCCTCCATTTCTGTCTGTTCACCCAAACCTTTGATGCTTCAAAATGTTCATAAAGAGATTGAGCGGTTTAATCCAAGTCTTCTGAAGAGACACAATCGCTTTATATAAAGAACAGATTGAATTTAGTCTTATTAACATATGTGGTGATGAAGTTCATTTCTGCATGTTACGCCACATGTTTGATCTTCCGCAAGAACCAATGAGGTTTTGTCCTCACGCATCAAGCAGGTTCGGTTGAGCTTTTGTTTATATTCCACCAAACAATGTTTATATGTGAATAAAAGACTACATTCAATCTGTTCCTCATATAAAGAGATCATGTCTCTTCAGGAGACTTGGATTAAACCGCTTGATTCAAAGGAATTCATTTCTTTTACAAACTCTTTGTAAACCTTTTAAAGTGGGTGAACAGACTTTCAATAGAGTGGTCCAGGTATGACGTCAGAAGAACCCGGAAGTCTAATTCGCCGCTGGTTCCTTCGAGATTTTCCTATGGGATTTTACATTTTTTTTTATTTGTGTAAAATAAAGCCTGTGGTAAACATAACTTGACTATACATTGACGTTTTGTTCTACAGCTTAAATTACACACACCCATAGTGAAAACGTGAATTTTGAAGCAGTTATGTTCATGTTTGAAAATGAACAAGTAACTAACTAGATAATAGTTTGGGGTGTAATTGTGTGTGCAGTTTACGTTGTAGAACAAAACGTCAAGTATCGTCAAGTTGTGTTTACTACAGAATTAATTTTACTCATAAATTCAAAAACCCTATTAGAAAACCCCATAGGAAAACCTTGAAGGAACCAGCGGCAAATTCGACTTCCGGGTTCTGACGTCATACCTGGACCAGTCAAGGGGTAATCCATCAGCCGGAAACTAAAGCTACCCTGGGGCCCGCCATTGGTTAGCAAGCCATCACCTGCTGTTAGCATTTCATTGACTCCCATTCATTTTGGCGTCACTTTGACAACGAATAACTTTACATCTGAGGCGTTTAAAGACTCCATTTGTCCATTGTTTATTTCTAAAGAAACACGACAATGTATAAAAGGCTCCATTACTCTGTATCTTATGTTATGGCCCCGTAGAAGCAGTTTTTGTAAAAATAGGCTAACCAGACCTGCAAACTTGTCGCTTTTCGGCGATAATCGCCGTTTTCTTGGTCAATTGGGTCATTCACGTGAATCGCGTAGAACCGGAGAGTTTTTGGGGGGGGGGGGGGGTGCTTGGTGTAGGCTGCCCTTAATCTGCACGCAGGCTAGAATTGCGAAACATTATTGGATAATTCTTATAATTGACATTTCTCTTGGCCAATCGGAATCTTAGCACTTGCGTCAGAATCGCCATTGGATGAGACACCTGGCTACCACGCGAGTCTGATGGAAACTCATTACGTGAAGGAATCTAATGTGAAATTCGAGGTAAATCAAGCTTTTTTGGAGCAAAAACAACAGCTAGTTGTTTGCTTGATTCAATTAATGTTAGCTACCGCTTTGTTATGCTGCGCTCGTGAGAGAGAGAGAGCCGGTCGCGCGCGCACTCTCACTGTATTCAAACTGCCTTGCTCTCCCTCCATCGCGCATATTAATCAAAATCTATTGAGAATTGACACGATAGTAAAAGATCAAAAGACCAAAGTTTCACGTGGAGATTTTTTTCCTGAATTACCGCTGGGTGTGAATTGCAGCCTACTAAAATTGCCCTATCCTCTCTGAAAAGCGTTCTGCACATTCAGCTGACATAAACCACATTTTCAATAAACAAAAAACCTATCCAGTGATTAAATGTTTTCTGTGTTGAGAGTTGAGACAAATCTTGTGCGATGTCCTTATCTGCTGGGATAATCACACAACGCTAGCCGTGTGTGTCAGCTAATGGCACGTCCGATTCGTGAACTAATGACTCATTTAAACCGATTTACTTTTATGAATGGTTAAAATAACTGATCTGTGCAACATCTGTCTCTTCAAAAGAGATCTGAATCGGTGTATAACAAATCGATAACACCAAACTAGTTAATATTAACTATTCATAAACTGCACTTCTTAATCTTTATAAATAAATAGCATTTATTAATCTTTGGTAATGTTAATTTCACTATTTACTAGTAGCCTTATTACAATTAAAAGTTATATTTGTTAACATTAGTTAGCCTAATGCTACTGTGAAGTAATATGAACAAACAATGAACAGCTGTATTTTTATTAACAAAGAATAATAAATACAGTAACAAATGTATTGCTTATCATGGTTCATTTATATTTTACTGCCTTTTTTCTCCTTTGCCGATCCTATGATAATTATATATACAGTATAGTGTTCATCCAGAACAACATGTAACTGTGTAACCACACCCTAGCAACCGTTTAAAGCTAAACGGCTTTAAACGGCCCCCCCCCCCCCCCCCCCCCCCCCCCCCCCCCCCCCCCCCAACACTGTCACCTTTTTTACTCTAAAGAGTTTGCAGGTCTGCTAACGATTGCGTCATAACCACGCGACTCTCTGTCGCACAGTAGAGAAATTTCCATATAGACAGGAGGTGAAGCTCACGGGCAATCGGGGGGACGTGGAGGCATTAAGTCAAGGGAGAAGCCCATAGAGAGTCATAAAGTTGCTCCTGCTCCTCATGGACAGCTCCTACTTACGCTCTCCATCTCTGCAAGATTCGGAAGGGAATGATTCAGATTCCTCTTGGCACAGCGACTAGAAGACTTACAACTGTCAGACAGGTTGCTCACGTCACATCTCCGTCGTCAAGCTCAGTTTGAGCCTGCGCAGTGCGCTAAGCCATCAGGAAGTGAGTGCTTCTAATTGACTTCACTTTTCTCCGTTGAAGTCTATGGGGTCACTGTGTCCATTTCTTTTACTGTCTATGGGACCACTCTATTGAGGGACAGAAATCTCTCAGGGTGTGTTCACACTCGTGGTTTGTTTGATCCAGACCAAAAAAAAAAACAAAAAACATTTAGTTCTGGTCCTCTAATGGCGCTTTTCCATTACAAGTACCAGCTCAGCTCGACTCGGCTCGCCTCGACTCGGCTCGCTTTTCCCTCCGTTTTCCATTGCAGAAAGTACCCGCCACAAATAGTACCCGGTCGTCATAGCGACGCCTTTCGTTCCTCGTTGCCGCATCAAGCTCTCGCTGGATCCTCTCTTCGGCAACCAAACAAAGGAATGTCTGCACCTCCTCGTTTGACCACGGCGTATTCTTCCGAGTTGCCATAATAATAGTAGTAAGTTTAGTAACTATCTCTGGCCAAACTATTTAAAAATGGCGGGGTTATTTATTCTGCATACTCCATCTGGCGCGTGTAATGATGACGCAGATTCTCTGTGACCAATCAGCAGTCGGCATTGTTTTCACGTCACATTTTAGTATCGCCTTAGCTCGCTTAGAACCTCGCCGGAGGTGGTACGAAAAAAAGTACCCGAAAGCAGGTACAGGTACAACTTTTACACAGTGGAAAAGCAAACAAAGGCGAGTCGAGTCGAGCCGAGCTGAGGCGAGCTGGTACTGTGTAGTGGAAAAGCGCCATTAGTGTGACATCTGTATTTTACAGTGGCCCTCCAGGAGCGGAGTTTGACACGTGCTATAGAGGGACAGAAATATTTCTTAAAACAATGGATTTAAAACAAAATGAGGGTGAGCAAATGACAGAATGTTAGTTTTTTGGAGAACTATCCCTCTAATGCACACTACCAACCTTTAACGCACTTTGGCCCTGTCCCAAATGGAACCCTAAGCCCTCAGTCTTTCTCAGAGTCTGCAGTTTCGTGACGCAATGACTCTTTGACTTGTCGGATAGACGTTTTCTGCAGAGCTCGCTTTCGTGCGGGCTCAGCAAAAGTGCGCGCATCAAGGGCTATTATGGGCTGCAAAAGGTGTGCTCGCGAGCACCCTTCTGAAACCTACAATGACAAATGGGACACCCTACGGTCTTGTGGACTGAACAGACATGCGCACAAGGTGGCCATGAAACTATTATGTAGCCAAATGTAAGTGCAAATGTAACAGAACTTTAATGTTACCTTTGTGGTCAAGTTGGAGTGACCACCGATGGAAAAGCAGCTAAAATGTGTCCAGCACACACGCAAACTCCATAATTAGTGCAATAAAAAGTGCAGATTGTATTGTTTTCATTAACCTGAACTTCCTGTACATGTGTTTCCCTTTGTCATTAATGTTTGTTAGGGTTACTGGGGCTGTGCTATTGGAAAAGCCAAGCAAGCTGCCAAGACAGAAATTGAGAAACTACAGGTATGTGTTGTTATTTATTATATAGACCTTATGCACCAGAGAAACAAGCGTGTAGCCATCTTTAGAATTTTATGTGATTTATCATTTTTCTATTGTTGCAGTAGCTATGTATATTTATATGGCATCAAAGAGTAATTAGCTGGTGAAGTGTTATTGTTAATTTAGTGTTAATTTACTTATTGTAGAGTTAACGAAAGTTATCATGAGCATTGTAATGGTTGAAGCAGATGTCAAGTTAGATTTTAAAACTAGCGAATTCATTAATTAATCATTAAGATCTTAACTTCATGCTGTGGAAATACAAACCGGAAGAAAGAAACGAGCAAAAACTAAATGAGTGCAGCGCAGAAAAGGGGTTGCTATATTCATCATTTTGTAAAGAGCTTTCAGATAAGCACATACATTTTGCCTTACACTACTGTTCAAAAGTTTGAGGTTCGTAAATGAATACTTTTATTTAGCAAGAATTAATAAAATGTATCAAATGCTGCAGTAAAGACACGTTACTAAAGATTTGTAATTCAAATAAAAGCTGTACTTTTGAACGTTATATTCATCAATGAATCCTGAAAAATATTAAAAACAGCATAACATATTAAAAGCAGCATAACTTCAACATTGATAAATGTTTCTTGAGCAGAAAATCAGCATATTAGAATGATTTCAGATCACGTGACACTGAAGACTGGAGTAATGATGCTGAAAATTCAGCTTTGCATCACAGCAATAAATTAAACTGTAAAATATACATTAAAATTGAAAACCGTTAAATTGTTATATTTCACAATATTAGGCTACTTCATTTTTGATCAAATAAGTGTTGCCTTGGTGGGCATAAGAGACTTCTTTCAAAAATATTGTCCCCAAACTTTTAAACGGTAGTGTACATCTACAAGTGTTCATAGTATCTCCAGGGTTGTAGTGCAAAAAGTCGCATTGTCTTTTATTTGTCAGCACACACTCCATTAGATCTTTACCCCGAACAGTTACAGCTGTGATGTTTAGTGGAAGCATGTTTGGCAGTCTTTCTTTGAAACAAGTTCAAACAAGAGTCAGCTACTTCCAGTACTGCAGGGACCATATAAAACAGTCTTAAAGAAGTAACAGCATTATGCCATCAGAAGATTTGTCATTTCAAATCAATTACAATACTAGATTCCTTTTGCAGCGTTTTCATGTTAATGTCAACAGATTAAAGCGATTAAACGTGTAAAGGTTAAATCCTGTTATTAATGTATTTATTTTTATTTCAGATGAAAGGAATGACCTGCAGAGAACTGGTGAAGGAAGTGGCAAAAATGTGAGTTTTGTTTTCTAACTTAAAATGGAGAAGACCACCGAATGCATCATTCATAGCCAACACAAGAGAGCAGTAGAGGTCCACGAAAACAAACCAGTCGGACTACTAGCATCGAGTATTGTTTTCTTATCTGTTAGGTTGCTGAGTTTACAGTAATGTTGGCTACTAATGAACAGGGTTCCCACACCTTTTGACCAGTCAGTTTACATGACTTTTCTCAGGCATTGATGGGCTACTGCATACACACACTTTAAACGTTAAATCATCTTATTGAGATTGCACTCCAAAAAATTCTAACCAGTATATTTATAATTTAGATCGGAGCATAAATAATACACAATAAAGAAATTCTTGTCAGTGACTTTTCCAGACCTAAAAATGTAAAAAAATCTGTTTCCAAGCTGTCCATGATTGTGGGAGCCCTGAATTAAACATTTTATATTTATACGTTTTATAACTATTTGTGTGCGTGTTTTGTCATCTCTTCTCAGTATCTATATCGTTCATGATGAGGTGAAAGACAAAGCCTTTGAGCTGGAGCTTAGCTGGGTTGGAGAAGGTAATGACAGGCTTTTATATTCTAATACTCAATCTATTGTGAATTTACTTTAAAAAATCTGATTTTTTTTACTCCTATCTGACACAAATCGGAAGCACAAAAATCAGCACGAGATCGAATTTTTTCGCATCCGCTCTGAGACTCTTCCAGATGTGATTTTTAATCAGGTACATATCCAATATCTGAACATCTGACCTACGTCTAAACACACATATCCGATTCCCCCTTGCAATTCCAAGCCACCACAAGGCCAGAGTGACACGTTTGCTCACAAAGATAGCTTTTTAATGTTGTATTATGAAGCAGATGTTATATACTAAAGAAATTGCACACACACAGAAACATTAAGGAGCATAGAAACTGGTTTTCAACATCTGCCCTGTAAATTGTTTTAATTAAAACAGCTTTGCTACTGAAAAAGCTACATTATATTTCTCAGCAATGAAATAACTGCTGTTTTTGTAAATAAATTAACAAGCTTAGATACATGCAGGCAACTCTCTCTCTTTAATTCCTTCAAATCAATTCAAATAAATGAAATCTTACTGCGCTACTAAAATAACAAATGAAATGAGTTAGTTTCTGGTCTATATCCGTTCAAATGTTCCATGACAGCTTTTAACTTACCCATGTTGGCAAATAATCATGGCCATTGGTCACCCACCCAACATGAATTGTACTATAATTTTAGTACGGCCATTCAAAAACCCAAGGGTCAACCATGTCACATAGTAAAGCGATCACCGACATAATTATTTTGGCCGGGATAAAATGTAAACGCAGATATCAGATACCTGTCTAAATAAACAAGTGGGACCACAAAAAAAAAGACGAATATGGTCAAAAGATCATATCTGTGCATTAAGACTTTCAGTGTAAATTGCAGCCTTTACTGAATCTTTTAGTTTTTAGGAAAATATTTGTAATACTTAAAACTTCCTTTCAGTTTTCCTCTACTGCATTTGTGTTCAGTGCTGGATTTCTCATAAAACCCCTTTCATCGTTTTGTTGTATATTATATTGTAATTGTTTTCTGTCCATTTTTAAGGTTGGATTTTTTTTGTCTAAGATTATAATTCAACAGTAGTATTGCTTATTGTTACACTTCTAGTACCTTTTAGATGTTGGCGCGTGATTCAACATGCCACTCGATTTTAATAAATATTTTTTAATTGTTTTTGAGGTTGCTTTGTTGTTGTTTTTATCCCCGATTTAATAGTGCATCAACAGTAAAAAAAATAAAAGAAAAAAGGAATGGTTTTATTCATATATATTTTGGTCCCTCTTATTAGTCACCAAAGGAAAGCACGAGCTTGTCCCGAAAGAGATCAAAGAGGAGGCGGAGAAATACGCTAAAGTAAGTAACTGTTCCCCTGGTAATAGATATAATATAACAAAAGCTCTCTTCAGTGTTGGCTTATTGACACATTTCTGTCCTGACAGGAATCCCTGGAGGAGGAAGATGACTCTGATGAGGACAACATGTAAACGCAGTGTTGCAAACCTCTCTGTTTTTCCACTTCACTGACTGTGTACCATGTTTCAGACATTCTGGCAACTCTCAACTTGACTGCAGACAATAAAATGTTTTTTATGTTTTCTAATGGACTAATGTAGTCCTATGTTTTGTGGGTTTCAAAATTAACAATAAACATGATTTATAAAACTGAAAGAAGCTCTGATTGAGACTCCTAAATTGGCATAATAACCATTCATTAGTTGGGCAGCAAGCTTAGACAAAGGATCCACCGTCTCTTTCAGAAAACATGTGGCATCATTGATATTTATGCACACCCTAGTTTAGAGAATGTGTACATTACTAGGTTGGACATAAGGCACTGAAGACATTATAGATTCTGGTGTGTAAATAAACAGTTCATCTGCAATACGTTGGAAGGATTTGACCCTGAGTTAATGGTTAGCTTAGTTGTGCCAGCCACTAGCATATGGAGCCTCAAAACAATCCCAGTACATTATATTTTACTTTTTAAAATTGCTATCCATGACATTGTAACCCAAGCATGCATGCATGATATAGAATTGGGAGTTAAAACAAAAGTGATTAGGTCTTTAACTTTAAGGAACATACTTAACCATTATAGCAGTTCTGAGGGTAACACTGATATTTAGCATTGGGATGTACACTAGCAGTCAAGAGTTTGGGTACACCTGACCATTCATTATTATTACTAATTTGCTATTAATCTAAAATGTGTAAAGTCATAAAAATTGTGAAATTACAGAAAGTAAGAGATGAGAATGCTGTAGTAAATCAAAGTTTAAAACATTTGAGAGAGAATTGTCTCTCAGGGTTTCTACAAAACTAATTTCAAGTATTTCAGAAGGTGCCTTTTGATCAAAGCTTGTGAAAAACATAATCCAAACGTTACACTAGTAGTGCATAGACAATTGTGGGAGCTTTGTATCGTTTTTATGGCCTTTGAGGCCAAAGCTTTGCACATGACCTCTATTTTTAGCTCTGTGTTGCTAACTACCTCTTATTTGGAAAGTAGAGTTTGAAATTAATGTTGCTTTAAAACGGTCCCATAGATTTATTATGTAATGTGTGCTTATAGATTAATTTACAAGCTGATTAATGCATAGGCAAACTGACAGATTTATTGATTAAAACACAATATTCACAGATATAATATACAACTAGATCGTCATTGCACAAGTATAATTTATTTTCTAATCCTGTTTATACAATACATACCTCTTAAACATAAGATTCTATTGGTCCAGTCGCTGATGTATATTAACACTGAATCAAACACAACACATAGTCCTTAATATCCATCATAAACAAACATTAACACAGTGAAAATCGCACTTCTGATTCACAATCACAATTATTCAATATCGTTAGAGTAAAACGAGCATTTCAGTGACAATCTAATGCATAATTTGAAACCACGCAGGTGTCAAAAATTAGTATCTAACGTGACACACACATGCTTACTATGACGCTCTGTTCCGGTCACGTGGTAACCAAACCCATGACGCCAGACGCTCTCTACAGCATCGACATACAGACGCCATTACCGTTGCCTTCAATTGACCTTTTCTACACGACCGCATTAAAACTATTAATTGGTAAAATATTTGTAATACAAATCACATAAATAACAAATTTAATTTAAATCGATGCTGAGGTTATTCGATCTGACTAGAAAAGCAGGCAAAAAAGTCACGGGGCTCACCGCGAAATCTCACGGGCTCCGAGTCCAGAATGCGAAAATAATTACGTTGGGTACAAAATGGCGAATGTTCTCTTCGCTTCGACATGCGCAGACTGAGCAGAGGCTTTCCCTCTGAAATGAAGCTCCGTTCCCATACAGCTTTCCGGCCAATAGGCTTCGCTGACAGGACGCATTTGACTCAATTCGACCAATCAGAACTGTGGACAACGCAGAACAGGAAAACAAGTAGCCAATCGGGGACCAGGATGGATTTGTTGTATTCGCAAAGAGTGCGACTCAGAGAACACCAATGAGAAAGCGTTATTCGCAGCGCCGCTTTCGTACTCCGCAATCAGGTTTCGCGCTTCAGCCTAGCCAATAGAATTTCGCTTAGCAGTCAGCCAATGGCAATGTTCTGAATTTGCTCACAGTGGCCCCGGAAGCCAATAGGGATCCGAGAAACACAACCTCAGCTCAACAGCTTGTTATTTCGTCTATGCCTTTGCAACCTAGTCGAATGCTGAGCTGAAGCAGTCATATAGGAGCATGTAAGTACACATATATATTTCCACACAACATTCAAACACCGATTTTGCGTCAGTAAACCCGTATAATCACGCCGGTCTCATTTAAACCCGCTAGTCTGAAAGTAATCCAGTCATATTTGCCGTTTTCCCGTGGTTTCCAGCGAAGGTATTTAGGCGACGAAGAGAAAAAAATTGAATGGCAGAGCCTAGTCACATCTAGTCGGCTTGTTTTCTCATAGATTTTACCAGACGACTTTTACTTAAACTAACCACTCAAAACCGATCACTTTATAGTCAAAAACTTATAACTGAGTTTGAAGGGAAAAGTCGCCTCACATATTGTTGCGGAACTAACCCGAAGAACTATTTAAATCGCCGCCATAACAGCTTCACTATATTTAGCTCAACCGTCACAATTTGATTGACAGGCGTCAATAACCATAATAACTGGCAGTTTGACGTTCTTCGAACTCCGATACTTCGGTAAATACAGTGTTAAGTGAGTGAAAACGGGGGTTAGTGGATGGTGGAGGGGCTGACATGGTGCAGGACGGTGTGTGAGCTATGATGGCGACGTGACACACACACACACACACACACACACACCGTGAGTGAAGCGGGAAGGAAACACGCAGGGTTTGAAGGGGTTATGTTTTCCTTCAGTGACTCCGTGCTTTGTTTTTACATCATCAGGACATCGTAAGTGGCTCAGATTGGAGGTAAAGTCACGGTGAGGCAGTTAAGGCTTTGTTTTGATGGGTTGGTCTTGTTTATTTGATCATTTTGAAAGGGATAATGACGAGAAGAGGCTAGCTGCGTTAGCTCCTTTAGCATTTTCTCTGTTCTGTGTTTGTGTTGTGCTGTCAAATTCTTCTCACACATACATATGACACGTTTTTTAGCACATGGCGCCAGATCGTGACTGTTTCTTTCTGCTTGTGTTGTTCTGTTTCAGCAGTCGAAACCAATCGAGCTGGACTCCCTCAAATAGCCATCAAGATGAAGGTGAGTCTCTGCAGTTCTGATAGGCGACGCCTCCCTAAATGAAGCCCAGCAAGCATCTGGAACAACACACTTAAATGAATAAATCACATATGGATGTTTTTTTTTTGTAGAATGGCTTACTAGGGATTATCAGAGAAGCTCAGTAGTACAATGATTGAGGTAGTCAGTCTCTATAAGTGCTTTCTGAATAACCAAGATAGTACTTTTCACAACACTTAAGTGCTGTTACTTGAAGTATTCTTAGATGTTTTTGCTCATGCTTTTCATAACCGTGACCATGCAAAGATCAAGTGTTGGTATGAATATGTCTATGCACCTTAATAATATTTACACTGTTCACAGGTAGCAGATGAACCTGCCTACCTGACTGTGGGGACGGATGTGAGCGCAAAGTACCGCGGTGCCTTCTGCGAGGCAAAAATCAAGACTGTTAAACGCATGGTGAAAGTTAAGGTACGTTTAATCTGCATGGTGAATACATACTTATATCAGACAAAGTCAATTTTATTTGTATAGTGCTTTTCACAATACATATTTTCAAAAGCAGCTTTACAGCAATTCATTAGCTAAATGTTTATATCATCTTAATTCCTTAGTCACAATTTAATGATATAGTTTATATTCACAATGACGTGAACAATTATGTTGTTGAGGTGTGAACAATTATGTTGTTGAGGTTTGCTATTTAGTATATTGCTTTACTTGAGTATACTGTATGCCTGTGGATAAAGTTGGATGGAAAATGTATGCAATTTTAAGTATTTCCCCTGGTAATAATATTGTTTAAATTTTGTGATGATAAAACATCAAGCAGTTGAAATTAGCCTCATACTATATATCACTTTGAAATATATACTTTCAAAACTTTGTCCATTTTAAATAGTCCTTGGTGTGTGTTTTCAGCTAACAATCATCTTTGAGATTTATATATTAGTTTAAAAAAATGCAAAGTTCAGAGTTCACATGCAGCTTATGTCAAGCTAGTGTCAGATGACATAGAGGGTCAACAAAGTTTTCCAAGTGTCATTTTCTGCTGGTGACAATGCAGAGATTTGTTTCTATAAAAGGGTTATGTTGCTTTTATGCAGAAGTGTTTGGTGCATTTTACTCCGCATGCTTCAGTAATGTAACAGGCCAAAGGAAAACCACCTAATAATCCTGCTTTGTGAACTAACTCTGCAGACCATTCAAACTTTGTCTGTGCAGAACGTCCATCTTTTCAGATAGAGCAGTCTAACAGTAAGCTTACAAATGGTTTAATTTTGATCAATCACAAGTATGTTGTTTTAGGGTTAATCCACATACTGGCATTTTTGCAAGACCTCATTGTATGTCATCAATGTTTTGTTTTCTCTCAAGGTCTTGGTTTGTGGCAGTACTTGAACCTAGTGAAACATGGCAGCCTTGAATAACACAGAGCAACACATACCTGAAGTTTGTGTAGCACATTCTCAAGTATGACTGCAAGGAAATAGTTTTTCTTTACATTGTATGTAGGCGCTCACTAAGAAGCTTGTTTGAGAGAGATCATGAAGAAAATGCCATCTGTTGCACAACCAGATTACTTCACCTTCACTGAGCTGTACTGTCTTACCTTCCATGTCACTCTCCCCCTCATGCTTTGGCTCTCTCTCTCTCTCTCTCTCTCTCTCTCTCTCTCTCTCTCTCTCTCTCTCTCTCTCTCTCTCTCTCTCTCTATATATATATAATATATTATTATTATTTTTTTTTTTTACCTTTTTTTTGTTTTGTTTGTAGGTTATGCTTAAAGGAGACAGCACCTCACAAGTCGTCCAAGATGACCAAGTCAAAGGACCCTTAAGGGTAAGAGATACTTTTTTAGACACTGACTCCAATTCAGTTAAATAATTGTTACTATAAGGCTTGTTATAAATGTTTTGTCCTGCACATGCAATATTTACTAGAAGGTACTGCTTAGTTGTAGCCATGTTCAAAATGAACTTTTCCCCACAACTGTTATTGCAGAGTGAACTGAGAAAATTAACTTATGGTCATGACTGGAATATTGTTTAGTGAAACTAAGCACCTTGTGGACTCAATTATGAGGCAAAACATTGTATATATTGTTTATAGCTCATAGACAATGTTTAATTCTAAAACAAGAAAAGTTGTAGAAATGTTTTTAACTGAACTCTGTTTGAAATTTGTCCTATTTGTGTCACAGCAGTTTATTGCACAAAAAGTTAGGTAGTGCAATGATGTGTTCTACATCTCTGGTCTCAGGTTGGCTCAACAGTGGAAGTGAAGAGCCCAGAGGGTGGACTTAGCGAAGCTGTCATCAACAAACTCACAGATGCCAGCTGGTACACTGTGGGTGCGTACAGACACAGCGGACTAAACCTCCCTAGAATTGTACATATAGTACCACTCTTAGGCCCTATAATTGATCATCAGTAAACTAAACTTGTCATTTACATTTTAATGTTTTTTTCCTCCCATGGTCATTGCAGTTTTTGATGACGGGGATGAGAAAACCCTTAGAAGAACTTCACTGTGTCTTAAAGGCGAAAGACATTTTGCAGAGAGTGAGGTGAATGTAAACAATAAATTGAATGTGAGGTGTTATCTGCATCATGTGTCTTGTGGTTAACACTTTCCCCTGGTTTTCTCTCTCTCTCTCTCTCTCTCTCTCTCTCTCTCTCTCTCTCTCTCTCTCTCTCTTTCTGCCTATTTCTCTCTCTCTCTGCCTATTTCTCTCTCTCTCTCTCTCTCTCTCTCTCTCTCTCTCTCTCTGCCTATTTCTCTCTCTGCCTATTTCTCTCTGTAACAGACTTTGGACCAACTGCCCCTTACTAACCCAGAGCACTTTGGCACTCCAGTCATTGGAAAGAAGACAAATCGGGGTAGAAGGTCTTCCCAGGCAGTGTGAGTATTTGCAGTCCTTTCCTCTTTGTGCTATCTCATTATTCTCATTAGTAGTGTAAGAAAAGACTTATTTTACCTGGTCAAAAACAGCTCTGTTTTCAGCACGCCGTTTCAGTGCATATGACTTTAAATAATGAGCTTTGCTCACCCCGCCCCTCTGTTCTGTGCGTACACCGTTTGAACACAATAACACAATAACCATAACGCGTTGTTCAGTATAAACGTGGGATTATGAATTATATTGAGAACGGCATGCATAGAAAACATGCCGTAATGTACCCTGAGTGGAAACCTTAGACGCATTCATTGTGAAGCGTGCAGCAAGCGATTTGCAAAGATTAATATAAAGTTTAATAAAACGTTACACTCACTTCAGTTCTTCTGGAGGTTCAGCAGGAACATGAATATCTGGTACCGATCCTTTTTTCATGAGCAGCTTCGAGATCCTCGTTTATAAAGCAGTCTGGTGTGTGAAATGATTCGAGCATTGACGTTGCTTGTGGGGAATATTCCCTTCGAAAACAAACTCAGCCACTGCGTCTTAAGCGGTTCGGATTTAGGAACATTAAAATGACTGCTGTGTTCGTTATTACATCCAAGAACAGAACACCACAATCGCTTAGACGCCATTCTGCTCATAGACAGAGCTCCAGCATATCAACAATGACCGGACTATGATTGACAGCTCGCTCGCTCACGAGCGAGGGCGGGTCTGTGTTGAAACGCTGCTGTCAATCAACAATCGTGGGAGGGTGTCCGATTTAGTGACGTCACAAAATCGAACGGCTTGATTTAAGACGGGGAAACATATAAGGAGATTAAAAAAAAACACTGGATGGATTTTTATCATTTTATGATGGTTGTGTACAGGCACTGCCAACACACATTTCAGTACAATCAACTTGTAAAAGTGCATGTACCATTATATGACCCCTTTAAACAGGCTTTTGCTAATGTACACTTAAGACTTCAGTATGTAAATGATCTCTGATATATAAGTGCAGTGGGTAAATTCTAGAGGTCGACCGATAGTGGATTTTACCGATACCGATATCTAGGTTTGACCACACATGCCGATAACCGATAATTCAACCGATATTTTTTTTATGGATACTGGATTAAAAACAAACATCATACTCACAATAAAACAGTGCTGAACTGAAATGTGCTCAATTAAATAAATATGAATATATTAAAACTTTAAACAGAAAATAATTTAAACAATAAAATATTACAGGTTTCGTTAGCTATAACCTAGAAACATACGTACATTTCATAGGTAACACTTTGCAAGTCCCATTTGTAAACAAGGATGTATTAACTAGCTTTCATGAACTATATGCATAATGCAATATACGTTTTTACTGAATGTATTAATATGAGCAACACAATTGTACCTTTATCATTCATGTTAGTTCATTCATAGTACATTAACTAAGGTAATAAAAGATAAAATAAGAATTGAAACTCCATTTCAAATGCATTAGTAAATGTTGAAATTAACAAACTACCATAACAATGAATAATTCTTCTACAACTTGTATTAACCTTAGTTAATGCTAAAAATGGAATGTTATTGTAAAGTGTTACCATTTCATATGATTCCAAAGAGTCGTGCTTAAAGATGGCCATTAAAATGTAATAAAGACCTGTATTATGTATACGTAATATAGCCTATAGTCTCTCACTTTATTTGCTTCTATATTTTAGAACACTTGATGATTATCTAATCAAAATAACAAGATGTATTGTAGTGATTAAAAAGATCTTAAATCGAACGCGTTTCTGATTAGTTTACGTCTCTGGCTGTATGAACATATCAATGTTGAGAAAGCAATCACGTCACTAGTTTTAAATATGCAACTTCGTCGGCTAATGAATGCATAAAAGTGACCAGCCGGATATAAAATAATGCAAATAGATGGTAACAATTGCGCCATAAAACATTTGGGTCAGGTCTGCGTGTGTTTTTGTCACATTGCATTAACGGTTGACTGAGGTAATGTTAGAGTCCTCACAGCCTCGACGGCAAACTACCGTTCTTTCTCTGCTGATGCAGCATCTAGTCAACAAACTAATTACTTTGTAATGATATGGCAATATGTACTTTAGTGTTATGTATTCATACCGTTTCGCTGTCGGTGTTTTAAATGTCAGCGCTCTCTGTGCTGCGTGTTCTCTCCGTGCTGCGCGCTGCCTCACGTGTTAACGTAAACAACTCAGCCAGTGATAGTTTGTTATTTGTCCTCTAGAGGCCGCTCTCACTCTGTATAATGCCAGCAGTCTCTTCCCAGCGCTCTCGTGCTGTGTAATGACCGCGCGCACTTCTCAGCCGCTCCAGCAACGGACGCAACCCGGAAAAACTATCGGTGTGGATTTTTGCCGATAACGATAGTTCCACCAAACAACTATCGGTGCCGATTGATCGGCAAAACCGATGAATCGGTCGACCTCTAGTAAATTCATACTGAGCTTGTTATAGTAGACTTCAGAAGCCCTGTTCACACCGCCAGCGGGTTTGTAGCTGTATGTCGTAGTAGCTTTTGGGCGTTCCCAGTGCTGTTGATCTAATGTTATTGGTAGACTGCATGTCTGACCATATCTATAGAAAGTACAATCACAAGTGATATATAAAATAAAGATATCCTTCTAATTTGACTAGGAATTAGGCTTGAAAGATTTAAAAGTAATATTATGCTGTTGGAGAGTGTTGTTATATTAACCACAGCAGTGCTCAGTGCATTAAATCATTGTAAATCATTAAATCTCAGTGCATTAAATCAACAGTATGTCAACAGTTACAAAAACGTCATTCGAATTTGACAAATAACCATTTTTCTTGTCCCTAATAATCAACATAATGCAGAGGAAACTGTAAAATGAAGCAGCAGTGCTAAACTTGCATCATACAATTACAACACACAAACTATGAATGTATAAATCAAACTCACTAATGGCGCTTTTCCATTACCAGTACCAGCTCGACTCGACTCGACTCGCCTTGGCTCGCCTCGACTCGGCTCGCTTTTCGCTCCGTTTTCCATTGCAGAAAGTACCGCCACAAATAGTACCCGGTCGTCATAGCGACGCCTTTCGTTCCTCGTTGCCCCATCAAGCTCTCGCTGGATCCTCTCTTCGGCAACCAAACAAAGGAATGTCTGCACCTCCTCGTTTGACCACGGCGTATTCTTCCGAGTTGCGATAATAATAGTAGTAAGTTTAGTAACTATCTCTGGCCAAACTATTTAAAAATGGCGGGGTTATTTATTCTGCATACTCCATCTGGCGCGTGCAATGATGACGCAGATTCTCTGTGACCAATCAGCAGTCGGCATTGTTTTCACGTCACATTTTAGTATCGCCTTAGCTCGCTTAGAACCTCGCCGGAGGTGGTACGAAAAAAAGTACCCGAAAGCAGGTACAGGTACAACTTTTACACAGTGGAAAAGCAAACAAAGGCGAGTCGAGGCGAGTCGAGTCGAGTCGAGTCGAGTCGAGTCGAGCCGAGCCGAGCCGAGGCGAGCTGGTACTGTGTAGTGGAAAAGCGCCATAAGACTGTCAACAGTTTGTTTTCCATGCATCATTTTATTATATCCATGTATGTGGTTACAGTCAAATCATATAAAACGGTGAAATCACTCCGGAACTCTGTTCTGTCTTGCCTGCAGTCGAGACTGTGACGTGAGCTTTTGGTTGTTTGCTCGTGAAATTCGCTTCTCATTTGCATAAAGTTGACATTTCTGAACTTTTGTCCCATGTCTCGCGTCGCTTGACACACCCACATTTTGTCGCCAACGGTCACTATCGCTCTTGCTGCCGTAAGTCGCTAGCCCTCTATTGAAATGAATGGGATCATGTCGCTTTGTTACTGGCAGTGTGAACTGTATAGTCTTGTTTTGCTGTTACAATTAGATCCTACATCCTCAGTAAGTGTTTAAACTGATGATTCCCAGTTTGTTTGAGCTTGAATGAAAATTATTCCAGCTTCTTTATTCCCCTTTCTATTTTATGTATTTCTATCAGGGTTCGTATGGTCATGAAAAACCTGGAAAAGTCATGGAATTTTAAAAATAGCAATATCCAGGCCTGGAAAAGTTTAGGAAAAATAAACCCAGAAAGGGTTTATGGAAAATTCATGGAAATTTGTTTCAAAATATTTACATAATAGAATATATGTTTAAGTGATAATATGGGTTAAACCAGGCTTTTTCCTGGCTCAAAATGAGGCGGAGGTGGTAAAATCGTAACACTAGGGGGGTCCGGGGGCATGTTCCCCCGGGAGAAAAATTTTGCACATTTTAAAGATAAATGCATTAATCTGGTGCACTCCGCACGTCATTATGGGAAGTTTTCTGGCTCAAAATTAGGTGGTAAAAAAACATCCAGATCATGTGTACACATGAAAGTGTACCGCGCCTTCAACTGGCTAAAAAAAACAACACTTTTTACAAGCATGTTTTTTTTTTTGAGGTATTTTATTAACCAGATAATTTGATTTTGTTTACAGTTTATAGGGGCCATGTTAACAACAGTGTAGTTGAATAGCAACAAGCATTTGCTTTCATTTACACAACCAGAAAAATGTGGCTCTATTTCAGATTTTTCAAACATTGCATTATCAACTACACAGTGTACAACCAGAAGCAGAACATTTCAGCCTCCCGATTTTTCATTTTATAGAAAAATGTGTATCTTTTCAACGACGACACTTGGCAGATTATTGCTCAAGTGAAAACAGTTTGAAAAGTGAACTTAAAGTTACAGAATTGTACGTTTATTGTTATGAAAAATGTTTTTTCAAGCCCTGTACATCACTTGAATGTAAATAAAGCGCAATAAAAAAAAACTACTATGCAACCTAAATTTGTAAGCCATGAAATTACAAAACAGTAGTAAATTACGTGCCTGCTAAGTTACTTGTGATAGCTTATTTTATAAAAAGCCAGAAAAATGTTGGACTATTGGCTAAGTCAGGCTGGCTCTATGGATATATTTTAAGTAACTAAGTGTTTTAATTTCACAACAAAGCCAAAGCTTAAGGAAAACACTATCGGTACCTGGCTGTGACAAGTGAAGGCACTTCGATGCTGCGGAAGGAAGGTGCTTCTTGACTTGCGTGCGTCTGTGGTGGTTGTGATGACTGACAGGAGATGTTGAAAAGGGGGAGGGGCAGCGGCTCGTGCGGTTTCACAGAAATTGACCTTGCTCCGTTCGAGACCAGCAAGTTTAAATGCTTTTTCTGATGCCGTCGAAATGCGCAGAGCGGTTTGAGAATGGACACAGGCCGTGAACCCGCAGCGGAACCGTGTCGGTGGAAAAGAGGTATCTAATCGTGATTCCCTGACTTGAGTTTTGTCGAGAGGCGGAGGCGGCCCGAAATTTGACGGAGGTGGCCGCCTCAGAATTGTCTATGCAGGAAAAACCCTGGGTTAAACAAACTACAATACTTAATGTACTCAATGATTAGTGATTATTGATTGTTGAAAGAGTTTTGTTCAGTGCGCGCTCTCTGACTGAATTCTGACTGAAACTCGCAAATTCTCCCATCATAAACAACAAAGTGCTGTAAGAGATTAATGTCGCAGTGTAGTCGGCTTCCGTAATTTCAGCAGGAGTGCTTGTGAGTACTTAAACTCGCACTAGACCTAAGTTATGGACGGCTTCACTGTCGGTCGCATTCGCTGCTCCCTTTCTGTATACAGTTTATTCCAGTTAATATAATTTATTCGTCATGTTGCTGATAAGATTTAGTCTTAATTTCTCGATAATTCATTAATTGTTCTTAGATTGTTTTATCTGAACATAACATGCATCTTCCCCAAACACAAAAACGTATGTATTCTATTAATCTGCGTTAATAAACATTATTACAATAGCAAGAGCATTAATTGACAATAATGACCCTGTAATGAGTTCCTGTAAATTTAATAATTTATGAGCAACATTAAACAGTTTGTGTCAATAAACATTTATGCTGTTTCAGAGGGAGCTTCTGTTCCACCTTTGCAGTGTAAAGATGGCTTTTGTTAATGATAAAATGTTATTGGTAACAGTCTATGTCAGGGGTGTCCAAACTTTTTTTAGTGAGGGCCAAATACAGAAAAATAAACAATGGGCCGGGCCACACACTATATTGACACATGAATACTGCGTTTTTATGACTTGGCTTGTTACTCAAGGTCTCAACATAAAAAGGAACACGAACAAACAGTTTGGGTTTTAAAATTTTAAATGAATAAAGAACTGTTTATTATTACTGGACAGGCCTGCAGGTGCCACAGGTGGTCCTAGCATTGTAACTCACCTATAATGTGAAGAACATTGCACTCAGTGTACATATCAATGTATAGTAAAAACATATGACAATTTGCCCCAGGTTGACATTTATGAAAAAAATACTCTTGTCCTGAAAACCTTTCAGTTTAAAAACTACCTTCAAAAAATGTATATTGAACTTTTAGTATATATTTTTTTATTTTATTTTAAGGTTAAGTGAAAACCAACATACTTTGTTGAAACAAAACCTTGCTGGAGAAAATACAGATGTTGATAGGTCTTTTGACTCAACATGAACATGTGTAAACTGTCTGTAATTAAGGTTTACCATATTTAGCAGGACTTGACAGACTAATCTGAGGCAATTTCAAGAGACTGCTAATTCGCCTAAAGAACAATTCTCACAAATAAAAAATACTTCAAAACTAACGCACACAATTCAAAAGCGACAAAGAGGAAGAAGGTGCAACAACACCATCACAGCGCTCGCCCCCGGGGGGAAACGCGTTCATGTGTAAGATCTCTGCGTTTAAGTTTAGCGACTTCATAGCTTGCTGTTGTGGCGTTTTCCTGTATTTTGTTAGCATGTAAAAAAACTGTTGTTGAGCTTGCAGGCTAGCTGCCATTTGTTTGACTTTCTGTTCGTTCGGCACCGGTGTACGATGTGTAGCTCTGATGTTTGGTTTCATAGTGCCGACGGACATTATAGTCTTTCATCACAGCAACATCTTCATTGCAAATCAAACAGACACACTTTCTGTTGATTTCTTTGAAAAAATATTCATTTTCCCACCGTGTTTGAAATCTTCTACACTCACTTGCTATTTTTCGTTTCTTGGGTGCTGCCATTTCTTGTGACTCGCGGTAAAAGTTTTTCTAGCTGTAACGAGAAGCACCGTTTCTGTGGCGGGCTGCCTGGCTCCATCTAGTGTTAAAACTGAGAAGTGCAGAGAAGAGTTGAGCTCAAGTTTCTTGTGTGGGCCATATTCAATTATATTTTCAGAATTTGCTGCGGGCCAATAAGAACTGCGGCCCGCGGGCCGTAGTTTGGACACCCCTGGTCTATGTAGTACTCTGATTGATTTAAGTAATTGATTAAGTATTTGACACAAAAGACAACAACAGGTAATCATAAAAATTGCACTAATGAAGGGGGGAAAAGCCCCTGGAAATCAATTGCAAGGGGCCCCTTAATGGAAAAGTTCATTTCTGACCCTGGCATGGGGGCACGTCTGGCAGTTGCAGTTTGTACTTGGTGTAAATTCCATAAATGAAAAAATAAATTCAACTGTTTTGGAGTAATTCAAATAGGGACGTTATCTTGTTGTTGATTGAAGGTTATCCACTGAGGTTAATGGTAAATAGTAGGCAAAGCTGTTCTAAAATCTTCTTTGACAAACTTTTGGAATACAAAATTTGGTAACTCTGGTACTGCCACCTTGAAAAGTTACTGTCGTTGTTTACGGGACACTTTTATTTACTTATTTAACATTGTTGCCCCCCATGTATGCTAATCTGTTGCTACACAGTGGAGTTCTGAGGGTCAGACAGTATTTTATTTAACTGTCTTACTGGTGTGTCGGCGTTTACTTTTTTAATAAACCACATAGCTTGTCATTAATTAGTTGAGAGATGCTGTGATTTTGAAATTTGAACATGGATTTTTATTCTTATTTTACATGTACGACATTTCATGGAACGTTAGTCATGAATATTTGCCTCAAAAGTCATGGACATTTATTGTTAGAAATGTGTATGAACTAGGGATGCAACAATACAGCTAGCCCATGGTTCGATGCATACCTCGGTTTTTTAACCACGGTTTTCGGTTCGGTTCTGATGGCTTGACACATAAGAGTGTGTTTTTTTGTTATTCTATGCTTAGGCAATAGGAACAGTAAGAAAAAAATAAAAATGATTTATTGCAATACTCCTTTATTTGACTTAAAAGCTAAGAAAAGTCTACTAGTTCCTAGTGTATTGTAAAATATCAAATTAACACTGACATTTCACAGCTGCTGGTAGCCCATGTACAAACTGGGGAACAAATTTTGCAAATAAACATACATGTGAAGTTGGTAAACATAAATTGACCATTTCAAATAAACAGCCTACTTGCACTTCAGTAAAGTGTTTCCGTTTGAGTAGGCTACACGTGTAAAACAATGCTTGCACACAATAATTTTTTTGTTTACCGTTTTTCTTCCTCTGCATTATACTCAACGGCAAACCGAAATGTCCCCACACCACGGATTTGAAAGACGCCGGCGCCTCCTCGTACTGTAGCCTCACTTCACGGCCGCTCGCCATGTTAAAGTGTGGAATGATGGTTAAGCCGCGCGCGCCCACTAACTTTAGAGCATAGTGATTGAATATTTACTCGCGGGGAGGAGTTTCATCATGTCAGCTTGTAGACTTACAGGCACACACAAACAGTCAATTCGGAGAGAAATAAAACGCACATAAATTATTTAAACGTAAAACCGGAAAAAAAAAACAACAAAAAAACGTATTGAACCGCGCATGTCGTACCGAACGGTTCAATATTATATTGAGTATTGTGGCGTCCCTAGTACGAACCCTGTCTATTTTATTTATTTTCCTACACGCAAAAATACAGTTTTCTGGTCAGTGTTTTAATGTGAAAAGAGAGGATGTTTCAAACATTAGTGCTCTGTTTGATGAAATGCAGTGCAGAAGATGAGAAGGAGTCTTCATCGAGTGAAGATGACGACGACGACAGGAGAAGGCTTAATGATGATCTTTTGGGGAAAGTTGCGTGGATTCAGAGTGGGTCTGATAGTGATTCCTGCCACTACGTGTTGGTGAGTCCTTTATTCATTTACAAACCTCTTTTAACTTTTGGATTTTAAATCCAGCTAGAGAGACGAGCTATATTTCCAGCCACCTATTTTATGTGCATTTTGTGAAATTGCATTAAAGAAAATGGATGGAAACGCCAAGATGCACATAAATTCTAAAAATTAGGCAAATATTATTTTTATTTTTTATAAAAAAACATGCCCATAAACTACAATGGAAACACATTTACCATATAAATTCATTGATGCGCATCAAAAAAGTCATATGACTTTGCGCAATGGGACGGCATAACTGAACTAACCAGTGGGCCGATCTCATTGCACAGCATCTGAAATGTTGTTTAGGTAATTCTGAAGTGCCTGAGAGAATTCTGCCTTCGGAGTGGTTCAGTACGGAGCCCCTAAAGGAAGGTGGTGGTGGAAAAAAAAAATAGGATGGGAGAATTATTATTTTTTTTTCAAATCTTTTGCGTTCCCCCGAGAAACTTTGCGTTCCCTTGCAAAAGTTTTGCGTTCCCTCGCAAAGATATTTGCGTTCCCATGCAAAACCTGTTGGGAGCTCGGACAGACGATTCCTGTTTAATGTCCCGCTGGCAGTGTTTCATAGTGTTTGAACTTGGACTCAAATATAAAGAAATGCGGTCAATGCTTAACTCAAGAAGTTCAGTGAAGTTGGCAATACATTCGAACTTCCCGGATCAATATTCTTGAGCTAAACGTTGTTAAAACACACACGACACCTATTTACAATCACAGTAACCTAGACAACGAGCTACAACCCAATTCTCCACAAAACGAGCTTTATAATATAAACTTGTCTTTAACCGGCCGATTGAGAGACAAGTCCGAATAAGAGACCGTCTGCAAAGTGCACATCCCAAAACCCTTCTGTACATTTTATATTATTTAACATATTCAAAAGCTTCACTGTGATACACTGTAGGCTACTGTCACCAAATTCAGTTCCAATAATACCATTTTTAGAAAAAATATTCAGTAACTTCGTTATACAGAGTAATGCCATCAAATTCAGTAAGCAAATATAATGCAAAAGCTATGGTTGTAACTATGTTAGCTGCGCACAGTACCAATATAATTTGTGTAAAGAATAGGCCTACTTATTTTTTATGTGCAATTACTTCCCAAACTAAGTGTTGTATAACCAACATTAGAGCAGTAATGTGTAAACTAAATTTGGTGTGTTACAGTGAAGTTATTAAATATATTTTTTTTATAATATAAAATGTGCAAAAGCAGTGCAGTATGACCAGTGGGTTTACCATTGATGTGTAAACTGTATTGGGTGGTTAGTAACATTGAAGTTAATTAGGGATGCATGATGATATCGGGACAACATCGGTATCGGCCGATAAAAGCATAAAATGACCATCATCGGCATCGGCCGATATGAATATTTCTGCCGATGAGCCTTGCCGATAGGGTGGCGTGTTTCCTAAGCGCACGTGACGAGCGTGAACTAAGCATGAGCGCCAGCAACTTAAACTTCCAACTAGGGGTGTGCGTCTCACGGTTTTTTGATCGTGGACGATTAAAATGTCTCCACGATCTGCTTTTGAAGAAAAATCATAGTATCGTGTGTTCTATCAGTTCAATTCTGGCGCCTTCATCTCAACATACTGTACAACGCGACGTACATTCACATCACATCACATGTAAACGCAGAGGTAGAGTTACACTCGCGGAACACCGCAATTCACAAAAGTTCATTGTTTGCATGTGCGTCAATGTCTTGCTAGGTAAACATATCATTCACGTGCTGATGCGCTGTTCTAACATCCGCTTTTCTGAGCGCGTTACACCCGACGCTCACAGGAACTAAAAGCCCGTCACAGCGCCTGCATACTGGACTAATCTTTCGAGTCTTATTGCGCTGATAATGTCGAATACACACAAGGTTTACATAAACAAAGTTGGTTATGTCTAAAGTGAAAGCAAACAGAGAAAATCTGCTTGTCAAATGCGTGTATATTAGACGCGTCGCGTGCAGTTCTTAAAGAGACAGTAATAATATGCTGCCGCTTGTCCTTAAAGAGATGCACCCAGAAATACAAATTCTGTCATTATTTACTCACTCTAATGTTGTTCCAAACCTGTATTCATTTCTTTCCTGTGCTTAAATACACTATGGAAGTCACTGGAGTACAGGAACTGTTTGGTTAGCCACATTCTTCCAAATAACTTTTATTTTCAACAGAAGAAAGAAACTTGAGAGAGTAAATGATGACAATTTAAATTTTTGGGAGAACTATCCCGTTAATGTTAATAAAACAACAAAACACAGAGGAAATCACTCACTGCTCTTGACTGAGAACTTTTAATAGAAGCTTTAATAAGCTTTTTTTGCACTTAAAAAAAATACAAATATATCGGTATCGGCATCGGGCAAAATTAGTTTGAGAATATCGGCATATCGAATATCGGCCAAAATCCTATATCGTGCATCCCTGAAGTTAATGACTATTTTTTATATTTTTGACTGAGTTGATGCTGTAGTCGTTTTTTGGGTTATATTGCACTTTGCAGCTTGCTCATAGAGATCCATTTAGCCTATATATTATAAAGCTCGTTTTGAGGAGAATTGGGTTGTATAGCTCGTTGTCTACTGTGATTGTAAATTGGTGTCGTTTGTGTTTTAACAACGTTTAGCTCAATATTGATCCGGGAAGTTCGAATAGCCTATGTGTATTGCCAACTTCACTGAACTGCCTGAGTTAAGCACTGACCGCATTTCTTTCAATTTGAGTCCAAGTTCAAACACTATGAAACGCTCCATTAACGTACGGAGCTCTGAAACACTGCCAGCGGGACATTAAACAGGAAGTGTCTGTCCGAGCTGCCAACAGGTTTTGCGTGGGAATGCAAATATCTTTGCGAGGGAACGCAAAAGATTTGAAAAAAAAAAAAATTCTCTCATCCTAAATTTTTTTCCACCACCACGTCCCTTTAGGGGCTCCGTAGTTCAGTAATATTTCCTCCCAGAACTGTTTTACATGACTGCGTTCTCAAACAGCAGACATCCACCCAAGTTAACATGACCAGGTTTATTGCGTTTCATTTGCGCGTTGAGGTGCAAGTAATTTATTATATACGAAAAAATAGCTACAGTGGCTTTTACTGCAGCAAATTACATTTTTCTTAGTGTTATTTGGTGCTAGTTTATCAGGAAGTGTCTATTTTGATCTTTTCGTCTCACTGTATGCAAGCGCTGCTTTCCTCAATGTTTTATGCAATATTCCAATTTTGAGCTTAAGTTAAATTCGTAAAGAGACTAAACGGGGTCTCTATGACTTGTGAGAGTAGTATTCTGAACTTATGCGATAACTTTGTATGGGGAACAGATTGAAAGTTGTTTGCTGATGATGTTAAAGTGTTTGAAACTGTTGTATGGAAAAGATTGTGCTTATGGGTCATTTATTTTTAAATTGAGATTTATACATCTCCTGAGAGCTGAATAAATAAGCTTCCCATTGATGTATGGTTTAAGATAGGGCAATATTTGGCGGAGATACAACTATTTGAAAATCTGGAATCTGAGGGTGCAAAAAAAATCTAAATATTGAGAGAATCGCCTTTAAAGTTGTCCATTTCTGTTGGCGATTTTGCTGCATCCACTCACAAAAATTTATATATTTGACTTAAATATTTGATATATTTAAGGTAGGAAATTTACAAAGTATCTTCATGGATCATGATCTTTACTTAATATCCTAATGATTTTTGGCATGAAAAAAAAATCGATCATTTTGACCCATACAATGCTATTGCCACATATATATATATATATATATATATACCCTTATGTTTTGATCATTTTTCTGAAACCGACCTTTGACAAAAATGCACTGGCTGGCAACTTTTTTAAAAATATGCTAGCGGTGAAAGAATTAAGATCTTTCTGATTGAATATGTGTCAATGAAGACTAAAGACTGAAGAATGGCAGTTCTAATATTAAAATAATCGAATACAGTATTCTATAGTTAAAGACTTTAATATTTTCTTCCTCTTTGAAGGTGATATCTCCAAGCTGCAATGATGACCTAACTGTCAAAAAGGACCAATGTTTAGTGAGATCATTTGCTGATTCCAAATTGTGAGTAGCATTGAAAAGTAGCTTTGACATTTACAAAACCCATGAAGTAAAACTTAACGTTGTAGCCTTTATTTCATCCGATAGCTTTGCTCATTAAGCAATTTCATAGGATCTGTAATGGAGATGTTTTGCTTTTTAATGCCATTATAAATTTTCTTTAATAAGAAGAAACAGAAACATTTTCATGTTGTTACTATTCTATTTCTGATTTATCACTGTTTTTGTTCTGCAGTCACACCGTGGCACGCAAAGATGTTCAGGAAGTGAACATTGACACCCTCTCTAAACCTGAATACTCACTCAAGAAAGGTATGAGACCCAAGATCAGCTGACCTCTAATGACTTGACTGTTTCCAGGTCACAGTCCGATCTCTCATACACTCTTTCTTGTGTCTGTGTTTTTTCTGTTACCAGGGTTTGAAGCAGCACAACTCTTTCTACAAGCCAGACAGGTCCCTGACATCTGGAAAGTGGACTTGAGCGAGATTCTTGAATCCTCCAGCAGTGATGAAGATGATGGGGATGGGGATGGGGAAGGCAAAGAAGGCGAGGAGGAGGAACAGAAGAAGCCAGAACCAGAAGAAGTAAGACTCCAGTATTTCTTTTTCTAATTCTTTACATTTTGCCCCAGAAATAGGTTTTCCTTTTAAAAGCCATTTGCCCAATGTTGAAAAAATGTTGGTGTTGCTTGCGAATTCTGAAATTGGTGGTGTTGGAAAATTGTAGTCTTGTCTTTAAAAATGTTTTGTTTTTTTACTCATATTATGATACTTTAGTTTGTACTCTTGCTTGGAACTTTGTTTGTTGATCTCAGTGATTGGCGTGTAGTTTTGTAGTGATTGCTCTGATGAAAGGGGCTGCCAGAGCTGGGCACCAGACGTACTGAAGCAATACGAGGCCATTCGAGACCAGTGCCGACTGAATGAGAGCCCCAGTGTTGGTATTTATGTTGATTTGTGAAGACATTCCATCGGCCCTTTACATCTCATGTTCTCGTACACCTTGATTAAGCCTACTGAATGGTCTCAGCATGTGGGAAAGCCCCCAGGCTTCGGACAACAATGTCTCATTCTTCCTGCTCCCCGAGTTTGGACAAATGGCCATTTGCTTGGTTTTCCGACACGTTCCCATGGCAACCGCTCGTTCCTTTGGTTGTGAAAAGGCTGCAGGATTGGCTGAGGCCCAGTGGAGGTGTGCCAGTTTTGATGGTGGGCAGGGCTGAGCTCATCTCAAAGAGTCTTCTTTCCTCGCTGGAGAAGGTCCCGCATGTTGGACAATTATAAGGCCAGCATGTGAAAAGATAAGTGGAAACATTTGTTGGAAATGTTCTTTTTAATTAATTGTTTCCTCAGAAAGCTTGGACTAGAATTCTGTTTAGAATAAGGATGTGCAAAACTACTTAAAAAAAAAAAAAAAAAATTTATACAATGAACTAGTTGCAGACTAAACGTTTTTTTTTTTTTTTTTTTTTCATTTATAGGTGAAATAAAATTATCATGTACTCCTCGCAACTACCACTTTGTTGCTTCAAAAAGTTCATAAAGAGATAATAAATCTAATCCAAATGAATCGAGCACCTGTTGTTTTATTATTATTTTTTTTTTATAGTATATAATATACAAATAATTTAGTTCAATTAGAGAATAGACACTACAATTTTAAAAAACTGAACGTGTCTGTTCAATTTATTGTGGGTCAAATGAGAGTTGCAGCACAGCAGGAGTCAGATTTATCAGTATTTATTTTGTTAATAAAGCAGTCTTATTTGATTTGTTAATAAGTTCTATGTTTAATATAAGGAAGTTTGTCGTTGTACTGTTTTGCTGTTGTGTTTTTCATTAATGATAATGAACCCACCATTCAAGCAAATGCGAGGGGAACTGCGCTAATTCGAAAGCACGGCTCATTCACACATGCGATTTAAAAGCGAGGTGTAACAGAGGGAAAAACTCCAAATGACCAATCCTGATTGGCGACGTCACTACACGCATTCCTCCAGCATGGTTTTCTACCAGAATTCCTGGTCAAGAACGGATTGTAATCGTGCCGTACCAGGCTCAAGTGGAAACATAAATGGAACCATTCCTTACCGTTTTTAGAACTGTTCGGCCCCGACAGTGGAGAATCAACAAAACCTTTCAGGATTCACACTTGTAAGCAATTGCTGTATACTAAAAAGTGACTGAACATAGTAAATGCAAAGTAAACGCCTTTTTTAATTAGGCCTACACTTATTAGGTAAAAGTTCATACATGGATTAGTTACGGTTATTATTTATTGGTAAATTAACCAAAGGATTAATCGTCTATTCAGAAAACATGAAATGTGTCATATGTACAATTACGAGGTTTGTAACAGTTACCCTGTTACTGGGGTGAAATTGTTCATCCTGGCCTCAAGAGGGCAACAGAGAGAGGAAATGGTTTTAAGGTTGCAGGTATCATAGAGGAAGAGAGATGGAAGCATGGTGATGGAATGGGTTGAATGAGGGTAAAAAAAGGCTGGAATCACATTGTGAGCTTCTCTGCAAACATCCTTAAACACAGAGGACTCTGTAATGGGGCTTTAGAGGAGAAAAGAGAGTTGAGATAATATCTACTTCTTACCTGTGTTGGATTACGCCAGTGGAATTATTTGAAGTGATTGCATATCTTCACTGCCCGCTGGGTCATTGCAAAAACTGGGACTTTCTACAAAATTCAGATAAGATTTGCATTACAGACTGTATTTCTTTTCTCATACTGCAGTTACACCTTCCATACCTCATTTTGTCTGTTTTTGTTTATTTGTGTTGCAGTGGTTTGGGGAGTATTGTTACATTATCCTGGGTACTCCATTCCATCAGGAAAAAGGCATATTTTCTGTAGCAACACTTTATTTATTTTGGGTTTAAATTTGTTTGTTTCCTGTGTTGAGCTTGGTTATTTGCAATGTTGTCTTGGGTTTCATTAGTATGTTTATTGCTATTGGTATTAGGGGTGGGCGATATAGCCTCAATTATATCACGATATTTCAAGAATATTTGCGCTAATGATATTTGCTCCACAGAACAAAATCCCAAAACGTCTGTGGCTTGCTTTTTCTTTTTTGCAAATTGGAGGCTTTTTTTTTTTTTTGCTTTTAGGTCAGTAGCGGTGTAGGCTATGTCTTGGAGTTTTGGCATGGAAACGGCATGCGTTTACTATGCGCCTTACTGTGCAAGCTGAAACCTGTTGCCACCAAGTCTTGTTGCAGGTCCTTTGCAGTCACTCTTGGGTTTTTCTGAACCTGCATTTTCAGAATCCTGGTTGAAGTTGTTGATAGCTTACTTTTTCTGGCCCGTCAAGGTAGTGTAACCACTTTTCCTTTAACTTCGAGCTTGTGAACTATGCTTCCAACGGTGTCTCTAGGAACATTTAGTGCCTTCACTCTTTTTGAATCCTGTTCCTTGTTTGTGAAGGACGATGATATCTTCTCTCAACTTTTTAGGACCATTCTTTTGACTTATTTCTAGCATGCATTTAAACGTGACGCACAACAAACCTAGCCAGTTCAGATATTTCAAGTGTTCTACCTCAAGCACACCTGATGCAACTAATGAAGCCCTTGCCTCGTTGTGTGCTGTTGTGAGGGATTCTATTCAGGGGGTTGAATAATTTTGAGACTGCAGAAGTCATTTTAAAAGTTGCATTTTCAGTTGAATTTGGGGAAACCACTTGAAGCATTTGTTGTGTTGAGCCATTTCAATGACTTTGGTTTGATTTGTTCATTCCAAAAAGTGTAAATGCTGAAAGTGTAAATGTTGCCAATAAACCGAAATTACTCAACTCCCATTGCAAAGCAGATTTCATTTGTATAATTTTATACCTACAACCAAGTGTATTTTAATTACAGTAACTGTAAAGTGTTATATAAATATAATTACTAAGCTCTTACCAGGTAACATCAAGTCAGTTTATTTTTATTTTTTAATTTAGTGATTTTATAACTTCTGCGTTACTTTTGTTTTTAGATTGTAATGTTGTTAGAATTGAATGTGATTTTTTTTTTTTTCATATTTTCCTTTTTTGTCTTTAGCTGATCACAAGCCTGACTAAAACATTTTAAAATGTCGTTGTGTCCATTACCGCTATTTTGTCTATACTTGTATGCTGCCAGTTTAATCCCATTCAGAAACAAATTGCTTTTATGGGCTGGTTCTTTTCAATATATAAAAAAAAATGCTTTTGAATCTGTAGGAGTGGTTGATAAAGTAATCTCACTTTCAGTCACGGTCAACTCTGACAACTTCTTTGGTGTTCTGCATTTAGGGCTAGTAAGACTTAAATTGGTGTAATTACTGACACATGTGCAATTAAGATGCATTCCACAACATACTTTGTTTCTAATAAATGATTATTTATTTTTATAAAATAAATTGAATGAGTAAAATAGGACTAATTATGTTCAAATTAAAAGTCTGTAAATAAGAATTGCAATTAATTCCTCCGATAATACTTTCTCTTAATTTAGTTAAAAGAATTGTTTAGGGCTGGCACGATTCCTTGATTAAATTTGAGTTCTCTATTTAAAAAAATTCTCACTTGCAATTTGCCTGTGTTGTTGAGTAACCAGCAAAATACCAGAAGTCGTCAGTTGCACATTCCACAGACGAGAATCCATGAACCACATTATTAGACCGTGTTCTAGGGCTGGACGATGTATTAAAACCATTTAAAATCATACTACAGAATAGATAATGCTATTGAGAATTCTCAAAGACTGCAATTATAAAATGTATAAATATAAAATGCCCTGTGGGTTTGCACTTAATAGGGCCCTATGAAATCCGTTTTATTTTTTCCCAAATTCCGTTTTTTCCGTTTAAATTTTTGGGAATTAGTTTTTTTTTACCCTTGACTGTTATTTTAGTCGTAAAAAGAGTGTACTTTTAAAGTTAATGATTAAAATGTATTAAAAAATACAAATAAATTAGGAATGACCTTAAATTTATTGAGGTAATACAGATATTTACTCAGTTGCCTTTTCAGGACAAATACTGCATGATGCAACATAACACTGCACTCTTCAAGTAACAACAAAATATGGTTATGAGCTTTAAACTGTCCAGTAATATAAATTATATTAGTTTATATAAGTTTAAATAAAGTCACACTCTGTCTCTCTCTCGCCCAGTGTCGCTCACGGAGTTCGCTTCACTTTTGTCCAGTCCGGCGCCTCATAAACAGACGCGGTGAGCACGTTGTGTCACCCAGATTTGCTTCCCCACGGTCTGCATTTTAACCAGACATGCGTTCTTCTCCCACACAAAGACAGAATTTCAAACCAAATATGTGAAATTTGGGAAATCATAGGGCCCTAACTTAAGTTATACGTGCGTGTAGGTTATGTGCATCTCAGAGCTGCTCCATTCACAGTGAATGCTGCTCCACATGAAATGTTAATTTCATGCGTGGCGTGAATCTCCATCTCTGCATATGCTGGTGGTTTGTAAGTTTGGGTTGCTTATAACGTTCATCTGGGAACGCATAGTGCGCCATTTAATCAGATTTATAACTTTAATCATTTATAAACCTATGGCAAAACAGGAGATTGCTTTTTTAAAATATGTGAACGGTTCAGCGCGATTTCAAAATAGAAGTTTAAACTTGCTCTGAGTTTACATGTTTTGATCTCCACATATTCTTGTTCAAGAAATTACAGTGGCTGTAGAATTTCTATCATAAAGAAGTTGCCAAATATTAAAGATTAAGTGAACATTTGAATGAAATGTCTTTTGGCCAATATTAGCCATTCTAAAAAAAGTATTTTATCTGCTGTAAAGTGTAATAATCACCAAGCCGTTGACGCACTCTGTTATATTTCAGCATTTGTCTAATGTACAAGATCATTGTTTAAATACATAATGTACAATATCATCGTTTAAATACATAATAGTATAAAATACATACAGGGTTTTTCCTGGCTCAAAATGAGGCGGAGGTGGTAAAATCGTAACACTAGGGGGGTCCGGGGGCATGTTCCCCCGGGAGAAAAATTTTGCACATTTTAAAGATAAATGCATTAATCTGGTGCACTCCGCACGTCATTATGGGAAGTTTTCTGGCTCAAAATTAGGAGGTAAAAAAACATCCAGATCATGTGTACACATGAAAGTGTACCGCGCCTTCAACTGGCTAAAAAAAACAACACTTTTTACAAGCATGTTTTTTTTTTTGAGGTATTTTATTAACCAGATAATTTGATTTTGTTTACAGTTTATAGGGGCCATGTTAACAACAGTGTAGTTGAATAGCAACAAGCATTTGCTTTCATTTACACAACCAGAAAAATGTGGCTCTATTTCAGATTTTTCAAACATTGCATTATCAACTACACAGTGTACAACCAGAAGCAGAACATTTCAGCCTCCCGATTTTTCATTTTATAGAAAAATGTGTATCTTTTCAACGACGACACTTGGCAGATTATTGCTCAAGTGAAAACAGTTTGAAAAGTGAACTTAAAAAAGTTACAGAATTGTACGTTTATTGTTATGAAAAATGTTATTTTTTCAAGCCCTGTACATCACTTGAATGTAAATAAAGCGCAAAAAAAAAAACTACTATGCAACCTAAATTAGTAAGCCATGAAATTACAAAACAGTAGTAAATTACGTGCCTGCTAAGTTACTTGTGATAGCTTATTTTATAAAAAGCCAGAAAAATGTTGGACTATTGGCTAAGTCAGGCTGGCTCTATGGATATATTTTAAGTAACTAAGTGTTTTAATTTCACAACAAAGCCAAAGCTTAAGGAAAACACTATCGGTACCTGGCTGTGACAAGTGAAGGCACTTCGATGCTGCGGAAGGAAGGTGCTTCTTGACTTGCGTGCGTCTGTGGTGGTTGTGATGACTGACAGGAGATGTTGAAAAGGGGGAGGGGCAGCGGCTCGTGCGGTTTCACAGAAATTGACCTTGCTCCGTTCGAGACCAGCAAGTTTAAATGCTTTTTCTGATGCCGTCGAAATGCGCAGAACGGTTTGAGAATGGACACAGGCCGTGAACCCGCAGCGGAACCGTGTCGGTGGAAAAGAGGTATCTAATCGTGATTCCCTGACTTGAGTTTTGTCGAGAGGCGGAGGCGGCCCGAAATTTGACGGAGGTGGCCGCCTCAGAATTGTCTATGCAGGAAAACCCCTGTACATAACATAAACAATGATCTTGTACATTATGTATTCTAACAGTGCTGTTCTATAAAAAACCATATGATTACTTGCTTTTGATACTTTATTTGAACCAAATATTATTGCCTCAGTTATTGCAGTATGTAGTTTACATATTTTGTCATTTTAAATGCTATTGTTTGCTTAGGTCTATTTTTATTACCCAAAATAAAAATCGTTCGATTGCCAAAATAATCGTTAGTGACAGCTCTAGAATTGTTAATAGTATTTAAGGAACTAGAATCACAATAGCTGAATTCCTCATGGTTATTTTGCTGCTCTTTAAAAAACAAAAAAACTCATACAGATTCGAAGTGTTTGTTAATTGACCCTAGGTCAATGATGGATTAGATATCCACTGAGCAACTGCTATTTTGTTGGTTATGTGAAATTCAGATGTTGCACTTTCTTTCTCTTAATTAGCCTGATGATGAGCCAGACCCAGAGGAAAGGGACCACTTTCTACAGCAGCTTTACAAGTTCATGGAGGACAGAGGTAATGCCTGCACATCACCAGCTGAGTTGTCATCACTATTGGAAAAAAGTGTAATGGGGATTAACAATCTTCATAGGGACAGCTAAACAGTGTATTTCAAGGTGGATGTCTTTTATAATCTTTGTGTGTGTGGCCTCAAAAGCTCAAATGCCCCCCCCCCCCCCCATATAATCTCATGACCAATTCTGCAGGGCACATTTTCAGTTTAACGCTTCTTTTATTATCACAAACGGTTGTTTGGCATATATTGTTTTCCTTCCAGGGACTCCAATTAACAAACCTCCAGTGCTTGGCTACAAGGATCTCAACCTCTTCAAGCTCTTCCGACTGGTGAATATTCACGGAGGCTGTGACCTTGTGAGTGTTCTTAGCATTCGCACCATCTGTTTATTGTACTCGGCAAGTGGGAAGTGAGACCTTGCCAAAAATATGAAGCGAAAGTATTTGCGAGTTAATTTATGGTGCTGAACTGAGTTGAAAAATTGCTTGTTTATCGAAAGCATGTTCTGCAAAAGTTATTTAGGGTAATTATATTTGGGAAAACGGTTGTGCGTGTTCGAGTGATGTCATGTTTCTCCAAGCTATCTTGATCCCTGGGTGCGGTAGGCAGATGTGGATGACACTACCAACTCTGTGCGCCAAGAATTGCTGCTTTTAGTCATCAAAAAGACTTGTGAAATGAGATGGTTTGTTTTGTTTTTTAGATTGAGAGCGGATCTATTTGGAAACAGATCTACATGGATCTTGGCATCCCGGTTCTGAACTCTGCTGCCTCATACAATGTGAAAACAGCCTACAAAAAGTAAGTGCAAGCTCTCACAATTCCTGCTGTGCAGGACTATATTTGTTTACTCAGCAGCCAGTGTTCTTCTTGTGGCGTTGGCAAATGGAGACAATTTTCCACGTTCAAAGGTGACTTTAGCTGAACTCTTACGATTATTAAAGAAATATTCTGGGTAGGGATGTCAATTTTCACCAATTCCCATGATCGATCGTCGTTTAAATGAACGATCACTTAATCGATTAATCGTTAGCATTAATGGCAAACAGCATTACAGGGTCTGCAAATGCTGCTTAACCTGTTAAGCTTCACCAGAGCGCGGGCGCAGTGAAGCGTTTTTTTTTAAATAGTTCAAAGTTACTATCAGATTTAATGTTATTACCTTGACAAACTATACATCATTAAAAAGATATAAGACTCAAGTTTCAGTATTTGACCACTATTGTATTCTGAGAAACTTATAGTGACAGTTATGTCTTAATTTGTGTCAGGAGTTATGTAATTAAAAAATGAGTCGTTACCTTTAATATGAATTATGAGCGTCAGCCGCTTCCATTCAGAAAAAAACTCCTGTGCGATCGTCATGACAGAGCTTGACAAAACAACGTCCCTCAGGGCTTTTAGCTCAAACATGTGCAGATTTGGAGAAATATTGATATATTCTCATAGGTTTACATTAGATATCTATAGACAGGAATAATATTTATTGAATTTATACCCAAATGCGTCGATGTAATCATGAGCGCTGGATACTCTGATGTACTGTGTTTTCAATCCATACTGGCAGCCTGAGGGCGCCGGCGCTCTATGCACAGTAATAGTCCATATATGGAACACATGAAGAAGAGCCATAACCATGTGACATTCCAGGAAGTCCCTGACTTTACAAAGCTAACAGAGATCGCTGTAACTGCAGATAAAGATGTTTTGAAGACAATAAACATGATTGCAATGATATTTGATTTACCTGTGTTCTTCGAGCCATGTCAGGTATTTTCATAATAATAGATTATATTTATAATGTAATGCTAATCGATATATAGTAGGGCTGTGTATCACCAACAATGTCACGATACGATACGTATCACGATACTAAAGCCACGATACGATATGTATCACGATATGGATCAATTTGGAATTTAAATTTCTTTTGAGCTGAGTTTAGTAACAGTAATATCTGCTTATTGAATAACCAGTGTTATAACAGTTGTGATAACTGAAAAACAATGAGTTAAATGAATAAAAAAGCTTAGAATGGCTCTTCCTTTTAAAGTCTGCTTTTAAATGCTTTTAAAGTCTGCCTCAATAACTGAAATGACAATTATAGTGACACTGAAGCATGTCTACACTGCTCAATGACTAAACAAAACTTAAAACATTAATAAAAGCAAAAACGGTAACAACTTAAATTTAACTTAGTTTTCTCAAACTCTTTTAAACACCTAGTATTTAACAGGTCTTAAGTGTTGGAATGTGCACCAAACAAAGTCATTTCTTCTACGTTGAAATCATTTTAAATGATTACATTTTCAAATTTTTATGCAGAAACAACAATTGATTGACATGCTCAGGGTTAAGAGAGTGACAGCAGAATATCTCGCTTAACTTCATCATACAACCGGGGAATTGCCGTTTCTGTTAAAAATCTTTATGCTTATTTAAGACATAACCAACTGTGTTTAGAGGATACTTACCAAGAACGAAATTTTTTCCATCATTTTGCGTGTTTTAGTCTGTTAAAGCGATATAATCTCACGAGCTGTATGTGAGGCGGCTTTACTCTAGTCTATCTATGCACGCAGAGAAAACCAACTCTCAGAGAGCGCGCAAGTAGGCCTATTGAATAGTTTAAACTCGTTTGAATGTTTAAACTGGTAAGACTTAAAGACATGCAAATGGTCAACTTTAGTCACGATGGCCCGATTATGCAAGTGAATATTCCGTCATGTCCCGACTCCTGACCGTGAGCGTGTAGTTTCACCGGCTGCAGCGCTGGACGCTTGCCCGAGACGAGAGAGAGAGAGACGCAGCACTGCATTGAACTCACGCTGTTTGTGAAATTGCGTCTCACAGAAAGTTTTAAAATGACTGATTTGATTTTATAATCTGTGTGGATTCATTTACTAATACTACAACCTACAAGTGAATCAATGTTTCCGGGAATTTCCCGCATTATAAACTGCGGGAATTATTCAAATTATGCGCAGTCCCGCGCCGAAATTGGAGCCCTGAATTGGCTACATTCAAAAGCACAAAAGTATCGATACGGCAGCTGCTGTATCGATACGCGTATCGCCAGGAGTTCATGACGATATATCGTTGTATCGATATTCTGAGCACAGCCCTAATATATAGACTATAATTTGTGCAGAATGCTGTAAAATAATATATTTTCTGTCTGATTTTTTTATCTGAAGCCAAATCAGATCACAGAAAGTTATTTAAAACACTCGACTTGCGCTATAAAGTAATTTTGGAGCACAAACACGATTTTAATCTCATAAATTGTCGTGTATTGATGGTGTGCTAAGCTAACATGTTAGCTAACTCTGTGCACCTGCTAGCACATTAGCTGTTATTTTTATGAATTTTTCTAAATAAGAATGCTTACTGAAATGTTTCTTTTTTCAAAAAGGCCATTTGATACAGTTTAAAATGTGAAGAGAGAACTTTGGTAAAAGAAATTAGGGATTAAAACAGCGTGAATAACCAGTCGTTAGTGATTATAATGCAGACAAAAGAAAAGCATATTTAGAGCCATAACCAGGCTGGAGAGGTGTGAATGTGTGCAGGGAAGACTGACACTGAATGAGGCTCGTTTGCACCACAAAACAATAGAGACAATAGACTGAATAGATGCTTAGAAGATGACAATAAACATCAGTTTGCATTTTAGAGTCTAATCAAAATAGTCATATGACATGATCTTGAAAAACATTGAACTAAATAGAGTTTTTAGACTTACCATCTTCAGATTTTAAATATAACATGGTCAGACATGTGGCTTTAGTTGCAGTGCATTTATAGATTGATACAATGCCAACTTCAATTTTATTTTCATGAAGATGTTTCATAAAAATTTATTTCTAATAACTTTACAAAACTTTGAAGCTATTTATAACTATTTTTTTCATTATGACAATAATTAATTCTACATTTATAATAAACTGCCAGGTGTTAGCTTTCAAATGAGATTCATGAACTTCAACGGGTTCATGAACCGTATCCGTTTCAGTTTGTGTATGCCATTTCTGGGGATTTTTCAAAAGTGTGGTTGCAGCTTAACAGGTCAAAAAGCTATGTTCCTCACCAAATTAATAAGAATGGTTTTTAATCTAAATAAAGGGTTAGTATGATTGTAAAATGTTTTGATGTGATTGATAAATTAAATTAATTATTTAATATATAAATATAACGACAAATACAATGTGTCCCCAACGCCGCCTCAGATGCGTGCTTGTCAGAATGTGTGACTGTTGTGGACGTGCTGGAACAACGCACTGAAAACGGCAACTAAACCCAATGAATTAACAACCATTTAATAAAATAGTGTTCTCATGTTATGTAATATGAAAGTCCCAAATTAACCATCGTTATTATTAGTCGTGCATTCTGCTTGAGCGGCGCGTGCTGAATGAATAACCGTTGAGCACTTTGTAGTAATGGGCGATAGAAACGATATGCAATATAAACGATACAAAATTGGCCTACGATAGAGATTTTAATTCTATTGCACTATCGCGATAATGAGCTGCAACCGGCTGCAACGCATTATCGTATTCGTCATCTTGAGTAAACATTGCTGAAAGCGAAATAGAGAGCTGGTGAAAAAGACCGGTGTAACATCTGTTATCTGGACTTGGTTCGGATTTAAGCCGTCCGACGAGCAGCAGCAAACTATACTCTGTAGGGGCAACAGTTCTGGCTAACGCCTGTTTCACACATACTCCGTTTGCAGTGCAAATGCGGTGCGTATTTTTTTTCCGTACCCATGTTAACAGGCCTGCACGCGGAGCGGGGGGGCAATGCGTTCCAGGTGCGGTGCGTATACGGCAGTGCAGCGATCGTTTCCGCACAGTCTATTTTTGCTTTGCTCCACGTGCTGAATTAAATTTACAGCGCATGGTTCATGTTCAAAATGAACACGGATTGAAATGAAAATATAGTAATCTCTCCTTAAATGCATTTAATTAAATTATACTACTATTTTTCAGTCATTTTCTGTTTAACTTTAAGCTCGGGGTAATTAAAGCAAGGAAAACTACACAGTAACGTTACCTCAACAACGCGACATAATGGATGCACTTGTCTCTTCGTGGAGGTGGAAAAACAAGTTCTTCGTGAACAAATTATTTCTTGTAAAAAAGATTTAAATGCAAAAGAAAAGGTATGAGAGAGCTGTTTTTGTCAATTGTGTATGTTTTCATTTTTAAAATGTTTGCGATGTTAACAAAAATGTATAAATGTTTTGTCACTTGCTTGAGCAACTTAATTTATAAATCTATATAGAAGTAATAATAAATTTTTAAGTATATTAATAATAAAAATAGTGATTTGAAATAAAAAATAGAGGATAAATGTTATGTTAGTCGTACAGCCGTAGATCAGTTGTGCACTGCAAACGCACCATATGTGAAAGCACAATAGTGCATGCTGCTCCTGCGCCACATACCACCGCAACACGCACTGCATAGACAGAGTATGTGTGAAACAGGCGTGGACTAAAGGAAAGAAATCCAATACTTTAAGCTTTTTCTTTGTTAAAGTCTCTGCAGCTAGTACTTGAATTTTATTTATCTGCAACATTGTTGTATAATTTCAGTTTTGCATAATATATGTTCTCAAAACTACATACGTTTTCTTTAAAAAATATATATTTAGCAGTTTGGCTTTCCTTATGGTCTATCTAACCTGTTCTGAAATGGTTCTATTATAATTTATATATCGTGATATATATCGTTATCGCAAGAGGCTGCAATGTATATCGCAATATGGATTTTAGGCCATATCGCCCATCCCTAGCACTTTGTTAGCGTTTATTTAACTCAAAGAAACGCATCCTATTTATTGTTAATCAGATATATACAAAATAAACATATTACAAAAGTGAACTTAAATTAAGTTACGTGCCGTTCACAATGACTCATGTTCTAGTGGACGCGCTCTTCCTGGAACAACGTGACATGGCATCTAAACCCAAACAATTCATAATGTTTTATTACAATATTGTTCTCTTTATAATCTTGTGTAATATGACAGTCCCAATAGTCATTATTAGTCGTGTATGAGCTGAGCGCGCTAAAGATCACGTCAATTCTTAACCAAATGCATCCAATATGAGATAAATCAGATATAGATAGGCATACACAAACTAAACTATTACAACTTACATTTGCACAAAACAAAAGGCTGTGAATGCACACGCAAACTTATAGTCATGATGGTGTAAAATAGTCCCAAACAACTCCGGTGTGTGTGTGTCATTCCGGTGTGTCATTCAGTGGGACTCAACACTTCACCACACCGGCGCGCTCGCTTACATGTTTCGCGGTTGAGCAGCACGCACACGCATGATCCTGCTTAATCGATGATCGATAAGTTTTATCGATTAAATGTATTATCGACAATTAATCGATCGTCGTTTAATCGTTGACATCCCTAATTCTGGGTCATTTTCAACTTGATGTTAAAGGGTTAGTTCACCCAAAAATGAAAATTAAGTCATTAATTACTCACCCCCATGCTGTACCAACCCCGTAAGACCTTCGTTCGTCTTCGGAACACAAATGAAGATATTTATGATTAAATGTGACAGCTGGATCACTCCTCCATAGGCTCCCTAAGGGAATGACACCGGACGGCCCAGAAAGTCAATGAAGAAAATGTTTAAATATTCCATGTCACAACAGTGGCTCAACTATAAGTTTATCAAGCGACGAGAATACTTTTTGTGCGAAAAAACAAACAAAAATAACGACTTTATTCGACTATTCCTTTTCCTCCTTGTAGGCCTGAAACGAGACTTCGAGAGATTTCCACGACGCAGAATTGCGATCTCCTTCAACTACTTCAGTTCAGTTCTCATGCGTGCGCGTCGTGGAAATCTCTTGAAGTCTCGTTTCAGGCCTACAAGGAAGAAAAGGAATAGTCGAATAAAGTCGTTATTTTTGTTTGTTTTTTCGCACAAAAAGTATTCTCGTCGCTTGATAAACTTATAGTTGAGCCACTGTTGTGACATGGAATATTTAAACATTTTCTTCATTGACTTTCTGGGCCGTCCGGTGTCGTTCCCTTAGGGAGCCTATGTAGCAGTCATAAACCTCTCAGATTTAATCATAAATATCTTCATTTGTGTTCCGAAGACGAACGAAGGTCTTACGGGGTTGGTACAGCATGGGGGTGAGTAATTAATGACTTAATTTTCATTTTTGGGTGAACTAACCCTTTAATCAGTCCCTCCAGTTTTTCGCGATTCTGCAATCGCTGAATACAACACAAAATCAACAAAATGTCACATTTTTTTGCGATCCTGCATAATTCCTAATTTAACCGCAAAATAATCACAAAAATTCAAAAAAAGACCTCACAAAACATTAAATTATAATCACCCAATTGAAATATATCTAGTTAATTAGTTGCAATGCATTTTTTACGTGGATACAGATGTTGCGCACGCGTGATGTCTGTAAGCGGTCTGTCAGAAACATGGCGAAAGAAAATGGGTCTCTCCTGCCCTCTCACATAAGCGCCTAGGTTTTCATTGGGCAGTAGGGCAAACTTATTAACGTGTTTAACATGATTGAATGACATAACAAAGTATGATATGCTCGATGGTACTAAAAAGAATTATTAAAAGCGCAGTATACCGTGAAAGAGAACTCATTTCAGCCAGTCGAGTGTCAGTCTGTCTCTGACTGCAAGTGTGTGTGTGTGTGTGTGTGTGTGTGTGTGCGTGTGACTGACTGACTGACTGCGTGTCACCGCCTGTCGGCCTAGTTAGAATATTGAATTCTCTTTATAGCGCTTGAACAAATACACATAGCTACAATTACTTCAAAATATTCATCTTGGCAAGTATTTACGTAAAACAATCAGTAATAACTGATTGGGACGTTTGTCATTACTGTAGTAGGTCTTAAAGTGACAACCTAATTTACCTGCTGTTGTCAGTGTTGTTAATGTTAATCAAGCAACAACAATAGGCTACAGCACAATAAAAAAAAAAAAGAATTTGATTAGACCAAATAAACAAGCTTTATGCATTTTGTTTGTGATTTGTGTCATCTATTGTGCATCTGACATAATACTATTATGGTAAATGTGATGTCCTATAAAATATAAAAATCGCAGATTTTTTCACAAATTTCTGGAAATTACCACCACAAAATCAGTCATTTTGATCGCAAAAATCACACAAAAAAATCGTGAAATCCTGGAGGGACTGGTTAATGGTCTGCATCTGTTGCATGCTGTTGATTACAACAGTGTTTTGGACACATCTTTCAGTGTAAACACATGAACAAAATGCATGTTTACAGTAAATAAACTTTCCAATGAATGCCTAGCTGGAAAGTATGCAGTACCACAAATAAACGTTTCAGATATGCAACTAAGTAGTAGTACATCAACTCACGTAGTGGCCAGATAAAAAAACAAAACCAAAAAAAAAAACAAGCCCTTTTAAAAAAATGAAGGCTTGTTATAAGAGAATGGGGTCACATATGATGATACCAGAGAATGGTTTCGCAAATTTGACTGATGTCATGTGATGTTACATTTCTCTTGGCTGTCTGATTAACCTCTTCTTGAGTTCAATAAAACATTTGGAGAAGCCCAATACAAATGCATGTACAAGACTTTGCAGAACATCAACATTGTTGAAAATAACCCAGAATATTTATTTTAATAATTATTTTTGTTGGTGATAACATAATACATTTACTTATCCTTTGGCCTGAACCTCAGGTATCTGTACGGATTTGAGGAGTACTGCCGCTCGGCTCAGATCCAATTCAGGACGGTGCACCACAACGAGCCGCGGCCAGACAGGCAGCCAGAAGCGCAGAGCGTTAAGACTGTGAAAAAAGAGAGTGAAGACACAGATGAGATGATGCTGCAGGTTACAGCGGAGCCTGGAACCAGCGAGGACAAACCTGTGGCAGACGCTGATGAGTCAGATGCCGAGAGTGAAAAAGGATGCAAAGATATCTGCTCGCCCAGGGTGAGTGTCTGTCTGTCTGTCTGTCTGTTAGGCTGCTCTCAGGATGTGGGATTTTCATGCTCAATGACTTGCCAGCTACAGAGCAATAATCCTTGCATTCAAAGTGTTTTTGTCCTTGAATGAGTTTGAGGAAATGCACATGATGATACTAGAGAATGGTTTCGCTTTCATGGCCTGATGTCATGTGATGATACACTTCTCTTGGCTGTCTGATCCGCCTCTTTGACTTTAAATTGATTTTAAGGGTCTGTTATTTAGGGTTTTTAAACTGGTAAGCATCCTGCATTTAAAGGAATAGTTCTCTCAAAAATTAAAACTCACTCTCATGTCTTTTGAAAACTATTACTTTCTTCTGTGGAACACAAAAAAAAAAGAAATTAATCATTGGTCCAAGCTGCCTGTTCCATACATTGAAGGTGAATGCTGGCCGTAACTGTCAAGCAAAAAATGTAAAAATGTAAATTTCAACATTTTTCTCACACAAAGTTGTCAGCTATCTTTGGAGGACTCAGAATGCAGCACATGACTTGTATGGACCACTTTTTGAGGTGCTTTTATGATGTTATTTGTTTAAATATACTAACTATCAAACCTCATTCTTGTGCACATTAAAAATGTAATGGTAGTATTCAAAACTTGTGGTGAACTATTCTTTTAATATGTTAATTTGAGCATACAAGCACAGGGTTCCCGCGGGGTCTTAAAAAGCCTTAAAAGCATTGAATTTATGAATTTGGAAATAATACCTTAAAAAGTCTTTAAAAAGAATTGAATTTTGATGTATGGGTCTTAAAAATTGTGTTGTATGTCAGTGTTTTTATTTCATTGATTTAAATAATAACTTTTCTTTAACGACATGTTTCACTGACGAAAACGAGACGCTAGTACACGCTACCTAAATAAAACCTAGTTTTGAATGACAAAAACTATGACGAAAATCTATTGACATTTTCGTCAACGAATAAAAACTAGATGAAAATGTTAGTGTCGATCTGGGAAGCGATCCAGTCAGAACTGATGTCCTGCGTGTGTGGTAGATGCACACATTTGTACTGTAACGTGCTGATCTACCCCGCGCTCTCATAAAACGTTAAAAATGTAAACCAACCACGCACCAACCCGAAGCGTGGAGCCATGCACATACACATATACAGCGCTCGGGTACTGCACTGAGCTTCTCTTTCGTCTGAATGGACAAATACACACAACATTATGTCTAAATGTCCGGTTTGGAGAGTATTCATGTAAACTATGTTGGTTATGTCTTAAACAGTTGTATCGGGTGTGCATCAGTGCAATCGTATCCGCATGTCATTGGACATGAGCCGATGTCTTAAAGTGACAGTGGCAATAAACATAATGCGGTCTGTGTCATTAATTTTGATCAAGCAACAAAAGAAAAAGAGAAAAGCATTTACTGTTTGTTAATAGCTTTAATAAGGATTAATTATATTTAATTCATACAAATAATTGTCTGCTTGAAAGAATAAAGAATTATGTATCTAAGTTGTTATAAAGAATGCATATATCATTCATTGAAAAGAAGACTGTTTTACTTTAGGAAAAGTGGTTTTATTTAATTTTAAGATATATTTTTTTTAAGTCACAGTAGTTAAATCTGTATCTGTATTGCTTGTTGAAACCTAAAAATCATTCATATTAATAGGTTAATATATGTATAATATAATTTTCTCCGGGAGTATATGGGTTTGGAAATTTTAGAGAAATTCTAAATTACCACATTACAATTTACCTAAACCCATTATATTTTAGTCGACTAAATCTACTGTAGATTTAGTTTACAGTAGATTTTGAAAATCTTTAAAAAAAAAACTAAAATCTAAAATCACTAAAATCTTATTGTATTTCGTCAACTAAAACTAGACTAAAACTAAAACAATTCAGATGACTAAAATTAGTTTGTCATATTTTTAGTCAAAAGACTGAGACTAAATCAAAATTTGCTGTCAAAATTAACACTGCTGTATAACTTCTCCGTATTGTATTTTTCCTCAAAAGTTTCATTTGTCAACCACGATTATTATTATTATTTTCGATGTTTATTGTTCAGGGGTCTCTCAGTTCCCCATATTCCCAGCACAGAATAAGTAGCTAGCTAATGTTAAAACACAACTTAACATTGTTCGGCAAACTTTCTTGTGGCCTACTGAAATGTTTTTATTTTTCACACCTGCTTGGCTTATCATCTTTTACCCATTCCACATTTGAAAAATAAATGAACACAAGTTGAAGGATTTTGTTTTTCTTTGCTGGTAGGGACGTGAAATAGGTATTAATTTTGTATATAAATGGTCTTTAAAAGGTCTTAAAAAGACTTGAATTTAACTTGAAGAAACATGTAGGAACCCTGCAAGCATTTAGTCACTTACTAAGGCATTTCATAATGCTACAATTAGAGGTCGACGGATTCATCGGCACCGATAGTTGATTGGTGGAACTATCGTTATTGGCAAAAATCCACACCGATAGTTTTTCCGGGTTGCGTCCGTTGCTGGAGCGGCTGAGAAGTGCGCGCGGTCATTACACAGCACGAGAGCGCTGGGAAGAGACAGCTGGCATTATACAGAGTGAGAGCGGCCTCTAGAGGACAAATAACAAACTATCACTGGCTGAGTTGTTTACGTTAACACGTGAGGCAGCGCGCAGCACGGAGAGAACACGCAGCACAGAGAGCGCTGACATTTAAAACACCGACAGCGAAACGGTATGAATACATAACACTAAAGTACATATTGCCATATCATTATAAAGTAATTAATTTGTTGACTAGATGCTGCATCAGCAGAGAAAGAACGGTAGTTTGCCGTCGAGGCTGTGAGGACTCTAACATTACCTCAGTCAACCGTTAATGCAATGTGACAAAAACACACGCAGACCTGACCCAAATGTTTTATGGCGCAATTGTTACCATCTATTTGCATTATTTTATATCCGGCTGGTCACTTTTATGCATTCATTAGCCGACAAAATTGCATATTTAAAATTAGTGGCGTGATTGCTTTCTCAACATTGATATGTTCATGCAGCCGACAGAAACAAACAAATCAGAAACGCGTTCGATTTTAAGATCTTTTTAATCACTACAATACATCTTGTTATTTTGATTAGATAATCAAGTGTTCTAAAATAGAAGCAAATAAAGTGAGAGACTATAGGCTATATTACGTATACGTAATACAGGTCTTTATTACATTTTAATGGCCATCTTTGAGCACGACTCTTTGGAATTATATGAAATGGTAACACTTTACAATAAGATTCCCTTTTTAGCATTAACTAAGGTTAATACAAGTTGAAGTATTATTCATTGTTAGTTTAATTTCAACATTTACTAATGCATTTGAAATGGAGTTTTAATTCTTATTTGATCTGTTATTACCTTAGTTAATGTACTATGAACTAACATGAATGATAAAGGTACAATTGTATTGCTCATATTAATACATGCAGTAAAAACGTATATTGCATAATGCATATAGTTCATGAAAGCTAGCTAATACATCATTGTTTACAAATGGGACTTGCAAAGTGTTACCTATGAAATGTATGTATGTTTCTAGGTTATAGCTAACTAAACCTTTAATATTTTAATGTTTAAATTATTTTCTGTATAGAGTTTGAATATATTCATATTTATATATTTATTTAATTTAGCACATTTCAGTTCAGCACTGTTTTATTGTGAGTGTTATGTTTGTTTTTAATCCAGTATCCATAAAAAAAAATATCGGTTGAATTATCGGTTATCAGCATGTACGGTCAAACCTAAATATCGGTATCGGTAAAATCCGCTATCGGTCGACCTCTAGCTACAATTATAACTAAGGAGTTTGTGCTGCTCACGTGAGTGTAATTAAATGATTATACTAGTCCTAGAATGTAGGATATAAGTGACATTCAATTAACTGATTTTGTGCAAGGAGCTTCCCCTTTATAAATTGTTAGAAACTAGCTAAAACTTCTTGGTTGTATGTCTGTGACTCCTCAGGGCCGGCGGCGGTGTACGTTGACCCCTGTGAAAGTAGAGGTGAGGGAGCCTGTGAAGCAGGAGAAATCAGAGGAGGAGAAGAAAGAGGAGATGCCAGTTGGAGGAGAAAACAGCGGAGAGGAGCAAAAGGAGAAATCTGATGGTGAGACCCCCGGGAAACGCCGCAGTCACCGCCTCGATGAGTCTGATAAAGATACTGATGATGAAGAGCAGGAGGACGATGAAGATGAGGAGGAAGATGGCGAGAGATCCAGACTCAGGGACCGGTACGTCAGCATCTATGCTTAACCTGTTAAATGTTTGGGGGTCCTGATGAACTGATTTATGTTCATGATGTTCTTCCAAACGTCATTTAAATTGAATGACTCTCAAAACTGTCATTCATATGATTAGGCTTGAAACTTTGAAATTTAACCTGTTCCAGCAGAGTCAAAAATGATGATACCAGAGAACGGTTTCGCTAACTTCACTGATGTCATGTGATGTTACACTTCTCTTGGCTGTCTGATTAACTTCTGCGTTTAAACAGAAGAAATTGTATTAATTCATTAGTGAATTTGAAGCTTTTGTGCTCACTTTTGTTGACAGCTATTTTGACAATAATGGCTGTATGTTGAGTTATTTTCAGAGGACAGTAAATCTATAGGCCCTACTCCTATACAAGCAGCACATTGACTACTCTAAAATATACCCAAGTTTCAAACCTATAGTCTTGTCCCTTGAGAAGATGTACTAAAATGTTTGCTGAAATGTGCAATGGAGGAAAAAAGCAAAACAAAAATGCAGAAGGCATTGTATTTTTCAAATAAGTTTTATTAAAGGCATAGAACCAGTTTATTTGTAGTGCACTGACAATAGTTTTATATAATTAGTTTATTAAAGGAGTCATAACTAGGGCTGGGTTTCGATTCAAATTTCAAGAATCGATTCGATTCCGATTCTCAAGATCTTGAATCGATTATCATTATTCGATTCGATCCGATCTTCGAGATTTAGATCAGTGTTTTTGAAAAAAGCATTTTTTTTCAGCTGTTACCTGAAGGACTGTATGCAACATATTGATACTATTATTATAGACATTCAACTGAGTATTGATGGTTGTAAAGAACAATCCCCCTTCCAGAGTGTTGATACAACTGCTTTCACAAACTTGCACTGGTGTAGACGACCGAGGACGCAGAGGTATATCAGCAGCAGTAGTAGGGCTGACGCGATATCCGCAATCTTGTAGTACCACACTGACTAGTCAACCGCAGAGGATTGCAAGTAACCGCAGCAATATTCACGGTTTTTTATAAGGCTATACCCTTCTTGTTTTGAACTTCATGCATGTGTATTGAATGTTGAACAAGTTCATAATGATAACAAGACTGTTTATCATGGTCATTTGTAGCCTACGGCTTCCCACAGACAGTGAATGAGAGAGATCGGCAGAGCGCGTGCGATTACCTGCGTCTGTCTTTGAAGTCATATTCGTGGAAAGGTTGCCGTGTAAAAGGAAAGCGAAATATTTGTCGTATCATCCTTTTAACGTTCACATCACGGAAATGCGCGTCAGGAGCAGCGCTGGTCAGCTTCCCACAGCGCGAGGAAGCCGCGGGGAAATAAAATCAGCGAGTCGCGCATTGAATCAATGCCATATTGGTCTTTAATAAATGAAGCATTTTCAGCGTTACCCATGCGACGCATTGCTGCTTAGCTGAGCCTTGGAAAGTGGAACTCAAAGTTAACAATAATTAACACCTTGTTTCATTATCTCTTTTAATGAATCAGCTTTTCTGAACGTGTTCGTTGAATGAACGGTTTAGTGACTCACTCAAAGTCCGTTGTTGTAACAATGTGCGCGCTGAGTGAAAGCCTTTCAATGCGCATATAGGGATCTCCCAGTCGCAGCAAGTTAAAGTTCACAGGGAAAATGTAAGCCTATTATTAAATCGATCCTCTGAGTTACGGATCGATCTTTAGAAATTTATATGAAAATCGTTTCAGAATTGGTGAATCGATTTTTTTCAACACAGCTCTAGTATAAAGCCAACGTTTGAAGTGAACGCGCGTTCAGAGCTAAGCCGATGGTACAGATTATGTGTCCCTGAAGAACCCGCGTATCTAACAGTAGTTCCGCATTACATTAATTAATTTGCACGCGAGTTTTATTTATTTTTATACCGTGTAAATTCGTGCACTGAACCCTGACACCCGTACCGTTTCGGTTCAATACGAATACATGTACCGTTCCACCCCTAATATATGTATGTGTGTATATGTGTGGATGTGACGGTGAGGAAATTTTCCCACCTGGTTAATCTACGTGTGACAACACCGGTATTACTGGTATCACCGGGGGGAGGGACCTCTTTTGCACCTCGCTTTTAAATAGCTAATTTGAAAACGAAAGTAAAATGCGCACGGGCATTCATAACAGTGCGGAGCAGAGCGAACATTTTCACTCATTCGATTGGTGTTTGGATTTCATGTGATTTCTCATTTTGGTGGTGATATGATCAGTTTCATTAATTAATTTGATCAAAAGTAATTCCATATTTAAGATCATTTAGTACGATCATTTTCATCCAAGTAATTCCAAACTTTGCAAGGCAGACTACAACATTATGTGATCAAATACAATAAACTAATTAAACACGCTCCACAGCGCCACCGAGTGCATTAAACTGCGAGTTATAGTGCTTAGCATTTATCATGGATTCACTGAATTTATGGCCAGTAAAATTTGAATAGTATTTTTCGAATAATAATTACAGATTGACTATTCATGCACACCCCTAATAAATAAATAAATAAATAAACAATAATAAAAAAAAATCTATATATACACCATATATATATATATATATATATATATATATATATATATATATATATATATATATCTATCAGTGGCGGCTGCTGGTCTTTCAAAGAGGGGAAGCTCTTTTTTTTTTTTTTTTTTTTTTTAGCGACTGAGTTGATGAGCTTTATTTTAATAATAAAATAAAAAATACAAACATAAACTACGAACCAGCACAGGACAAGGAGAATAAATAGGGAGCAAAAAGGCAGGTAATGAGGGAGGACAGGTGGGGCAAAATAACTAATAATCAGGAAACAAGATGGGAGTCGACAGGAGAGCACATGGCACAAGGAAAACACATGACAAGCCATGTGCTCACACCAAACATGACAAAAACAAACACATGGCCAGTAAAACAAATTACAAGCAATTGTGCTCACACAAAATGAGACTTGAAGAACAATGAGAAGAACACTCATAAGCCACGTGTTCACACAGAACATGACAACATGAAAGCACACAGCTAGTGTAAAACACAAGCTGTGTGCTACAAAGCACAAGACAAAACATGACATGAAAGCACCACCGATGTAAACGCGAACCGCGTGCTACACAAAAAACAACACACTGAACAGAGCGAACACGAAACCGCACGCGAACACAAGACAAAACAGAACGTTATGCACGAGAACGAGTGAAAGCTCATCCTGTGCACTCACAACCGAAACAAACACGCAGAGCATGCATTAGGGCTGTCACTTTTGAGAAAAATCAAATTCGAACGGATATCAAATATCAAGCAATGTATTCGAATATATTCGAATATCTACGAAACTAAAAGGACTGCGCATGTGCAATGACGTATTACGCACGGAGCGAGCTGTTCTTCCTGTTGAATAGAGTGTCATAAATGAGTGTTCCGTTATTAAAAAATTCTTATTTCACTCAGCGTCTGTGAAGTGAAGCAGGACAACGTCCCACCAGCGCTTGTTTCAGATTATCATCCACGGACGACTGGTTTTGGGCGCAGGGTTTTACTGCGTGATCAATATAAGCAGGCAAGCAGCACGGCAAATCATGCTCATCGTCTCCAAATCATGACCAGAGACGGATAAATATCAAGTCTGCTGTTTAAAACAAATAAAGAACCAATAGAGGAGAATAGTTATGCGCGAACAGCGGCATATTCGTGCAGTGTGCGCATGTCAAAAAATCAATTCGGATTTGAATCTTGTGACATATAACGCGCACATTACTTTATGTATCGTTCATGTAAACATGTTCATGTTCGGATTCATCAATCGGATTGTCCATTTCCAGACACTACTTTTTAGATGAGTTGGGGTAGAAATTGTCCGCTCAGGCTGGCCGTTCTGTGTGTTATCTTCCATTTTCAAAACAGGGTGGCTATTGGCTATTATTCGCTTGATTTGGTCATGAGTTTACGCTACAATACGTTTAGAGTGCCCGCTACTGGATGAGATGGCAAACAATAAAATGAAAAACAAACAGTCTAATCATAGACTGTAAAAAATGCGCTAAACATGGCACTTTAAAAACCGGTTCGTTTATTTATAGTTCGATTACGGATATTTCACGTCATGTTCGAATGCATATTCGAATATCGAATAAAAAGTGACAGCCCTAGCATGCATGACCGAATCCAGACTCAAAACCGAAACCAAACTAGACAGATGTGCCGTGATTCAAACACCACGTCCGCACATGTAACAAGGCAGTGGCACCTGACATCGACGGAGAAAATGTGGGAATTAGGTTAAACTGTGAAATGTATGATGAAAATTGCAAATAACAAAAAATGTTACAGGAGTTGGTCTTTCGAGTACATTTTAAAATCCGCGATGAGACTGAGCTCGAAATCTCGAATAGCTTCCGCGTCAGTGACTTCTTATTGTGCGACATCGCTGTCATTCAAAAGGAGATGCAGTCCTCCAATCAGCACGCAGACGCCCGGACTCCAGGCCAGCCCACTTCCCTATTCACCCCAGAGACGCTGAGCGTCCGTGGGCGGGACATAATCGCAGCATTTATCCAATGACCGTCTAGTTTCGAAGCACTGAAAAAAAACTGTTCAAAGCAGCTCCTTTGAAGTCAATGGACGCTGAGCTTCAACGGGGAAATGCCATAGGGAAATGCACTGTGACGCTACGGGAATGTGAGATCGAGTCAGCCGACCTGCTATATGGAGCTGATTCTGAACGAACTCGTCTTCGAGATGAACGTGTTCTAACGCATTTTTAGTCAATAAAATGTTAACACAATAGTACACATTTTGCCATTAGTTTTTTTGACATTATAGGGGAAGCTGAGCTTCCCTTGCAGTCTTAAAGAAATCGCCACTGATATATATATATATATATATATATATATATATATATATATATATATATAAAATATATATTAAATATATAAACAAATAGACAAATAAATAAATAAATAAATAAAATAAACATACACACACAAATCACAATGGTAGGCTACCATTCAATAAACATGCATGAAGTGTAAAACAAGGGTATAGTTTTATGAAAAAGAAAAAAACTCCAGTCTTCAATGTTACGTGATCCATCAGAAATCATTCTAATATTCAGATTTGCTGCTCAAGAAACATTTCTTATAAATGTTGAAAATAGTTGTCGTCCTTAATATTTCTGTGGGTACAATGATACTTTTTTTGTTTAGGATAATTTGATGAATAGAATACTTAAAATAAATGCTTTTCTTTTGAACAATTTTTTTAAAACATTATAAATGTCTTTACTGCCACTTTTTGATCAATTTAATCCATCCTTTTTTACTTTTCACTTACTGACTTCAAACTTTTGAATGGTAGTGTATGTTTATATAGTAAATCAAACTCCTATTTCAGAAGAACAAGAAATGTTCTGTTTTTCATGATATGATATAATCCTTTAAAGAATCTCTCTGTGGAGGAAGAGCATAATCATTTGTTTGTTTGACAGTGATGAGAGGGAGGAGGGTGACTGCTGTGAGGATTCTGAGCACTCTTTGACCGGCACTAAAGTCAAAGTGAAATATGGCAAGGGGAAGACACAGAAGATCTATGAAGCTAACATCAAGAACACGGAGAACGATGATGGAGAGGTTCTTTACCTGGTGCATTACTACGGCTGGAACGTGAGGTGAGGCGTTGATGCGACTTCCTTTTTGACATTTCATTTACTTGTTTGAATACTATACTTAGTAAATAATGACTTGGGTACATGAGAAAGTCATACAAGCATTACATTTTCAGTTTATGAGAATGGGGTCTAAGATGATGATACCAGAGAATGGTTTCGCTAACTCGACTGATGTCATGTGATGTTACATTTCTCTTGGCTGTCTGATTAACCTCTGCTTCTATTCTCACATTTGTTATAATAGACTTTTAGCCTGTTACCATTAGAGATTCCAAAATATGAAATTTCATTGGGTCATTTTCTAAATTCTCAGACAGCATGCATTCTGTTCATTTGAAAGTATCTGAATTGTTTGTGAAGACTGAATGGATTATTTACTGTTTACCTTGTGTGTGTATGTGTGTGATGACAATAATATTCAAGAGGCTATTTTGTCTCTGAAACAGATATGATGAATGGGTCAAGGCAGATCGAATAATATGGCCTGGAGATAAGGGTGGAACAAAGAGAAAACAAAAGAAAAAAATGAAGGTGAGTGTCATAACCCGGCTCAAAAGGCCATGACAAATTCAAAGAGGACGTGAAAGATTGCCAAAAGTGAACATTTATTGTAATAACTTAAACAATAAAACTAATAAGTAACAGCAAGTTGCGCGTGTTGGTCAGTGACATCAGTGGTGTAAATGTGGATGAGTGACTGTTGCAAAGGTTGAGTGTTGAAAAATAAAGGTAACAGAACATAATATAATCCAACAACAAAACAAAGATGCGCTGCTGGCAGGAGTAAGACCAGATCAGAGAGAGCGAGAGATTTAAAGGGCTGGAGTATTTATCTTCCCACAGCATCTAGCGCAGGTGCTCCCAATCTGGCGCTGATATGAGTGACAATCTATCTTTAAAAAAAAAAAAACACCAACACGTATCTTTTTAGAACCTTGAAAAAATAATATTTTCGTGCTCTCCTTCACCACAGAATAAAGAAGATGGAGAGGAGGAAAAGACCAAACTGGGGATACGGCGAGGCCGTCCTCCACTTAAATCCACCCCTCCCAGCACCTCCCGCAGTCTGTCCAAGACCCCCAGCAGCGAGGGTCGATCCAGCAGCAAGAACTCACGGCCCGCAGATGCCTCTGCCCTGCCAAATGGAGATAGTAAGACTGTCCACTGTTAAAATTAATATTTTTGCTTTTTAAACAAATTAAATGTGTGTTTCAACACTTATACAAGGAACCTTTGGCTATGGTTCAAAAATACCGTAGCAAAAACAACTAGCCTAACTAATTTAAATTTCAAGCATTATCAAACACAACACAAATAAGAACAAATATAAAATTAACAATCACTACAAATAAATACTACTGAACAGATGCGATTTAAAAATAGTGTTTTAAGATTTTCTTAAAAACCTTTAGGTTCAGAAACTAATCGAATGTAAAATACCACTGCATTTTATAAAATTTACATTACAAATATAGTAACAGAGGTTATTCCGTCAAGAACGAGTGAATTTTCTCTTTGTCTTTTGTTGTTTGATTAGTGTTATAGACGGCAGCAGGAATATTAGGCTGCTGTCACTTTAAGAGCTGCACGGGTATTCAATAAATTAAGACTTAAAAAGACGTGCCAATGCTAAACTTTAGTGACGATGCAACACTGGCCCGATTGTGTAAGGGACAATTCCATCCACTGTCCCGACTCTAGGGCTGGGGTAAACGATTATTAATTAAACGATTAGTCTGTCGATTATTTTATCGATTAGTCGACTAATCTAACGACTAATTGAACGGTTATTTTTTGTAACATGGAAATTTGCAGGAGTGCACATTCAATGCACAACAATTTTGATCTGGTTCTTACGGAGTATCTACACTGTAAAAGGTTTGGTAGGCTACTCAAATGAGCCCTATCACACTTGGATGTGGTGCTCATTTTAATATTTTCAGTGCTCATAAAAAACATCCCGACTGATTTTTCAGTTTTGTTGACGGGGGTGGGGTTTACATGCGCTTCATAAGGCACACACGCACATTTGCACACACACGCAAGGTCTCTCGCTCTCTCTCCCTCTCTGCCGCGCGCTACACGGTTTGGAGCTCGCGAGCTCTAGATTCCGGGAGATTTTAACTAATTTGCGGGCATCAGGGAGCCGCTATCAATATGCAGGAGACTTGGGATGTCAACTCCATTTGACAAAGAGCGCAAATAACGACACCTTTACGTTTGGGACTAAATTTGAAGTATTCCCATACCTTCGATGATTTAGTGCGAGCTGGGGTTTTTTTAGGACTTTTTCTTTTGTTGGGACTTTTGCATGGCTTTGTTGTGAATTCTGTGAAGAGGTTGCTGTTTCGTCCTTGATTCTGCAATGTTTCGGTCTCCCACGTGTGTCGAGCTGTACCGCCGGGAACGGTGCAAAAAAAATAAATACATAAATAAATAAAGAAGCGTAGACAAAAAAAATATGACGTCGACGAAATTTTGACGTCGAAGCGTCGACGTCATCGACGCGCCGCTACAGGCCTACCCGACTCCCTAATCTGGTATCGCCGCCTGCAGCGCGCTCACAGAAAATTGCTTACTTCCACGTTGAAAAATTAGGTGGATACTAGTGTTGTCAAAAGACCCAGTACTTCGGTACCAAGTCGGTACTATAAAATTTAAACTGTTACGGTGTAGCAGCTTTTCTTAAGTACCGGTGGTACAGAAGTACCGGGTTAATCCGGTTCTTGATGCGCTGTCCGAAAGGTGCACAGTTGCGTCCTCTTCATAAAAACACAGACATGGCGACCGGCTGCGCTGCTTATGCGGTGGCTCTGAATCCACTTGTTAAGGAGGAAAGAGCCACATATGGAAATATTTTGGATTAGGCTAATGCCACATTGCCATAAGGGGCTGTTCACACAGCGCGTTTTTTGTTTATAATAGAAGCGACGCGGCACTCTCGTTTTTCCAGGTGCGCCACGGGAGAGCAAGCGCTTGTGGAAAGGAGAAAGTGGTGCGAACTGCGCTTCATGATGATGAGGAAGTATCATCAAATATTTAATTGATTTCTAGCTCTTGCATTAGCTTTACTACTAGATATTAAGCTTTCCTGTAGCTCAAACAGTAGAGCGTTGGCGCTTGCAACGCCAAGGTCATGCTTTCCCTGGGTTCGATTCCCAGGGAAAGCAAGAACTGATAAGAATGTAAATGTGTACCTTGAAATGCAATGTAAGCCGCTTTGGATAAAAGCGTCTGCCAAATATGTACATATATTTATGGAGATGAGAAATAAAAAGCCGCCCTCAGGGTCCCATATGCGACCACTTTTTGAGAATGTGCGAGTTAAAATTTTATGTGGTTGCATTTGTGCGAGTGCATGGTCATGTACTCAGTTAAATTCACGCATGCGCAACAGAACGCCGTTGTATCAGCAGCTGCTGCAGTCCGTATGTTCAAAATTAACGAGTACATCATGAATCCCATTTTCCAAACCGTGTTCTTGACTTATCCTGAATCACTACAGTACGCCTATAATAAGTTTTTATATTCTGACTATTTTATCCCGGGTCGGCTCGGCTGCGGAGTTGCCCAGTGCCTGCGTGACTCGCCATAGACATTAACAGAGAGAAGTAGTTTCGGCTACAATGTTCTTCCGCAAGAGTCTATCTCTGCTGTCCTGCACGAGCTGAATTAAAGTGACAGCGCATAGTTCGTGGTCAAAATGAGCACACATTGACATGACAAAGAATTTCATCATAAATGCATTTAATTAAATAAAATGTAGTAATCTCACCATAAATGCACTTAATTAAATACTACTATTTTTCAGTTATCTTTTTAGTTTTAACTTTTTAATAGTTTTTTTTGGAGAATATTTTGGTTTGATAGTTGAGATTAAAACATTTTGCTAACATGAGGTCTTGTCACTGTCGGTCTTTTTACATTAGGGCAAAACTATGGTATGCAGATTAAGACCACTATTCATCAGCATGCATTGATTAATCCCATGGCATGTAAAAAAAAAAAAAAAAAGGTGCGACCAACTGAGAAAGTTGGTAGCACCAGTGCAACCAGTGGAAAAGTTAGTCTGGAGCCCTGGCCCTGTACATGATCAGCTGTTCGGCCGAGCTTTCGATTTTGTTACGGAAAGGCCGAAGCTGATCGGTTGGTTTTTGTCACATGACCTGTTGAGATGTCTTCATCTTGCCGCAGCATAGCCTACATTTGAAATAATAAATTTGCACTCGCAAACAACACGATATGTGAACGGCCCCTAAAGTTGTATCGGGGTAGTTTTACGAGTACATGAGCACAGTATCGGGCCGACACCCGAGTACTGGTATCAGTATCAGTGCATCCTTATTTATGTCATTAATATCAGTCCGTCAGAAAAGCAGTTCTAGGCTTATTCTTGGCTGGATAACCCTTAGCAGGTTTTAAAAACCTTAAAAGGTTTAAAAAGTTTAAGTCAAGTCAAATAAAACTCGTATCTCCTGTATAATTTGGTAACATATAATAAAGGTGATGATACACAGGACAACTTTTTGAGCAATGCTGCTGGGCAATGTTGCTGTCAACGGACAACCAGATGAGAGACCGGGCCCATGACCGATCTAAATTATCCAGATAGAAATTTATTGCCCCTTTTTTAATGGGAAAGTGCCCAAGCAACAATCGCTCTGCAAGCTTGCCCAGCAACACTGCTCAAAATGTTGCCCTGTGTATCATCACCTTAAGATACCATTCATTAACATTACTTAATGCGTTATCTAACATCAACACATTGAGTGAATAATATATTTTTTACAACATTCATTAATGTTTGTGAAATGTTATTTAATACAAACACTTGATTGTTCATGTTTGTTCACTTCATTCATTGTGCATTAAATAATGTTAACAGATAAAACTTTGGATTTTAAAAAGGTATTAGTACATTTTTTAATTAACCCCAAGGAGAATAATTGCTGCAGTATATAACTATTGTTTATTGTTAGGTCATTTTATCTAATGTTATCTAACATGGAATCGTATTGTAAAGTGTTTTTAATACTACAGTTTCCATCTTTGTAACTGTGATATACACTTTAATATATGTAAATTTAATCTAAATTAAGCTTTGGTACAGAGAACTTTTGGATTTTCACTGATATTGGTACCGAATACTGAACTTTTGGTGCCGTGACAACACTAGTGGATACTTTTTGCCAATATGTATATTTCTTGGGAATCAATCCCATAACCTCGGCCTGTGCTCAAACTTACTTTTTAAAATATTTGTACAGGTACCCCTCGCCGGCGAACAAGGAGAACTTCTGGGATGTATGATTCTGATAGAGGATCTAATGGTAAGAGCAACTAATTGATTCAATAGAAAAACAACTGCTGAAATTGATCAGTGTTTCCGCTACATTCATTCTGCCGTGGCGGGCCGCCACACCTAAAATCATACCGCCACAGCTGCAGCTTCTCAGTGAGGTCCGATATTGTGCATACTATTGTGTTATTATTAAGCTAAAGGCATAAAAAACATTGTAAAGCACCATACAATTTTTACACTATATTCCAAGACTTCTAAAGTCATTCAATAGCATAATGTGAGGTAAAAATTCATATTTAAGTCGTTAAGTTAAAGATGATGGAAACTCATCTCTCCTCAGTCATTCTCCATTCAGCATTCAAACAGCGCGTCACGTGCGGTTACGACAGTAATACGATGACACTCTCTTCAAGATAAATGTTCCCATTATTATACTTTATTTGTAGATAAAGGTCTATAGTTTTCATAAAATGACTTTGATAAATGAACTTCTTAAATGACTTTCATAAAATGAGTTTATAGCGCTTTCTAAATCATATTCCTTTCTCCCGGGTGTCTGCTAGATTAACGTTACAGCACTGCAGTAGAGAGCGCTATGAATTGTTCTTCATGTGCACTGAAACTGAAATTTAAAACTGTTAAAAGAAAAGGCTCATATAATACATTAAGCATAGATGGATATAATCTCTTCGCTTTGTGCTTTGAACTTTTCAATGTGAGGCGCTGCACGCTGTGACTTGCCGTTGCTTCAAGTGCATCATTCTGCGCACGGGATGCGCATAATCGCTTTGCCGCTCTTGTTGGAGCCTTTCATGTTATAATGCTTAGGGGAGGTTTAAACACCTGGGGTAAGGGGGCGTGGTCAATGGGAATATCACTCATGGCCACGCCCCCTCCCCCTGGCGAAATGGGCCTGCCACCACTGCTGGAAAAAATCCTAGAGGAAACACTGTTGATTGTTTATTTTTTTCCTGTCACCTTGCTTTAAAACACATTTTTGAAAGAAATTTAAAGGATTGTATTCTTTTTTTCTTTTTTTTTTTAACTTAAGTTCTAACGTTTATTCTAGATTTTCTCGATATAAATAAATGTAAGGCCAGCTGTAATATGGAAAATAAAGTGCTTGTAAGTTGTACATAACAGACAAATACAAACCAGTGAGCTCATGCTAAAGTGCATGGCTTAACAAGTCACGTGAAATTGTGTAAAACATTTATCACTTTACAAGTTTGTAACTGCCTTTTTCCTGCCCTCTTTTGGAACCAATGGTTTTTAATCCAGATGTTTTTTGGTGTGTTTTTTTACCGTTGGCTCAAAAAAACACAGATAATTACTTATCCTGTCCAGTACATATGTGCATCTTTAGTTTTTAAGTATAGTTTACAGCTTTATGATGGTTAACTTATGTATTTTCATTCTTTTTTTCACATTTTTAGATTCAGGGAACTCTTCAGATGATAGTGAGTGTGAGGAATCTCCTGAGAAGAAGCTGGAGTGGACCGAGAGAACGGATTCACCCTTGACAGCAAAACAACTGGAAGCTGAGGATCTCTCGGAGGAGAGCACAATGCCAGAACCTGATCAGACTGAGCCTGAACTACCCAGCAGCCCACAGGAGATGCCCAACTTCAAGGAGAGTGAGTTTAAACCCGAGGAAGATGCATCCCGGCTCCCTGTTGAGTCTGATGACGGATCTCCAAAACCAAGAGCAAAGAAGCCTCGTTTGAAAGAGCCAGGATCAGAGACACAAACACCTCCGGCTGCTAATCACACAGAGACAGAGGAACCCTCCACTCCTCCTCGGCCTTTGAAGAAATCCCAGGAAACGCCGCATAACAGTCCCGTAGAGAGAATAAAGCTGACGGAGACAGCCGGTTCAGACACGGACTCTGCGACAGAGGACATCGGGCCTCCAGAGCGAAGCAACGCAGTGAAACGCAAAATCACTGAACAGCGAACGCCGGAAAAAAAAATTCGCCTGGACAGAAAAGAAGAACCCAAAGCGCTTTCTCCAGTTAAAACACCACTGATAGAGAACAAACCTGAGCCTGAGAAGAGGGCCGAGGAGAAACCCGAGGAACCCTCTACTCCAACACTATCATCGCCCAGCAAAGATATCGAGATGAAATCTGAAATGCCTGCTCTTACCAGAGAGGTGCTCCTCAAGCTAGAACCTCCATGCCCAAGGCTGGAGGATCCAACAACAGCCACAAACGAGCAAATGATGCCTGAAATTGGCCCAGAGGCACTGGTCTGCCACGAAGTGGACCTTGACGATCCAGAGGAGAAGGAGAAGCCCTCTGGTGAAGAGATACTGAAAATGATGGAGGAAGAGAAAGCTCAGTCTGAGCCTCAGCCTCTGGAGCCTTCTGAACACCTTCCTCATGTCCTGGTCGCAGTGGGACCTCCACGTCTGTTTTCCCCATCCTCTACCCCCAGCCCAGACGAATCTCAAAGCACTAAGGGAGAGAGTGACGCAACCATTGAGGTGGACAGTGTGGCAGAATCACAGGAGGGTCTCGGGGAGAACGAGTCAACTCATAGCTTTGATGCTAGTGCGAGTTCGAGCAATTCCAGCATCTCACTGCAGGATCGAGATGGAAAGGACAGAGGTAAGCTAAAGCTTGATGACTGGTGCCTACTGTTGCCTGATGCTAATATAATCCACAATATATTGCTCATTATTAGATTAGCTTTTTTATGATTTTTATTATTTATTTATTTTTGCTTGATTATCCTTTTTTATGTTTATCATCCGTTTGGTTACTATTTTGAAATTTTCAGGTCAAAAGAGGTTGTTGGATTGCATTACCGGCTCGTCGGCCAAGAAGCAAAAACGCAGCCAGAAACGTTCAAGCGCTGTTTGTAAAACAGAAAAGAACGGAGCAGGTGAGTGTTTTGAAATGTTTTAAAAGCTTTGGATGCATTTATAGATTGCTGTCTAAGTCAGTGTTATTTTTTTTCTGTTAGGTCTATGCTATAAACTCATATAAGGTTAGGTCAGGTTTGAGTTATTTTTCATAAAATATTGAATTTATGTAAAAAAAGAACAGGGTCAAATATGATGATACCAGAGAATGGTTTCGCTAACTTGACTGATGTCATGTGATGTCACATTTCTCTTGGCTGTCTGATTAACCTCTGCTTCTATTCTCATATGTTCAGCAACATTTTGTGTGAAGTGTATTGTTTGTGTTAGTCTGCTAATTTGATCGGATTTGAGTCTGTTTCAATTAGGGATGTCAACGATTAATCGACGATCGATTAATTGTCGATAATACATTTAATCGATAAAACTTATCGATCATCGATTAAGCAGGATCATGCGTGTGCGTGCTGCTCAACCGCGAAACATGTAAGCGAGCGCGCCGGTGTGGTGAAGTGTTGAGTCCCACTGAATGACACACCGGAATGACACACACACACATCGGAGTTGTTTGGGACTATTTTACACCATCATGACTATAAGTTTGCGTGTGCATTCACAGCCTTTTGTTTTGTGCAAATGTAAGTTGTACTAGTTTATTTTGTGTACGCCTTTCTATATCTGATTTATCTCATATTGGATGCATTTGGTTAAGAATTGACGTGATCTTTAGCGCGCTCAGCTCATACACGACTAATAATGACTATTGGGACTGTCATATTACACAAGATTATAAAGAGAACAATATTGTAATAAAACATTGTGAATTATTTGGGTTTAGATGCGATGTCGTGTTGTTCCAGGAAGAGCGCGTCCACCACAACATGAGTCATTCTGAATGGCACGTAACTTAGTTTAAGTTCACTTGTGCATTCACGTCATTTTGTGCAGATGTAATTTTGTAAGATTATGTATTTAATCAATCACATCAAAACATTTTACAACCCTACTAACCCTTTATTTAGATTAAAAACCATTATTATTAATTTGGTGAGGAACATAGCTTTTTGAGCATCATTTGCAGACCCTGTAATGCTGTTTGCCATTAATGCTAACGATTAATTGATCGTCAATTTAAACGACGAACGATCATGGGAATTGGTGAAAATTGACATCCCTAGTTTCAATATTGACTGTCTTTCTGTATGTCCCCAGGTCACAGTAGCGACAGTGAGGACCTGCCTGCCATGGACAGCTCTAATAAGCTAACCCCAGTCAAGCACTCCAGCCTACCCAAGAGCCAGAAGCTTTCTCGATCGCCCGGTATGGTTTCTCCCAACAGTAAAGACATGGAGAAAGACAAGCACAAAGAGAAGCAGTCCATCCCTTCCCCCCGCACACACAAGTGGTCCTGCCAGTTGAGTGAGTTTTCAAAACTTTTTCAAAGTTAATGACACATTTTGCTTGTAGCTTCTCATGCTTTGCTGACTTCAGATGTAGACAAGTTCTCACTGTAACATTTTATATGATTCTCTCCACTTAAAATAAGGCAGTGTGCTGCCAATTGCCAGAATCCAGGCTATATTAAAATACTTTTTTCTGAGATGCAATTGATCCATAAAGTTTTACTATTACTGTGCAATTTAACTTTCGATATGCATTAAAGGTGAACTAAGTAACTTTTTTACCTTAACCGAACAGCTTTGGAGTCATTGTAATGTTTATATTACTGATTTCGTGTTGAATGGTGGTCGTCTCGCACCCCCCTGGTGCCTGTGAGCCGCAAAACCACCCTTGCAACTTTGGGCCGGCGGGCCGCCGCCCTCAGTGTTAGGAAGTATCGTGTGATATCAGGTCTCGCGAGGTAACGAATTGCTTTACGGCAAAAAACAGATCTGATAAAATGAGCATCAAACAGAAATAACCCGGCGCCGTATACATGTGGTGTTGGGCGCGCGGAGCTCTTAAAGGGGCCATACCTTATTTCCACTCGTTACAGCGTCCATCCTACTGAACAGGTACCGGTGTACAGGGGGAGGGGATCCGGCCGTTAGTGCGAGCCATCTCTGCGTGAGTGCTATTCACGACAGTACAAGTACTCCACAGCGACTCTAGGGGTCGCCGTTTGACAAAAACAGAATTCCTACTTAGTGCTGCTTTAAAGATTGGATTATATATCAGAATAAAGATGCATTGGCTCGTTTTAAAATTGGGTAATTCTACTATACTGAAAGGGCTTAAAGTTCTCAGTTGCTACGACGGATTTCCGTCAATTGGAAAAAATGAGGGGAAAATAAATATGTAGCGCATTGTTGTTGTTCCTGTCTATGGCTCACCGTGTATGTGACCACAAAGTGCAAATATTGGTAACGATAACAATTGGAGCGCACTTTCCAAATGATCAATATCTAAATAGTTTGTGGTATTAGCTCACTTTGTGGCAAAAGCATTCTGTTAGCTTTTATTATTTGAGAATTAACTTTTTTTTAAAACATTTTTATAAGTTATGTAAAAGGTTATCACAGCGGCAAGTCTTGTAAAAGCATTAGATTGAAAACATTGAAGGTTAAAAGTTAGGTCGGGTTTATTCAGATATTTTTTAGTAAATATTGAAGAATATTGTATATTATAATATTGTAAAAAAAGAACAGGGTCAAATATGATGATACCAGAGAATGGTTTCGCTAACTTGACTGATGTCATGTGATGTCACATTTCTCTTGGCTGTCTGATTAACCTCTGCTTCTATTCTCATATGTTCAGCAACATTTTAGCTTTAGATTGAAAACATTGAAATTTCATTAAAGTGTGTAAATTATGGTTGTCAAACGATTAAAATATTTAATCGCGATTATTCGCATTAATGTCATAGTTAACTCGCGATTAATCGCAATTATTTTTTTTATCTATTTTAAATGTCTCTTGGTTTTTTCTTTTTGTCCCATTATTTTTTTTCTCATTTTAATGCTCTCAACATGGAAAAGTGGATCGGCTTGCTTTGTGCAAATGTTTTTTATTGAAAACAACATTCACATATACTGTGTTCAATTTCACAGTAACATTCTCACTTGGAGCAAATAATGTCTCAATGTAACACTGTCCATTAATAAAAGGGTGAAAGAAATACTGACGAGGTCCTGATATTGACGAGGGGGCGGAGAATTCGCATCAGCTGTGTGTGTGTGTGTATGTGTGTGTGTGCGCTTGGCCATCATCAAGTGGTATTTCAGACTGGACGCGCTGCGATAATGATAACTCAGTTCACAACGACCAAACACACAGATCACTTTGGTCTAGTGCTGCCACTAACGACTAATTTTCTAACGACTAATCTTTCGACTAATTTTCCGATTAGTCGACTAATCTAAACGACTAATTAAAAAAAAAATCAAGTGTTTATTTCGTTGTGTCCATTTTATTTTGAACTCAACTGAAGGGCCAAAACATAAAATGTCACCTGTTCAAAAACATTATGTATTAATCTAAGCATTAAGTATCTGCATTTCCATTAGGCTATACCATATTAGTCAGAGTCCTAATCTAATCCTCTAATAACAAACATGTATGTATTACTTAAATTAGCTCTCTTTGTTCTGCCTTAAAAAATGTACAGTAAGCTAATAATGATTAATTTATGTACATTTCTGAAAAGCATAACTGATAACATCACTCTGAATAGTAAAGTAGATGCAATGCATTTTCTGTGAAAAGCGCTATACGAATAAATTGGAATTGAATTGAAAGAGTCTGGACTAGCCCACTATGAGTCGCGCTGAAAGCAGGCAGGCACGCAGTTATGTAGCTCGCGTTTACACTTGCGTGCATGGCGGGCCCGTGCCGCGGTTCGCGTGAATGTGAAAGCAACACGGACTCGGGAGCGCTTGTTCAGGAAGTTAAGTAACATGCCCATGCGTTTTAGCTGATTATGATGCATTTAGTTAAATAAAACACATGTAAGGGATGATAGTGTTGATGATTTACCTTGGATACCCGAGAGTTGAGTCTGCAGTGTATTCGCGCATTGCGCGTGCAATCAGGGCAACACATTTGGAAATCCACTGTCTCAAAAGAGTCCGTTTGAAAAACACAATATATTGACCCGCGTTCTGTTTTCTATCATGCGCCGTGCACGTTTGCGATGGCATAAGATGCACGCAAACTCAACAGGGTTCGAAAGAATTGAGTGTGAAACCAGACCAACGCTGCGGAGGGCACCGGGAACAATCGCGCTCGCGCTCGGACTCGGACCGCAGCAAACGAGCCCACTGTGAAAGCTCCGTCACCTGCCTCCGCAATTTTTCATATCAAAGCAGTGAAGGTGGGCGGGAACGTGAAGGAAAATGATAGCAGATAAACCAGCAGGGCGCGCACGGCACACAGACTGGTGTGTGGGGGTGAATTACAGTGAGCTGTTTGTGACGGGAGACCAAAAATAAATAGCGGTCAATAGTAAAACGACACGTCGACTAAAAAAATTGCCGTCGACTAATTTGCATGGTCGATTACGTCGACTAAGTCGACTAATCGCGGCAGCACTACTTTGGTCTTGTCAATGGAACCCTTTGGCAACTTTTTAAAAGTAAACTTTCCATTCAGAATCTTATTGGCATCCATTTCGGCGTCTCGCGCTCGCCATCCACTCAAAGCGTAACGTTAACCAACTATTTGGCCGGCTCGGAATCCCAAACAACTGTGTGCGGCGCAACAAAACGTCCTCGCGTCCTGTTGTAACAGCATGTGAAAAAAAACGACAAAGTTTGCTAGGCCAAAAAGAGCGTTAATCGCGCGATAACAAAAATTGACGCTGTTAAAATGGGTTTGCGTTAACGCCGTTAATAACGCGTTTAACTGACAGCCCTAGTGTAAATAATAGAAATGTAGTTCAAAATTGTCTTTCTTTAAATGCAGATGTTCTTTGCAGGGCTCGACAGTTAACACTTGTCTGGGACAAGTAGATTTTTTTTTGAAGGGACAAATAAAAGAGAATTATACTTGCCCGACCGGACAAGTTGCCTGATTTAAAAACGTCAATTATCCTCTCCTGACTGGTTCCTGCTTTTGCTTTCCACAGCTGAGCTGGACAACATGTCAAGTACTGAGCGCATTTCATTCTTGCAAAAGAAGTTACAGGAAATCAGGAAATACTACATGTCACTCAAGTCCGAGGTGGCTTCCATCGACAGGAGGCGGAAAAGGTTAAAAAAGAAAGAAAGAGAAGGTAAATTTGTATTTATTTCATTTAATAATAACAATTTATTACTTAATGATGAGGATAATGTAATTCATTTTATTAATAATAATTATGATCAATTTATTTATTCCATTTTAATATTATAATTTAAATCTTAACTGTACTTAATGTTAGTCAAAAATGCAAATAGTTTTTGGGTTTCTCAATGTCTTTTCTTTTGCAAATGATTCACCTCTGACTTCTGATCAATAGTGTCCCACACCACAGCGTCCACATCATCAGGCTCGTCCGACACAGGCATGAGCCCGTCTTCAGCTTCCCCCACGCAGAACACTGTGGCCGTTGAGTGCAGGTGATGTCACGCCCGTGCCCCGCCCCGGCCCGCTCCACCTCTGCCTTCTCGGCATCCCGCTGCCTCCACGGAGACACGCATACTGACGAGCCAGAGCAAGCAGCCAATAGCACTCGACTGCCCTCCGCCTCTGATCCCTATTGGCCACTCCCACCTTCTGCACTTTGTAAACTGATCCTGCCTCCTCTCGCTCGCTCTCGGCACCAGGGAACGGACTCTACGTGAGGGTTGAATGTAATCTACGGAATCAAAGCTTACGATTTATCCATCCAGAATGAATACGACGGCACTTTTCGCTTCTCTCTACAAACGCTGAACAGAAACCTCCTCTTACTGCTTCTGCGCAGCAGGGACTGCTAATCAATCAATTGTTCGTTCCTCTATCAGAACATGGTAAGAAAACGGTCTCGGATCCCTAGGTAATGGTCACCTTAACCAGCTGGATATGGTTATTCAAAGAAAGGTCAATTGTAGTGCGCTTGTTCCATCAGAACTGCCAAAGTACACGTGCTACAGCAGAGTGCCCTATTTTGGAAAAATAGGACAAAGTCAATTGCAAAAGGGAATGTAGTTTACTGAAAACCGCAGCTGGCGTCTTCCACTTCTATCTTAGTATGTGAGCACAGAGAATTATGCAAAACCTATTTTTGTTGTCTCTTTTTAATAAAATAAGAAAATGGAAATGAAAAAAAAAAAAAAGTATAAAATGTTTACAGTGGAACACGAGATAAAACTGTTTTCAGTGGACTAATTTCCTTTGCAAGTGTATTTTGTCTTTTTATATGTAATTGCAGAGTTTTTATTTTAGTATGGAAAATATCAAAAAGTATATATCGCAGCCGTGAAGTTATTTAATGAAAGATTTCTAGAGCTGAAATTTTTGTGTAAAATAAAGGTATTATCTTGCAACTTGTTAAATATATTTATTCAGTCCGTGGACAGCATTTTTGTATTTTTTACAAGATGAGAATCAGTCGTCCCACATTCAGTTCGGTCGGTGGAGTAGAAGGAATATGAGAATTTTGTGGGGTCATCTTGAACCTTTGAATGTGACGTCACAATTTGGGTAACTACTGTGCAGTAAACAGCATCTTCCCATGTTTTGTTCATTCATTTGGGCCCAAAGCTCCCTTGATGGAACACCAGAAATTGGTGACCTGCTTTTTCCTCTCCATCCTTTTTTTTTGTCTTCCTGGTACTTTATAATTTAAACAAGTATTCTCATTTTCATTTTGAGTTCTTGACCAATTGAATAAATTCGTTGCTTCTCTCACCAGTATGTTAAGCCCAGGGGTTTCTTACTGATTGTTCCTTTTGTAAATAGATCTTTCAAAAAACCATGTATTTGAAAAATACATTTTACACAAACTGTAAAAATGATTTATATTATTTTTTAAACCGTACATCTTTGTATATTAATTTCTTTTCTATGTCAAGTTGGTAGAAGCATTAGCACATCGTTTGACTGTATATAATCGACCATTTAGGAACCTAAACCCAAGCTGTCTAGAGTGATGACTATGTTGAACACTTATTGCTGTAGGCATCTATCAATTCACTGCGATGAAATTGTGAAAACTTGCTTCCCTGTGACTTCAGTTTATTTACAGATTCCTGAATGAAGAAATGAAGGCATTAGGTTCCTGTGCAAAGCCATTGTATCATTATGTAAAATAAGAGGTCTCTCATTTCTAATAAAGTTTTGAAATATTCAGAGATATTTTTTCCTTTATTAACTGGTTGAACATTCACAAAAACAAGACCCTTTTACCACCATTTATTTGGCAGAAATGCACTCCTATAATTGACCAAGTAATATATTGACACTCACAATTTTCACACATCAAGTCAACTATTTTATTGTAAGAAGTGTTTTTTAATTATATATATATATATATATAGAGTGCAAATAAAGTATATTATTTTCACTTTAATGTGTGTGTATATATATATATATAGTATTTGCACACTCCCTTTAATTCATAGAATTAATATAAAATCTTCATTAATTAAAGGTATCGCAAATACTTAACAATGTAAACGTTGAAAAGCAAAATAATTTCTTTAAGCAAATATCTATTTATTTGGAATTTGGGGTGAACTATGACCCTGGGATGTTTTGTGAGATTCACGCCACTAGTAGAGATTCAGAACTCATCCTTGTTAAGCATTTTGTTTTTATTCCATTAGATAAATTATGCATGAACAAAACTGAATATTAGAGTTGACTAACATTGCATTTTGCATTACTCTAACATAAAAACAATAAAGATCTTTCATGTTTTACAGTCAAAATGAGAGTGTCTGTCCTTTTTTGGAAACCAAAAATCCCAACAATCCAGTAATCCGAAGAGCCGGAAGACGTGAGGGCTTCTCGCACTACTCCCAGTGCCTGAGTCCCGTGTCCTGCTGCTCCAGTTTGGAGGGCCCTGCTCCACGCTGGAATAATGCCGTGGGGTTCAGTCCAGCAGCAGTTGACTATCGCGGCTGTCCTAACAAGCCGGCTTTAGCAGCCAAAGCTTCATTCTGCTGGATGTGATATTCCTGGAAGCGCATGGAGATCCTCTGCGTCATCTTCAGGTACTTTTGTAAGCAGCTCTCAGAACATGAGGTCTGGAAAGAAAAGTTGCATTCAAATCAAGTTCATGGTACTGTTTAAGATAACGCTTTATTTTAAGGTGACGGTTACACGTTACTAAATACTTACTATAGTAATAACGGTAAATTATGCATAATTGAGCACAAAAGCAGCTTCTTTACTTAATTGCATCAGACCTTGTTCACAATGAGCGAGCTGGACCTTTTTCACAGACTGACGCGTTTTAATCAGCATCTTAAATCCTGCAAAGTTTTTTTATATATGCATAACACTATATTTGTATTATATTACAAAAAACTAGTCGATGCTGCTGTGAGGGTGTTTCAAATACAGCAGATGTGACAGTAAAGTTGACATCTTTGATCTTTCTCTCTTCTGACTGCCATTATCAATCTCTATTATATATTTATACTCTTTGAGTTGTAAAACACTGTTGTGGCGTTGTTCTTTTACCATTTAAGCAAATGGGAACACAAAAACTCGTTCACTGCTATAGAAGTTTACCCAACTATGACGACCTCCATTTCTGAGAAACTCAGAAATGTGAACAGGGTCAATAAGATGTCACGTCACGTCATTTTCTTGCATCTAGCCAAAAACGGTAATAAGCAATTTGGTAGTCCTATAAGTATTTTATATGTTTATGGTCCTATTAAGCCTGGTTATGAAAGCTAATATATGCGAAATAAAATTATATATTTAAATACGTATTTTAAATACAAATTACAGTCTCTCAAAGTATTTAATTACAAATTAAATTTAACTTATTTTTGGAAAATACCCAAAAGTATTTAAATGCGTATTTCAAATATATGTGATTAAAATACTGCCCATCTCCGAGTACATGTAAGTTAGTTGATTAATATTATTCAGCACTTATTTGAGTAAGTACAAATGTATGCCACCTTAAAATAAATTGTAACCCTGTTTAATAATAACTTAACATTTATGTTAAAGGATATTTAATTCAACTTAAATCACATACCTCCTCTGGCTTGACCTCTCTTGTAGTGAAATCTTTAACACAGTCCATGAAACAGTTTTCTGTCAGTTTATTATAGGTTCCCAGGAATTCTTTGAACTGCAAAATACAAAGATGACCAGTAAAAGGGTTACTGAATGATTTCATAACTACAGATAGACAATATAAGTGTATGGTATGTAAGGTTCCTCTTGCCTGTTTGATCTGGTCTGATTCAGTAACCTGAGCTGCCATAGTTACAATACAGTGGGATGCTGTGAATGAAATTGAATAAAATTAGTCACACTAAGAGCATTTAAAAGACCTCCCTGTTCTCACTGACAGCGCACAAATTGCTTAAAATATATAAGTTCTCTTACGAGCAATGATGATGATGAGTGGCTTGATTAGCCTTTAGCATCATCTCACATGTACATTTATAACACAGGCTATGCGAAAAATGCCTTTCAAAATAAATTAAATTAATAATAGCTTTATAGTAAATGAGATTTAGACCATAAACGTACTAAGAAGCAAGGGACGTAAAAAAACAGTAAAGCGGATACCTTTGCTGTCAGACAGTCAGAGCTGAAGGACATGTGAGAGAACAGAACGGAATCAGCACTTCCGGAACAAATAAGAGTCCCTGTGAATTAAATATTAAAAACATGAGGGAATTCAATATCCAGTACGAATCCTTAAAAATATGCATCAAAAAAGCCCTTAAGGTGTGTGTTTGGAGGTGTATTATGATGGTGATGATTAAAAAAAAAAAATAGTTTGCCTTTGGTCTGTAATACTCATCTTGTTTAACATGTAATTACATGGTAAACAATCAAATACAACCATCCCTTCTTTTGATTATTTAAGTGTTTATCTTACTATCTTAATATTAAAACATTAAATACTGTAAAACAGGTAAACATATTCTGATAACGACCCAATGGGGGCAGCACTGTAAAGACTTCTTAGGCCAAAACAAAGAGAAGACAACCCTTTATTTTGAAATCTGTTTAACGTCACGCCGTTGTTTCCTTTTAAGATCACAGTTGTTGTGAAGTTTTTGTTGTCGGCAACTACCGACGCTGTGAAAATAACTGGATTTACAGCTGAAGTGACCTGAAAAAAAAAGCACCCTTTGGATATTACGGTAAAATACTAAAATGTAGACGTGATTGAATAAAATAACAAATAAGAGAGGCTGTTCAAAACTGATGCTTTAAAAAATCACCTGCGGCGGGAAATTTAAAACCAATACATTACTGACAACAACGTCAGAGTGATTGACGTGTGTCATCTGTGGATATCGCTGGGAAAACGTACAACAATCGTTATGTTGACGTCACCCTTACGGTAAGACTGTTATTGACGCTTTAATGGATCCGCACAATAGTATTATTAACCGTCTAAAGACTTAAAAACAACCGACACCTCTTATTGGACTGTCTTATTACTGATGTAAAAGTGGAAATGGCTTCTTATTGTGTGTCTGTGATCAATAACACACATTTAAACGACTCTACGTCCAGTTCTGATGCAGCAGATGTTTTAATTCAGTCAACCAGAGCTGCTTTGGGTGCCAGCAAAGAGGAAAAACAGCATACGAGTCATAATAAAGTTAATATTTACATCAGAAGACTGACAGACTCTGAACATGTTCATTCTGTGGATGAGAGAGAAATCCCACCTGTCCTCCCTGTGAATATCCTCTCAGCTGCAGATACAGGTAACACTGTCAGACTGGCTTTAGTTCAATCAATTATCCATTTTAAATGATCAATTAAATGATCAAAAGAATAAATTCATATTTATCTGAACTCAGCTGGACCAGATGAACAACAGGCTGTTGGACCATCAAATACATTTGCTAACCTTTTTGACAAAGTGAGATTTTGTTTACTTTGGTTTACTTATGTTTGTTTTGTTTTTAATCAATCTAAACTTAAGTTGATTAAAATAATTTCTAATTGTTTATTATGTTAATTAACAAAAGTGTCTGTCACATAGGCCTCCAGGAAAGAGAAAGGTAAAGCTAAAACTACAGTCATGCAGACAGGAAACTTAAAGTCAAAAGGTATTCATATTATTTATATTATATTATATTATTATACAGGGGTTTTCAATCTTTTTGATGCCAAGGACACCCAATTGTGATCATAATTTAAAAAGCATCTATATAGGCTAGTTTCTTGTTTAAAGACCTAATTTACACTGTGAAATATATATATATATAATTTGGAAAATATTTATTTAAGAATAATAAAAATAAATATTTTCTTATTATGTTTCTTTTTTCTACTCATCATTATAGTACTGAAAATTAATATTTATTTACCCATTTATTGTATTCTTTTTATTTATTTGTTTTCTCATTTATTCGTTTTCTTCATCTAAATTTCTCTTAATAAATTTTTTTATTATACAGTTTTTCTTCTAAATTTTTCCATGGAAAAAGGTGAAACCCCTTATATATCATGTTATATTGGCATATAATGCATGTACCATGTTATATATGCCTATTATACATTTTTTTGTATTATAAACTTTTTCAAGTGCTGAATGCCACCATTGTAAATTGATTTGACCTTTCTGAACACCACAGGTGGAGATGTGCAGATTTCTACATACTCTGCTGATGGGAGAGGAGCAGTGTCTGCAGCCCTCAGGAAGAGGTAACGTCTGCTTCCATTCAGTCGCTCCTATGATCAAACATCGTCATTTTGCACATGTGGATATTTCACTATAATAATAATAATAACTTATACTTATATAGCCCCTTTCACGGGACCCAAGGACGCTTTACATATAGCTACATAAAGAATAAGGAAAAGGATATATAATAAAATAAAATAAGTAAATAATAATAATTAATCAGTCCTGGTTAAATGCCTTTGTAAAGAGGTGGGTTTTTAGAAGGTTTTTGAAAATGTCCAGAGAGGGAGCATTTCGGATGTCTGCGGGAATGGAATTCCAGAGGGTGGGGGCTGCGACGCTCCCAAAAGTCCGCAGTCTGGTGTGGGGGACAGAGAGCAGGCCCTTGTCAATGGACCGCAGGTTAGATACCGGGGGGCAGTGGCATGAAGAGATTTATACGTGAGGAGCAGGATTTTGTAGGTGATTCGGAATTTGACCGGGAGCCAGTGTAGCTGGATGAGTATTGGTGTAATGTGCTGCCAAGACCTAGTGTGTGTTAGAACCCTGGCAGCCGAGTTCTGGACGTATTGTAGTCTTTCCAGAATCTTACTGGGTACCCCATACAGGACGCCATTGCAGTAGTCCAAGCGAGAGGTGATGAAGGCGTGAATGAGTGACTCAGCCACAGAGTCTGAGAGTGATGGTCGAAGTCTGGAAATGTTTTTGAGGTGGTAGAAGGCAGATTTAGTAATGCGTTTGATGTGTGACTGAAAGGAGAGGGTGGAGTCCAAAATGACACCAAGGTTGCGGACTTCCTTGGAAGGAGAGATGGAGCAACCATCCACTTTGAGGAGTTGACCACCTACCCTCGAGAGTAGCGGCTTGGGAGCCACAACCAACAGCTCTGTTTTGCTGCTGTTTAGCTTGAGTAAGTTAGATGGCATCCAGGTTTTTATTTCATTACTATGTCTTTCAGATCCCAAAGCGCCCCTTTAAGACGGAATGTGACAGTACAAGTGCTGGACCAAGACAGATCCCAGACTCCAAGAGGCCAGTCACATCCTGCTTTTCCATTAGGAGATCCTGGGACTTCTGCAAGTGTGTCAGCTATAACAGCTGCTACTTCTGCTGCCACAGCACCACTTATCAAGGTAGACCTTCTTGGATTCATATAGCATTATAACATTCTTAAATTCATAAATCAATACAGCATTCTAGCAGTCTCCTTAAACTGTCTTTGTTTGGCCCATCAGGCTCAGAGAGAGATGGAGGCTCAGATCGCACTGGTAACTGCTGAGCTGAGGAGGTTGCAGGCAGCAGGGGGCAGTGTCCCGCCGGGGAGGCCGGCCAGGACTGAGAACACTTCTGCTGGGAGAGCGGCCCATCTGGAAGAGCAACTTAACATTCTGATCCAGCAGAGACTGCAACATCTGGAGACAATTCAATGTCAGCAGATTCAACTGCAGGTAAACAAGGCGAGATCTCTGTTCAGATCTGGAGATGCAGAATCTGCCTTTTTTAATGTATTATTTTGTTATTTTATGCTATTTTTTTATTTTAGTTTGTTTATTTGTTTGTTTTTACTTCTTACTTTTTGTCTTATTCTGTTTTGTTTTTCATTTTGTTGTTTTTTTTATTTTTACTTTTGTTTTATTTCATTTCTGTATTGTTTTGTCTTGTTTTTATTTCATTTTATTTTTTTTTATCTTTGTTTTGTTTTGTATTCAGTTTTTTTTAAGTTTAGTTTTTTGTTTTTTATTTATTTTTATTTCATTTTTTGTTTTGACTTGTTTTTGTTTCATTTAATTTAATTTTTGTTTTATTTTAGTATTTTATTTAACTTTTTTTATTTTAAGTCTACTTTTAATGTTATGCAACGTTTATTGTACCAAAAACTTTCATAATTTAGTTTTCATGTTTCCCACCCTCCTTAACCTGTGAATTAAATATATTTGCTACTGTAAACATCCCCAGTTATGATATGCTGACCTCAGTATAGAAGTATAGTTTCCATTGTTGTTCATCAGGGCGAAGAATGGGTAAGTACCAAATACTGAACAGAGTACACAGTAGATTGAACTCTTTTATTTGGAAAAAAAGACTTCCATTCCAGACATCTGTTTTAAGCAGTCACATGTTGTTGTATAGCATCTTCATTTCAGAGATCTGCAAGGTTTCAGATGTGCTTCATAATTGGTTGTGTTTGTCAATGTGTGCATTACTTTGTCATATGACGCAGCTCACAGGCGCTCTCTCCTCTGTCTTTAGAATCGTCTCTTGGGCTCGGCTCTGGATGTCGTAGCAGCTCGTGCGAACACAGACTCGCAGTCCACCCTGCACACAGGCTCTGGAATCACCCAGACAGACTCTCTGCCAGTTCAGATCTCCGGGAGTCGCAGCATCAGACTCTTTTCCCCTGATCAAACCTCTGCTAGAAGCCCAGGCTTCGGTGAGCTGTGGTATATTTGTCTGAATATTTTCACAATCTAAAATGGCAATATGCAGATTGTGTCTCAAAGGAGGAATTAATCATCATGACATCATTTTTTTAAGAAATTAAAATGAGTAATAATATGAGCCCTTCTAATAATAATTTATGTTTTGACCTGGTCCATTGTAAGGCAAGGCAAGGCAAGTTTATTTATATAGCACATTCCATACACAATGTATGATAATCTGATATAAATCATGCACATTTATCTATAAATGCAGTGACACTAAGAAGTATTTTGACACTTTTGGATGTTTTAAGGGGGTCCTATTATAATATTTTTTACATTTGAAACTTTCTGTAGTGTGTAATGTTGCTGTTTAAGCATAAAAAAGCACAAAGTTACTCCAAAGTGAGTTATTCTCCACATCAGTAAGTACAATTTTTACTTCTGAAATTCCTCAAATGTACTCACCTCAAATGAGTTTTCACAAGATTCCTAATTTAAATAATCACCGCCCAATGCATACGCAAAAAAGGATGCAAGGCCTGGTTGAGTTGTGTAAGTGTGTTGAAAAAATCTCATAGTTATGGTAAGGGACGGTCGAAGCGGTTGACCAATCACAACACACTGGTTGTCCAGCTGACCAATCAGAGCACATTGCACTTTTCACAAGGAGAGGCTTCATAGAGACAGGAACTAAACAGAGCGTTAATGAGAGACCGGGAAGAGAGGTGATGCAACAATGTAAAATATGTCTTAAAAATAAAGCATTGATAAAACCTATTCTAGTAGACCTTCAAGTCACATGACGTCAGTTCCCCTCAAGTTCACAAAGGTGTCTTAACAGAATAACCACAAGTGTAGTTCATCATATTAACAATAAACATGTTTGACAACCATAGAGTGTTCAATACTTTTTTTGTCTTCATTTCAAATATTTGTTTTGATATTTCTGTTATACAATGCAAATACATTGATACATATTTAATGTTGGCTTAAGTGCCCCCTTACTTTTTGGGCAACTGTATATTTGGATATATTTAGTATTACAAAGGGTGCTGATGTTATTGTTTCTACATTGGTTTATTTCTCTTGCAGTCTCAAAGGATGTGCGCCGAGAGAAACAAGCAGGTGTGCATAGAAGCCCCCTGGACACCCCCGCACCACGGAAGGTCATTCCTAAACCCACCCACTGGACATCATCAACAAGCACTATCAAACCTCAAAGATCCTCTCTCAAAAACCAAGGTTGGTTTCTCTCATGCATCATTTTCTCTGTGATAGTTTATTGGCAGGAAGCAATCCGGTCATTAATGGCAGATATCTGATTTATTTGGTTTTGCTTCAAGGCCCAGATTTTGTGGGTGCATTTTACTTTCTTTTTTATTTCTTTTGATTCACGACCCTATCAAAGCAGAGATCTGAAACGATTCTTTGAATGAATTGTTTATTGGTTCATTTTTTTAAATCAGTTCTAGACTTGTATTGTGATGACATTCAAGTTGAAACCACTTGATGGCAGTAGCGTCACTACTGAATTTTTGCTTTTGCACCACACACTAACAGACCTACATTTTATATATATGATTATATATATATATATTATTATTCTATATTTTTATATATATATATATATATATATATATATATATATATATATAAACAGATATCCTCTTCTTTTAAATTATTGTAATGTAGGTTAATAGATCAGTCAGAGGTAATTAGATTAATCAAAGGTAATGATAATCCATAACAGCAGAAAACTGTCTTTTTCTCCCAAGTCATTCTGTGTGGTTGAATCTAAAAGCTTTCTTGGCTAATGTCCTTCTGGATTTAGATGCATGCTTTTTTATTTTATTTTTGTGAGACAGTATATCTAAATATAGAAAAATGAAACATTCTGTGCACTTTATTTATTGCTTTTTGTTTCTGTTATTAGTCCTTTGCATTAAGTAAATTATTTGCATGCAAAGTCTTTTTTTTATCTATAGGCCTATCTGATTTTTTTCTTCATAATACGCATTGACTATGTTTTGGCAAGTAGACCAACATTGCGAAGGGTAATTCAGATCTACCGCGGCCTGTTTAATGACACGCACTCCTTGAAGACACTAAAGCAGCTGTGTTACCAGGTCAGCCTGTGCTAACATGCCCGAAGCTTTCCAATAACAAGCATTTTAACTGATTACTTCTCCACATATTTTGCGGCATATTTTCTTTGGTTAAGTCTCATATCTTATCACTAATTTCGAATTGCATTCGCTGCATCCATGGCTACAGGCTTTGGAATCCATTGTGCTTCGCCTCCTCCAAGAAACCGCCTGCTTTTAGTTTCCTGTTTAGGAGGCAACAATGATCAGCTCAGCCCAGAACCTCATGTTCTCAAACTCCAAAACCAGTCATTTATCCCCGAGCATGTTTTTTCCCTTTAGACACCATCACTCAACCAATCTGTCACTCCTCCGGATTGAATTGAAGACTTTCTTTTGCTCTAAAAACCAATTACGGCAAAAAGCAGTTGTTGAAAGAGGTGTCACCGCTGAACAGCTGTGTAAATATGAACAGTTCAAGCTGTTCGCCTCAGTCACGCTGTTTTGCTCCTGTCGTAGAGAGCCGAGGCTTGTTATTGGAAAGCTTCGGGCATGTTAGCACAGGCTGACCTGGTAACACAGCTGCTTTAGTGTCTTCAAGGAGTGCGTGTCATTAAACAGGCCGCGGTAGATCTGAATTACCCTTCGCAATGTTGTGTAACCGTTTGAGTATACCAGCCTAGACCGAATCACTTTCGAGGCGGACTTGTTTTGTCACAAACAACATTCCTGGTTTTCTATTTCACATCGCTCTTTCCTCTTTTTCCAATTTGCTGGTAATTTAGTTGCGAGCTGTTTGCTCAGAGATAGGGTCGCTGACACACGCCTGTCAGTCTGAAACCTGGGAGAATTTTCCCACCTAAATCGAATCCCCCTAGGTGTCTCCCACATGAACACAGGATTGCTTTCCCAGACGCCGGAGCTTATTCTTAGGCTCCCGTTGATGGATGTGTGTTTGAGAACAAAGAGTTAATTATGGCTTGCAGTTTTTCGGTGTGTTTTTTCCCTGGAGTGTGAAAATTCTCACCCAAAGCATTAGTTCTGTCTGTTTTCTTATAACCACACATTCGACCTACATACATACACAATGCACTCCTCCGGATTGAGTGTGAACATTTGATGTGAAATTCAGGGATATTCTCAAATCAGCAAGTGTAAACACAAATGATCCAAGGTTGCTGTTTTGCTGGGTCGTGTGTGTCGAGACAGTGGGAAAATTCAGCAGTAAGATGTCTGTTGCTACTGACTCCATTTTGTCACTTGTGAGCATCAATCTGGTCGTCATGGCAACCCGGCTATTTCAGTGGCAGCATTGCTTCCTCTCTTCGGCTGTCAGACCTCTTTCTCTCTCTCTCTCTCTCTCTCTCTCTCTCTCTCTCTCTCTCTCTCTCTCTCTCTCTTTCTCTCTCTCTCTCTCTCCTCTCTCCTCTCTCTCTCTTCTCTCTCTCTCTCTCTCTCTCTCTCTCTCTCTCTCTCTCTCTCTCTCTTTCTCTCTCTCTCTCTCTCTCTCTCTCTCTCTCTCTCATCTCTCTCTCTCTCTGTCTCTCTCTGTCTCTCTCTCTCTCTCTCTCTCTCTCTCTCTCTCTCTCTCCATTGAAACGGGCTATTTTTAGCCAACCTTCCTTTTGTTTCTCGTGTACATCATCAAAGCGGCATTAAATACATGTGGAGAGGCGAAATCTGGAGCGTGAAGATTTGTTGTGTAGACTAGAGGATACTTTTATGTTCACCTGCTTATGAGTAATGCACCAGGAAATTAGGAGAGGCGTATTAGAACTGTTTTAATTATCAGAGCTCATACATGCTTTTGCCATAAAGATACATTTAGCAGCTGTTACTGTGTTTGGGGGATTTTTTTAGCATCAGCTTTTTAGGTTACAATGTAAAAGAGAAAGTGTTTTTTATTTTATTTTATTAATTGATTAATTATTAATTTAGTTTTATTAATTATTTTATTAGTTTTTATGTTAAAGTGTCCAATAATCAAAATGTTGAACCAGTTGTATTCCTGATGTTTGACCATAACAATTAAAAACACAATATTCTTTATGAATAATTTATTCAAAATGTCAGCAAAAATATAGTCAACATCTGTTATAATTCCATTGTTAATAATCTTTTAGCATTTTTGTTGTTCACGTTAAATGGTCCTGTGGTGTGACAAATGAGTTTTTAATAGCATAAATATTGTATGTAGTCACTCTGCATGTTTGAAATTTCATTCTTTATTCATCTTTTTTGATTCATTTAGCCTTTAGGTCAGTCAGATCCAAACTGGTAGTGAAGATAGTAAAATCTAATAGGTGAAACAAGAGTCAAATCCTGTTAGTTGAGGAGCCTGCAGATTTTACATTAAGGGTTATGAATATTGCAGATGCCCTCAACAGAAATTCATGTGGTCTTACCTCATCAAAGATTTATGGGTAGGAATTTTAGCTCGTACTAGACAAACACTGTCGAAATATGCGGTTACCTGATCTTAGGGAGATGAGATCATTTTTAAATACTGTGCAATTATTCAATCTGATAAATGCTTTATGCGTGCATATATGTATACTATTCAAAAGTTTCAAGTCAGTAAGAGTTTCCTAAAGTCTCTTCTGCTCACAAAGGCTGCATTTACCGTTTAAAACGGTAATATTGTGAAATAACTGTTTTGTAATTTAATTTATTTTAATATGTAATTTATTCCTGTGATGCAAAGCTGAATTTTCAGCATCATTACTCCAGTCTTCAGTGTCACATGATCCTTCAGAAATCAAATCATTCTTTTGATATATTGATTTGCTGCTCAAGAAACATTATTATGGATGAAAACAGTTGTGCTGATTAATAATGTGAACCATGACATTTTTTCAGGGTACTTTGATGAATAGAAAGTTCAAAAGAACAACATTTATTGCATTCTTGCTGAATAAAAGCCATATTGACCCCAAACCTTTGCTTGTAAGTATAGATGATGCAGTTTAGGATAAGCAGGCAGATAAAAATATCTTCATATATACTAGCATGTTTCATTAACACCATGACATACATTGTGATCCGAATGTGTTCGTTGTACATTCTGAAAGCTGGAAAGTTTCTTGTCACCTCTTCCATGTCAGCCGGGAGATACAGTACCAGGAGAATCTGTCTGCCCCCCCCGCAGGGATGCCCTTTCCGACATAAATGGCAGAATTTATTATTAGCCAGTGCCCTTACCTGCCGAGGCCTCCATCAGTGTTGATGTGCGCTGGGGGGTGGGTCACATGCCGTGCGTCACAACTTAATAGAGCACAGACACGCTAGCCAGGCCTTCGAATGCATTAAGGTTCTTTGTTCCCCATAATGCACTTAATGCATCAGACAACCTGCACACCCCTGCTTTTTTCCCTGTAGCCATTTAACCTGCATGGGGTTTTTAGGTGTTCACTAGCACTGTGAGCTGTGCTCCCGACGGGCAACAGTCTGGCATTGTGTGTCTGGCAGCACTATTACGAGAATCCGGCCCTTGGTGAGGTGCCAGCTCCATGTTAAATGCTGACTGTTGTTTACAGCTCTGTGTTTGGTGTAATTATAAAAGCAGCAGAATGGATCTCCGCGCAGCCACGGGTCTCGAACTTCACAGCTGATGTTTTGCAGCTGCGGATGTGTGTGGGTTTGACGTCACGCGGCAGCTGGGAAAAGGGTTAGGATTCTGTGCGGTAACGTTGGCAACTTCGCGTAGACCTATCAGGAGCTGTTGTATCCAGCTGTCACAGTAAACAATCCCAGAATGCAATTGGAAAGAATATGACCCAGAAAACTGATGACTGCTACAGTCTGGTTAATGAAGTTATTGATCTGTTTTTCATGTTACAATATATGTTTATTAAATTTTTTCCTCTTGGGTGCTATGACAAAATGTTTTATTACATTTCTGTGTCCTTCGTTCAGGCGTTTCAATGTGTAAATGAATAATAGACATCAAAAACTCTTTAAAACCTATTTTTTTTCTAATTGTTTTTAGGAAAACAAGTTCACACACTCACGCATGCACACGTTGTGTCTGTGTTAAATGACAGTAAATGCATATTATGTTACGAAAAAGTTCCGTTTCAAATAAATGATTTTCTTTTGAACTTTAGATTCACCAAAGAATCACGGTTTCCACAAAAATATTAAGCAGCACAATTGTTTTTAACATAGATGATAATATTGAAATGAATGAATGAATGAAATGTTTCTTGGGCAGCAAATCATCACATTAGAATGATTTCTGAAGGATCATGTGACACTGAAGACTGGAGCAATGATGCTGACAATTCAGCTTTGCATCACAGGAATAAATTACATTTGAAAATATATTACAATAGACAACAGTTATTGTAATTGTAGTAAACATTTGTCTATATATAGTTTCGTTTTAGGTATTAATGTGTTAAATTACCAGACATTTTACAGCACAGCTTTTTTTTTTTATTGCAGTCATTAACAGCGCTGATTGTTTTTGCATGTCTGCTTGTTTCTCTCAAAGGAAACACGGCGCAGAGGGTCTGCGATACAGGAGGCTTTGTTTGCCGTTGAGTCATGAGACTTAACCATATTCAAGAAGCCTCATGTTCCCTGTTAGCCAGACACTGGGGCCCGCTGGAGGCGCGCATGGCAGCACTGCTGTTGTTCCAGTTGGAGGAGGCCCCTCTTACGCTGCCTTTTTGACCTTAATGAAATGATTACGGTCAGGAGCTCTACTGTTGTTTTTGGAGGATTGAGAAATCCTTGTCCTGCGTATTTATATAGCGTTGTTTCCTTTCGTCTGCATTCCGCAGTGCCGCGGGGAGAGCATTCCACTCTCCGGCCTCCTAATAGGGCTCAGGAAAAAGCACCAGGATATTTTACATCTGCGCCGTATGAGGTTTCCCCCTCCGTGCTCTCGATTTGACTTTTTCCATTTACAGTCATAGCCTGACAAACTGAAAGAATATAGAAAGAATAACCGGTCGCTTGTGTTCAGAAACGCCTGGCGCGGGTTATTTATGGTCCGGGTTATTGGCACAGCGCACTGCATTTCTGCAGAATTGATGACTAGCCGAAACACACGGGGCCTTGTT